>CM064872.1:59161795-59529295 GCA_032719365.1 Prinsepia uniflora
TTGAAACCTAGAAGATTAAGGAAAAAGATTCAAACTGGAAAGCTATAGATCGATCAGAACTCAATAAAGAAAGGATTGAAACCCTAGAATTAAAAGATTGAGGAAAAAGATTGAAACCCCAAAGCTATAGATCAGACCTCAATAAAAGAAAGGGGATTGAAAGCCCTGAAAAAATTGAAACCCGAATCAAAATCCCCACAATTGGAACCCAATGGTATCACAATTGAAATAAAAGAAAGAATTCGAACCCGACATTGAAGATTAAGGGAAAACATTGAAACCGTACCAGAAGAACATTGAAGATTAAGGGAAAAGATTGAAACCGTACCAGAAGAATGCGAAGACAATGACTGAAGAGCACGCGGATAAAACGCGATCGATCGATCGAAACTATCTATCGATGGAAACCCTAATTATATCACAATCATATAGAGAAAGAGGAACAATACCTAGAAGAAGAAGACGATGCGAAGAGGATCGAAATTGTAGAAAAGAATGCTATCAACTGAAAGAAATAAAGAGCAGAGACAGTTGAGCGTCAGTTTGAATGGTCCTGTGTAGCCACTGACGACTACACTATATATACTGTAGGGAGAGTAAAATAATAATAAATTATTTATTTCCGGATTTCCTTGCGGAAAAACGCAATGGCAATTACAGTGGATATTCCACACATCATTAAAACGTGACATAAGAAAAATGCCTTTCTTTCCGCCTTGCCCCGTTCACTTTCATTTTTCATTTTAGTCCCTCTTTGTTTTTCATTTTCCTTTTTTTTTTTTCATTTTCGAAATTATAGAGAGAAAACATGCCTATGATGCGGCTATTTTTTTTTAATGGGAGAGATGTTTTATTGAAACAGCCAGAAAAAATACAATAGATAAGCGTATAACCTATCAAACACTCAAACGTTATCATTAGGAACAATATCAAAATCAAAAAAGATTTGTGATCTGAAATGATTTACGGGAAACTAAAAAACAAAAAAATTGTTGATAAAATATAGAACATAAGATATACAAATTGAAAATACATAACAAGTTAAGTGAATTTAACTCAGTTAATTCTAATATTAACTTGTAAATAATTGATCTCAAATTCGATTCTGATGACATATCCCATCTCCGATTTGGGATGCCACTTTATTGTTCAACAAACTTTATTAAACATCAATCTTTCAATTGGCATCACAATTTCAACCGCTAATATTATCACTGGTTAATAATGTGGACTCCTGGTGGTTCATCTTGAATGAGATAATTCAATTTTATGGCAAACCGACATTTTCTACATTCATGATATCAACTGCATCACCTCTAGATTAAGACTAGCAATTAGGCCCGCGCGTTGCAGTGAGATTATTGAATTAAGTATTACTAATTTTTCATAAATAAGCAGTGATTTTTTTATATCTGTAAAAGAAAGGGAAAAAAAGACAGAATCGGTAAAATATTGTAGGGGAACAATGTTTTTTTTATCTCTTTTATGATTTTTTGATATGTATAAAGGAAAAGAAAAAAAAAATTCTTTTGATACATATAAAGGAAAAGAAAAAATATATATAAAGGAAATGAAAAAAATAAAGGAAAAGAAAAAATAATTTGATATGTATAAAGGAAAAATAATAATAATAAAGGAAAAGAAAAAAAAAGGAAAGGGAAAAAAAATTTGATATGTATAAAGGAAAAGAAAAAAAAAATATGAAGAAAAAAGAAAAAGAAAAAAAATTTAAAGGAAAGGGAAAAAAAATTGATATGTATAAAAGAAAAGAAAACAAAATAAAGGAAAAGAAAAAAAATATCAAGAAAAAAGAAAAAAAAAATTAAAGGAAAAGGAAAAAGAAAAAAAAAATAGAAGTGGAAAATCACTGTAGATATACAGTGATTTTTACCCTCCTCCTTTAGTATAGACTAGCAATTAGGCCCGCGTGTTGCTGCGGGATTATTGAATTGAGTATTACTAATTTTCCATAAATGAGCAGTGATTTTTTATATCTATAAAAGAAAGGGAAAAAAAATGCGGAATCGGTAAAATATTGTAAGAAAACAATGTTTTTTTTTATCTCTTTTATGATTTTTTTGATATGTATAAAGGAAAAGAAAAAAAAAGAAAAGGAAAATTTTCTTTTGATACGTATAAAGGAAAAGAAAAAATATATATAAAGGAAATGAAAAAAAAATAAAGGAAAAGAAAAAAAAATTGGATATGTATAGAGGAAAAATAATAATAATAAAGGAAAAGAAAAAAAGGAAAGGGAAAAAAATTGATATGTATAAAAGAAAAGAAAAAAAAATTCAAGGAAAAGAAAACAAAATAAAGGAAAAGAAAAAAAATATCAAGGAAAAAGAAAAAGAAAAAAATTTAAAGGAAAGGGAAAAAAAATTGATATGTATAAAAGAAAAGAAAAAAAAAATCAAGGAAAAGAAAACAAAATAAAGGAAAAGAAAAAAAAAATATCAAGGAAAAAGAAAAAGAAAAAAATTTAAAGGAAAGGGAAAAAAAATTGATATGTATAAAAGAAAAGAAAAAAAAAATCAAGGAAAAGAAAACAAAATAAAGGAAAAAAAATTGATATTTATAAAGGAAAAGAAAAAAAATTAAAGGAAAAGGAAAAAAAAAGGGTAGAAGTGGAAAATCACTGTAGATCTACAGTGATTTTTATAATATAATTTACAATATAATTAAGTACCTTCCAAAAATCTCAAAACTTAATAGATAAAACTGCTATAATCTACAACTTTCTAAGACTTTTTCTCTCTTTTTTTTTTTTTTTTTTTTTTTTTTCTGAAAGGCATATACATGAATGTTGTAACGACAATTTTTGAAACGCAATTTCCTACCTAAACGAAGCTTTCGTGCTTCATAGATTGGAGGAAGAGAGAGAAACAGAAGAGAGATACGTGTCAAAATACTGGCCACATCACAGCTTCATTAACCGTCGTCTAACAAATATGATGGAAATGGGGCATAGCATCGCATGAACTGGCCGATTTGGGAGTTGAATGAGAAAGAAAAATCACCGTTAAAACACTTACGATACATGAAGCATTTTAGGATAAGTTCTATATCAGTTACATAAGTTCCTAAGAACAAAATTGCATATTCCAAATTTGAGCAGCGGGACAAAATTTATAATGTGACATGAACAAAAGTGCGTCTATGGATGGACTCACATATCCATAAATTTGGGTCCGGCTGAAGCCTTAGATTTCTTGTCTTTCCTCTTCCTGCTTCCGCTCTTGTTTGGCCTTTCCTCCGGCTTCACTTCTATCACTGGCTGTGTCCTCTCTAAGTGTTGTTGAATGGCAACTAAGGGATCCGATTGGAAAGCGGGATGATTAAGAACTGTAGTCAACTGCTTTCCTTCCTTCAATCTGATCAAAATGCAATCAAATATTACTCTTAACACCATTTCCATATGACAGCAAATTGCCAAACAAAACAGAATACATCAAGAACAAAACAAGGCACCCAGAAGCAGCAGCAGCTCTCCAATCAGAAATGAAGTTAGCAGCAAAGAAAGAACTACCCCCAACTCTGAAGCTATCAAAGCCCGAATCCAAAACCTCTCCAACGAAATCCGTACAACTCCTCCCTAGCACCATCAATCACACTTCTATTCCTCCCCATCCAGATATACCCAAAAGACAAACATAATAGCTAGCACATGTCCCATGTAATAAGACCACAAAAGATTTCTACTCAAATTGGAATAGAATAACAGGTAACTTACATTAGCTTTTTCTTGGATTTACAATTTAATTTGAACTCTGAAGCAGAAGTGGGTTGCTTTTGATCCTTCAACTCAGGCAGGAACTCTGAGAAGGAAGAGAGATCATACGCCTTCAGCTTCTTCTGTCGGCTACGTAGTTTCTTCTTCTGGAAGAAGATAAAGTTACTCGTTAGCATACCACCATTGTCAAAATTATTTAAACACTAATGATATATGTTTTCTAGTAATATTGATAACTCAAAGAAAACCAAAAGAAAAAAACTTGTTATTGCAGCCAAAAAATGTCAAGTTGAAGTCTTGTTACAGCATTTTAGGATGGAGGGGAAAAAAATACAGCATTTCCAGATATTCAGAGCAGTAATATAACCACCTATTCTTGCCTTGAAGTTTCTCCAAATTCGTATACAGCAACAAATGAAGGCTTTCAACTGGATAAAATGTCTTATCTTCTTGAAGATGTACTTGTTTTCTCATAGAGGGCTCATCTTCTTGTAGTAGAAAATCATAGAAAGAGGTTAGAAATACCCTTAACTAGAAAGGGAAATCTCTGACCAGTCTGCACAAGTTGAAGATTCGGCCTTATTTCAACTCATCGTAAGACCTAAGAACAGGTTGGATTTGTGTCTGGCCCCACTTGATCCTTGCAAATGAGCACAAAATTCCCTCAAGGCTTCTTCAAAATAGGCACAAGGGCATATCGTTTAAACCCGTTGGCTTCCTTATCTGGCCTCATTTTTCAGTCCCTAGTTCCTTTGCTTTAATTTCCCAGCCCATCACATCAAAGACCAAGGCACAATTTCTTTAAATCATGCATCTTCTGGTTACATTTTTATCTCCGAGACTGCTAATTGCGTCCCTTTCTCCACCCTCCAACATGTCCCCAAGACTTTTCTATTCTATTGAAAGAGCCTCATTTTTGCAGAAAATCGGTTTCAATCAAAGGCAACCAGTGCAAAGTCAGCAGTCCTCTCACGTCTTTGTTGTTGCCACATGGGCCACCCAACCATAGTGGTGAAAGGATGCTCTCTATTAACTTTGTTTCTTCTTCTTAATAAGACAGAAACATGTAATTGAAAAGAAAAAGAAACTGCAACAGAGGGGTTAAGGCGTTTCCTCTGCTGGTCTCTCTCAACTCACCATATGTTCTTGCCCAACCCCTCCTTTCTTCTCCAAACTTTTGCCTGTTCTGTTCAAGTGGTTGTGCTACCTCCACATCCATTTACTGTGGCCACATCTTCACAATAATTCTGAACTTTTACACATGCACTTCTATCTCAAGACAAGATAGTTTGGACTTGTCCGTGGTTCTAGACCCCTTACGAAAAATCCTAGCTTCAAAACTGCTACTCCTTACCTTTATTCAGTTCACTACAATTATGGCTGCACTTGCACATGCTGGGTGAGTTGGAAATCCAACCTACAGAATTATGGCCCTAAACCTAGGTCAACATGGTCGTGTTAATTACAACTGAATGCAAGTCCAGTCTATTAGGAATAATAGTCATAGAGGATAAAAATCCTATTATTAATAGGAGTTTGTTTTCCCAATTGGAAAGAGAGTTGGAATCCAGTTAGGATTAGGATTCCTAATTGATGGTCATCATTGTGGCTATAAAAGGAGGACTGCTGAGCTAGTTTGACGTGTCCAATCCAACCTACAGAATTATGGCCCTAAACCTAGGTCAACATGGTCGTGTTAATTACAACTGAATGCAAGTCCAGTCTATTAGGAATAATAGTCTTAGAGGATAAAAATCCTATTATTAATAGGAGTTTGTTTTCCCAATTGGAAAGAGAGTTGGAATCCAGTTAGGATTAGGATTCCTAATTGATGGTCATCATTGTGGCTATAAAAGGAGGACTGCTGAGCTAGTTTGACGTGTCCAATCAGCTAGCAAGAAAGATTGTGTTATGCCACTCAAAATGTTAAGAGTGAGAGAATATCAGTAGGGCAAAGTTTGTAAGGGAGAGAAGAAAAGAGATAAAGAGTATTTTGTTTCTGTTTCTTATTCTTTCTAGTTGTTCATCAAGCCTTAATTCTAGAGGTTTGGTAAGATAAATTCGTTGTACATTATTGATATAGTGGAAGTTTGTTGTTGCTGCCCCGTGAACGTAGGCACATAGCCGAACCATGTTAATTATTGGTGTTATTTATCTTCTTGCTTATTTTTCTTCGATTTCCAAAGTTTGTTTGACTTTCCCATTCTAAAACGAAATCACAACATGTTGTCCTCAATCAATGGCTCACATGGAAATAATAAAATACCAAGATATTGTGGACCTGGCTCATCAAATTTTATATACAAACCACAAGGAAAACATGTAACAGGAAAAAGCTTCAGTAAAAAATGCAGTTGATGAACTTTTATCCAGTATACAAAGGGAGTGATAATGAATTAGAGATTCTCACCTTAACAATAGCCTTCTGGGCGCTCAGAGAAGAAAGTGTATCTCTGACTTCTACAATATTCAATTTTCATGTAGAAAGTATTTTTTTTAGGAAAGGTAAACAATCATTCAGCCATAAAGAAAGCAAATAAAACTGCAATGTTACTTATTTCTTTTGTTTTCACGAGACGAAGACTAAAATTAAATAAATCCCACGAAGAACAGATCAAAAGAAATTGAAATCTGACAATAATACATAATTGAATTACAAATTCAAACTCACTGGCATAAAATTTGAGCTTCTTTTCGAATTTGCGGTCAGCTTTGGTCGATATATCTGATCTGCATTAAAAAAAATTAAAAAAAATTAAAAATTGGAAAAAAAAAGAGAGAGAACAAGGGCTTGTGCGCATGGTAGTTTTACCGTAAACCTGGCTTTCCCATCACTGAAATTTTTGAGCTTGTTTTCACAGAGCTAGATTAAACACTGAATTTCAAAGCTCTTTAGGAGAAACAAGCCTGAACTCCGTTTGGTAATGAGCAGTTTTTGTGGTCGAGTTGTAGTGAGCAATTAAACCCTTGTTCAGCGCCGTCCTGCAAGACAGAGAAGAAAGTTATATTCGATCACGCTTGTTGGAGAGTTTTATTCATTCTATAATTATTAAATGCTTACATAAAACAAGATACTATACTTGAATTGAGAAACATAAGCATATAAAATAGAAGGATATACAAAGTACCATAATTAATTGAGTTCACAACAGAAAAAATATACAAAGTAGATACAGAAAGATAACTCATTTGAGTTCATGATTTATCATACAGTTATACTCCATAAATTAGATTATGAAATGAGTAGGCATAGCGTAAAAGAAAGATAACAACTTCTGGAAATTAAACTCAGATATTGGTAATCCTTGATGGTAATAAACGTTTTCCAAGTAGTAAAAGTATAAAATCACAAGAAAACTAAACAAGCAAAAGGTCTAAAATTCAATAATCAAGAGCTAAACTGCTAAAACACTTTCAACAAGAGCAAGATAAAAAATAAAAAAAAAATCCATAAAACGCAAAAACATGAACGAAGAAGATACCCCTATGGTACATAAATAAACGATATTCAGAAGCAAAGAGCTGATTCCTTTCACCGACAGAAAATTCATATCACAATTCAGAGACTGAAGAAATCTCCCATGGGAAACCAATCGAATTCAGAATTTCAGACTAATTGTATTCAATGAATGAAAGGCGACTAATTCAGTAGCATACCCAAGCATTATTATCTTCTATAGTCTAATACATTATGAAATTATACATTCGCATATTATTTTTCTATATAGAGAGAGAGAGGGGGGGCCAGCTGAACTCACCGACTTTGAACGTGGAAACGGCGGCGACGACGATGCTAGAATAATCAGATACAGGGATAAAAAAAAATAAAAAAAAAAAAGGAGCGAGGAAACATGGGAAATTTTGTAAAAATACCCTATTTTGGGACTTATTAATTTGATATTTAGGCAGCAATTTACAACCTTATAAATATAACCGATTGAATTTTTTTGGAGAAACTATTAATTAATGCTTAATAAGATTGCAAGGTGGAATATGAAAATATATACCATTTTTAGACATACACTAATAATGTAGCCCGCGCAATGCTCCGAGTGTGAAAGTATATACATATGAGGGATATAGTTTGTTGGTCGAAAAGAGTATGCACAGAGCTATAATAACAATATTTAACCACAATAATAGTGGGAAGAAAAAACATATGATTTAGACAGGTGCATAGAAAATATCTAAAAGGTAAACAGAAATTTTAGTAGCATGAAAGATAAAGTTTTACCTAAAATTTACTCATAATTCAACAACACTTTGCTTCAAACGATCAACATCTTCTCCCTCAATTGTCAGTTCTCAGATTCATAACATTACACATACATGATTCATAAGATTGTAGCCACATCCATGATACCTCAATGCTAAAATGAGCTGACATAGTAGTTTTGGAGCAGCCAAAATTTAATGAGCATTATAAATAATTTATAAAACTGTATGAAAACTAAAAAAGCGAAATCAAATATGACCAAACTCAACAAAACAATGGATGCTTTATAAAAACAGCCAATATAAAAACAAAGATACGAGACACTGCTAATAAATGGATGATTTACAGGCTATAATTGTACTCTTTGAACAGTGTTGGACAAATGGAGAATCAAGACATGTAGAAAGAGAACACTAAAAACAACAAATAGTAAATCCATAAAGATAGCCAAATGATAGACAAAACGAATACCAGATAGATGGAGAATCCATAGGCTATTTCATGGTTATACAAATGAAGAATGATTACATGATGATATAAGAAACAAGGAGAATCCATGTTCATACTCAAACTAGTCGGCCTGATTAAGATCCAAACTAACCTGGCCCATATCTGGTCGGCCGGCCCCCAGGCAAGCCTCAGATCACACCAACAAGCCCAGGACGACCTAAGAAGAACAGGTTTTGTCGGCTCGGTTTGCTAACAAGTCATAAATGCTACCTAGGACCACCACAAGATACCTGGCAGCTCCTAAGGACAGCAGCATTTATCCCACATTGACAAACACCAACAAACACATTCAATGCTACTATAAATATAAGGGCATCCCCCTCCAAAAGGTAATGACAATCTTACCCTTACGCTGCCTAAATTGCTACAGTAACACTTTCACTTAAAACTGACTTAAGCATCGGAGACTGTTAGGCCAGCACCACACCGGTGTCCCTTTGTATTCACCCTCTTGCTGTGCAGGTCACAATATCCCGAGAGGAGCAATGAAGGAGATTAGCGAGACACGATTAGGTTGATCCATTTCTTGCATCAATAGATTGGCGCCGTCTGTGGGAACTGAAACAACAGCCCACACTCTCATTCACCAGATCAGCCGTCCCGAATCTTGTCCAGCGCCATGTCGGACGAATGAGACGAAGGAGAGCTCAATCACACCCTTTTTCCTCGAGGGAACACAACCGGGAGCATTCCTGATGCCTTCCGGCAGACACTGGACGACTTGATGCACGAAGTGGCTGCGCTGAAGGCCCCCAATGCAAAAATCGACGCGAAGAACCAACTTCTAACGGAGCAATACACAAGCACACTTGCCCTTGTAAGGGTGTCCCAATGCGAAGGCCAACCGGGAAAGGAACTGGTCGAACACCATTAGGCTGACAGGTCACGTGTTGTGCACGTTGTGCTCGAGAGGTCGTCATCAAACCAACCAAGAAGGCAACAAAGGCCGAACCCCGCCTCTTCTGGACGACTCCTCATCCAACCAACCAAGGCAGGACCCTCAGGGACCAAGATCTACAGAGATGCCCGTCAGCTGCTGGAGGAACACCAAGTCGTGCTTGCTAGGCTCACCTACGAAACATCAGAGGGAAGGACTTTAGAGCCGCGACACCACAGTTCATCTGACCGTCAGGTCACCGTCGGAAACTCGGACCGCAGGGCAAACGACAGGGGTTGCCAGACAACCCGGAAATGCTAGACCCATCTGCGGGAACACCACTATGCAGACGAGATAGACTCGACGACAGGCACCTATTCCTTGGGCCGAGAAACAAAAGTCCGCCAAGACCGGAGCCAAAGGCCAACCAAAACCACCACCAATCTGCCTACCAATCAGAACGTAAAGATTGAAACCCTATTGAGAAGGGTATGTGCCCTAGAGGCAAAAGAAGATAAGAGAAAGGCGCCAGCCTTGAAGAAAGCCAACCCTCGCCCTTTCTCAGAGAGACTCCTCCGCTCTCGACACAGAACCGGAGACAAGCCCTTTAAGATCGCCTTGTACACGGGGATAGGAGACCCCAACACCCACTGGAACAACTACACTTCTGGTTTGGCATACCGGGATGCCTCAGATGACGAACAATGCCTCATCTTCAGCTCTACCCTCACGGATGCAGCCTTGAACTGGTTCTATTGTCTACCGCCAGGCACGATCGATTCCCTTGAAGATCTACATTCCACCTTCTTGAGCCAGTTCACGATTCAAACCATCAGGCTCGTGTCCACGGACGACCTATTCTCCATCAGGCAGAAGGAAGACGAAACACTCCAGAAGTATGCCACAAGGTTTAGCCTAGAGTACTCTCGCTGCTAGGACACGGACGACAAGACTGCGTTCAATGCCTTTCGGAGCGGCCTCAAGGAGTCTCCCTTCAAGTATGTAGCCCACACCGAGGACTGGGGCAGCTACTCCGAGCTTATGCATAGAGCTAGCATCCACGCTAAAGCCGAATTCTTCCATACTCCTCCAAAGGAGAGCAAGAGTACTCAACCCACGACTCCACCTAAACATTTGGGGAGGACTCAACAAAGCCTCAACGATCACGGTGGCAATTGCTCCGAGACGGGTAAGAGGAAGCTCCACTTTGACTCCCGCAATCAAGACAAGAGAAGACGGTCTGGTCGCAATGATCGCGACTATTGTCGCGGGAACCCCTAGGAGGACAAAGAATTAGTAGGAGAAGGCTCGGGCCCCAAACGTCGCTTTGAGACGTACACAGTTCTAAATACCACCCTCGACAATGTCTTGTTGAACGTGGAGGAGATGATTCCGAAGCCCAAGCCAAGGAACCCAACTACCGGCCTATCGTCAACATGGAGGCCTTTTGCCAGTACCACAAGTACAATGGTCATACCATTGAGGAATGCATCGCTTTCAAGGACATCGTTGAGCAACTGGTTTGAGAAGGCAGACTCAATCAATTTCTGCCCCGAGCGTAGGCTGCCCCGGCACGCCTTCAAATCAACACCATCAGCGAAGGACCGACCTTATCCTCCCCCATCACTTCCAACCCAGCAAAGAAAGGCTTCCACAGGGCTTCGCAATCTAGCCAACAGGTACTTAGTATCGGTGCCAACCGTCTTGACAAATTTTTAAAGACTGGATGGCACACTATCAGCTTCTCAGACGAAGAAGAACGAGGCATCGTGTTCCCACACGATGACCCTTTAATCGTCCGGGCGTTATTATCAAACTGCGACGTAGGCCGCATCCTTGTCGACATCAGCAGTTCGGTCAACGTACTTTTTTGGGATGCCTTCTGAAAGATGGGCTTGGACGAGAAGGAATTAGATCGCAAGGTCTCACCCTTTCTTGGTTTTTCAGGTGATTCTGTTATGCCCAAGGGTATCATCACTCTGCCGATCACCATAGACACTGAACCTCAAACGACCACCACACTGACCACCTTCCTCATGGTGGATTACCCAACAGGTTACAACGTGATCCTTGGTCGGGGGCTACTTAACCAAATGCGAGCCATCGTATCTATACATCTCCTCTTGATGAAATTTCCAACACTTTCTGGAATGGGCCAGGTGCAAGGAGACCAGCTCTCCACTCGGACATGCTATGCAACCCCCCTCACCAAACTCCCGTTTATAGTACGCATCAATTGCCAAAAAAAACACACTTTATTCAACATAAGAGTTCATATTACATTGGCCCAAGGCCGAGTTACATAAAAAGTCAGAATTACAAGGGCTACTGGCCATCACTACCCAACTCTGTCGCCTCTTCCTCCTCGGCCTGTGGCTCTTCATCCTTCTCGGCATCAGCTTTGTTGGCCAGCTCATTAGAATCTAGCTCTTCCACCTCATCGGGCAGAGGATTACCATCATCGTCCAGGTAATCCTCCACCCTCTGGGAGGACTTGAGCCAGGGAATGGAAATTGGTACCCCCGGATTCGAAAGCAGAAGCTTCTTGTAGAAGCCATCTTCAAGTGACGCCCCGAACTTCATGACCGTCTTCTCGCATTCTCGGGAGGCCTTGTACTCTTCAATCCCAACCTTCTTGGCTGATATCATATGCTCGGCTAGCCTTGCATTGGTCAACTCTTGCTCCGTCAATCTGGCTTTCGATTCCTCCAACTCTGCTTGGACCCGACTCACCTCCTCGGCCTTGGCAGCTGCCTCCATCTCCAGGGCTTTCACCTTCAGCTCCAACTCGGCTTTAGCCTCCAAAGCTTGGTTAAATAGCCATTGGTGATCGGCCAGGGCGTGCTCCCTTCCCTCCACGTCCCGCTTCATATCCAAGGCTTGCTGCCTGATGTTGCTGGCATGGCGGAAGGTCGAGAACACTTCGCCAAAAAACTACAAAGAAAACAAACCGAGTCAGTTCATCAACATCAACCCAAAAAAAAAAACAAACAAACCTACGTGAGAGCCGAGACTCATTGTCTTCTCACAACAGTCTGCAAAGTCCTTCGGGCGAAGGTTAGCTATCTCACCCAGTTTGTACTAGGACCCCCGAACAACCGTATTCATGAAGTCCAGCTGAGAAGGGTGGAAGGCCGTACTCAAGTGCCTCCAGCTGTCGTCCACCTCCGTCGTCTTAACCAAGTCAGGCTTACCTTCAGCGTTCACAAAAAACGACTTGATGGACGAATCAAGTGTCAGCCTCTTCAACTTCTTGGGCACTTGTCGGCCAGCTAGAAGGGAAGGTTGCGAGGGCACGACGATGTCTCTCACTATCTCAAGTGTCTCCACCTCGTCCTGCTTTTTCTTCCTTATTTTCTCGGCCGGCTTTTCATCTTCCTTGGCCTCCCTCCTCCGCCAACTTCCTCTTCTTCTTCATGCGAGCCTCAACCACCATTTTCCTCCTCTCCTCAGTCGCATCATCAATTTGGATGAAAAATGGGGCACCACCAGCAACCGAGGCACCAGACGGCCCTTTTCTTCTCTCACTAGCCGAGACAGGGGGACTCAAAAACAAAGGCTCCAGGGGCTCCCTCGTCGCCTCATCCACATCAGGGGCATGCATCGACCCCTCGACCTGACATGGTCCCCCGGTTATAAGCAGCTTCGGCTTGACCCGTGTCGTGGCTTTACTCTTCAGCAACTGACGAAAGTCAACCTTGTACGACGCTCTTGCCTTCTGGGCCTCTAGGCTCGATTCCTTGGCCTGCTTCATTATCTCTTGTATCTTTTCCATCTGATTCGCACATTGAGTTATGGCTGCAACAACGTAGTCCGGAGGTGCTACACATCAATAAACAACCTTTATCAAGCCGATACTCACAGAGATTAAAACAACAAACGGACTACTAGGTAACACTTACGTAGTTCCGAGATCAGGCCGACCTTCAGCAAGTTGATGGGTAACCATAGAAATCCCTTCTCCTCTCTAATCTGTCAAGCTTCTCGAAAAGTTCAAGAGAATCGGCCTTCTCCTGGTCGGTCACGCTTCGACACTTGAACACTTCTGTAAAAACAAATAAGCATGTTAGAAACGGCCTACAACATCAAAAGACACACCCTAACCAACCTAAACAACCCAACACTCGTCACACCTTTCGACTGGTAATTTCATGGTATTCACCGGTCATTCTTCGTTAGAAAGGACCCTTCCCAATCTCCACACATCAACACAAACCTGTGCTTCCAGGCTTTTTGTGATGTGGGCATATCCCATATAAATGGCCCCCGGGTCTTCCTATCTTTGGCTTCCACATATACCCACCTTGTCTTGTCCCTTCAGAAGTGATATAGGAAGTTCATGTGGCTCCATGTCGGCTCTCCTTTCCCTACCAACTTGAAGGCCATGTAGACCCCGGTGAGCGCAATCCAGGTGTTTGGATTGATCTGACCGATGGCTACCCCAACATTGGCCACCATACTTTGGACCCAGGGATGAAGCGGCAGGACAACCCCATGAGTGAAGACATCTGGGTGGAATGTCGTCCATGGCTTCAGAGGATCACTCGACATGTCCCTCTCTCCGATCAACCTCATCACTACTGAATCGGGCACGTGAAACGCCTCTCGGTATGCTTCTATATCGTCCTATTTGATCGTACTCCATTGACGATCAATATGGTAGACAGATGTTGCAACGGTCACTTGCTTCATAGCTTCATCCACATCGATCTCAATCACCATCGCCCTGGATGTCGCGTCCTGATCACTCGTCCCCACTATTTCTTTTCCCCTACCTTGACTGGACACAATCGGTATGCCTTCCAAAAACCCCGGTCTGATCAACCGAGTCCACATCCACAATTATCTGGTCGGCCTCACCAATGGCCAAGACAGCCTCCTCTGGCATCTGGGCAAAAGCTTTCTCAAGCTCCTCCTCTAGATCCCTCTCTTCCTTGGCCTGTGACCTCAGATTCACCTCTGGCCGAGATGTCCCTGAAGTGGAAGCCGACCCACTCGTTCTCAACCTGGTGTTCGAAGCGGCCGAGGCCGTTGAATCATCCTCGAAAGCATTCCCAGACAGATTGTCCATGCCTTGAGAATCTTTGGACGACATCTACAAGTATGAAAATAAAAAAGGTCCTAAGAAGGGAAACAACATGACTTACTTTCCTAACTGACCCAGACAATCAAGAGGCCAAGGGACAAACATGCATATGTGTTCATCCCATGTTCTTGCCAAAACAAACGTTTGAATCCAAAATTACCAGTTCAAAACCAACATACCTTGTTTTTTTCTCCGAAGTTCAACGTGACCGCACCGTAAAATCTATTCGGAAATCGCCTTACTTCACCGGAAATCGCCTAGTATTTTCTTCTCACAAGCAATCCAAATTCACTTAGGTGCAAAGTAAAAAGTGAATTTTTCTCCAACCCTTTTATACCATCAAACGTTAACCACGGTTAAAACACTAGCAGTTATAACCATGGTCGGTCAGTCCAAACGTCACCCCCATTCTCGATCAGTGGAAAGGTCACCTCGATAACTACAAGCATTCAAAGCGCACTAGGTTCTCCAGTGACATTCACAAATGGCATGTGATCGGCCTAAGGACACCTCCTAGACCGATCGAGCACCGCATCGTGCGAGGGTCTGTGCAGCTGGCCGACCAAGGTGACATCCACTCACCTTGACACCCAGGTGGCATGTGATCAGCCTAAGGACACCTCCTAGACCGATAGGCCACCTCATTATGCGAGGGTCAGTGCAAGCTGGCCGACCAAGGTGACATCTACTCACCTTGGCACCCAAATGGCACATGATTGGCCTAAGGACACCTCCTAGACCGATCAACCACTTCATCGTACGAGGGTCCGCGCAAGCTGGCCGACCAAGGTGACATCCTCACCTTGGCACCCAAGCGGCACATGATCGACCTAAGGACACCTCCTAGATCGATCAGCCACCTCATCGTGCTAGGGTCCGCACAAGCTGGCCTACCAAGGTGACATCCACTCACCTTGACACCAAAGTGACATGTGATCGGCCTAAGGACACCTCCTAGACCGATCGGCTACCTCATTGTTTAAAGGTCTGCGCAAGCTGGCTGACCAAGGTGACATCCACTCACCTTGGCACCCAAGTGACATGTGTTCGGCCTGAGGAATCCTTCCAGGCCAATCGGCCACCTCGTCGTGAAAGATGCCGTGCCAGCCGACCAACCAAGATGGTTATCGCTCAACCTGACATCCAAAGCACCACATAATCGGCCTGAGGACACCTCCCAAGCCATTTGGCCACCTACTTGTGATCCGTCCAAAATCAGACTTAACTCCACTTTCTTTCGGTTTCTCCCCTCCGTTAAGGGCTTGGGGGACTGGGGACTGGCATAATGTACAACAGGACAGGCCAAAAATTACAATACAAGCCCTCAACCGAGGCAAGCCACCTCAGTCAACGACTTGTGGGACTTCTGCTCATACCCAAACTAGTTGGCTTGATTAAGGTCCAAACTAACCTGGCCCATATCTGGTCGGCCGGCCCCCAAGTAAGCCTCAGATCATGCCAACAAGCCCAGGACGACCTAAGAAGAACAGGTTTTGCCGGCTGGGCCTACTGATAAGTCATAAATGCTACCCAGAACCACCACAAGACACCTGGTAGCTCCTAAAGACAACATTATTTATCCCACATTGACAAACACCAACAAACACATTCAATGCTACTATAAATACAAGGGCATCCCCCTCCAAAAGGTAATGACAATATTACCCTCACGCTGCCTAAATTGCTACAGTAACACTCCCACTTAAAACTAACTTAAGCATCGGAGACTGTTAGGTCGGCACCACACCGGTGTCCCTTTGTATTCACCCTCTTCTTGTGCAGGTCATAATATCCTGAGAGGAGCAATGAAGGAGATCAACGAGACATGATTAGGTTGATCCATTTCTTGTATCAACAATCCACATAGCCAATATAAATGGAGAATACAAATGTAGAATCAAAATACCAAACAATAGAAAAAGAAAGATAGGATAATCAGAAAATGGTCAATATAAGAAAACGATTTACAGGGAGCATGAAATATGATAGATAATTAGCATGACAAATAGCATGACAACACATAGATAATTTGTAAAATTCTACGAAAACTAAAAAGCGAAATCAAACATGACCAAACTCATCAGCTCTATTTTAATACCTTCAAAATCCAAATCATATATGATATATACACCAAATAGCAAGCATTAGGCATCCAAAAAGGAAGAAATCCATCACCAAAATGAGAAAACAAATCAACTTTAGAAAAGAACATAAAGCATGCATATTCACCTCCCATGGTTGACACAAAACTTTGTTGTAAATTATATCCTTTACTAATCTTGTTTCTTGATAGACTTAGGTGTTTATGCAAACAATAGGATGATGCTATGATAACGCAGAATATAATGAACAATAAAGTAAACATACCACACACACGAACACAAGAATTTAGCGAGATTCAGCTAATTTTGCCTACGTCCTCGTGTGATCTCCTTGAGAGATCACTAGCACTATGAAGAGAACAAGATTACAAGAAATTTTGCAGAATCCTGACCTAATCCCCAACCCCTAGCTCACGATCTCTAAAATCACTTTTTTGCTCTTATACCCGTGTATGGCTTTTTTGTTTACTGCTGTCTTATTTTTCTGTGTGTCTGTAAGGACTCCTAAGAGGCCTATTTATAATGTATAGACTTAGGTTACACTCCTAAATAAAGTAGGACTCCTTTTCCTAAACATAATATGAGAAAACATGCTACAATAATTGGAATCCTAGTCAAACCCTAATTCTTGGTATTTTCCGCCAATTCTTCAACAATCTCCACCTTGGTGAGTTAAAACCGAGAAATGACTGTTGAAAACCCAGAATGTTTTCGAACCTTCTTGAAGAAACTCTAGAAAAACTTTAAGAACTTTTCAACTTGGCAAAAAACTCCTTCTGCCCTACTGTACCTCATATGAGGAGGTGCTCCACCCAACACCTTAGCACGAGGTAAGGTTGAGTAAGTTCAAGCAATATTTGAACTTCTCTGGTATAACTATTTTGGTAAGATAGTTAGAAGAATTTTCCTTTGTATTGACCTTTTCGACTATCACCTCCTTATAGTCGACCCAATCCCTTATCATGTGATAATGAACATCAATATGTTTTGATCTCCCATGAAACACTTGATTTTTTTGCTAAGAAGATAGCACGTTCACTGTCACACCTAATCACCACAGAGTTCTGAATGATTTTGAACTCCCTTGCTAAATCACTTAGCCAAACTAGTTATTTTCCGGCTTCTTCCAGTGCAATGTACTCTGCCTCTATTTTAGACAATGCTGCAATAGACTGTAGAGTAGACCTCCAGCAAATAGGGCCACCACCACACATGAACACGTAACCTCTCGTGGACCTCCTTCTGTCTAGGTTCCTTGCATAGTATGTATCCACATAACCCACCACATATGCTTCTCCTTGCTGTTTTTCAAAAAAAAAATGCTCAGATTATTTGTTCCCTTCAAATAACGAAGGATCCATTTAACTGCATACCACTGCTCCTTTCTTGGATTTGCTATATACCTTAAGACAACGCTCATTGCTTGAGCTAAGTCAGGTTAGGTGCAAATCATTGCATACATAAGACACTCTACTGCGCTTGCATAGGGTACTTTCTTCATCTCATTCAACTCTTGTTCTGTAGTTGGACTTTGCAGTGCACTCAATTGATAGTGTGTTGCTAATGAAGTGGACATTGGCTTTGATTTATTCATGTTGAAGCGCTCCAAAATACTCTGAATATACTTTGGTTGTGATAACCAAATCTTTCCTATTGTTCTGCCCCTCTGTATTTGCATTCCAAGGATCTTTTGTGCAGGCCCTAGATCCTTCATGTTGAATTCCTTACTTAGTTGGATCTTCAACTTCCGAATTCTAGACATATCTTGACATATCTTGACATACAATCAACATGTCATCTACATAAAGTAGCAATAGTATAATCTTACTATCTTCGAACATATGATAGTAAATGCAACAATCATATAAGCATCTTTGAAACTCAATTTTTAGCATATATGGATCAAAACGTATGTACCACTGCCTTGGATATTGCTTTAGCCCGCAAAGTGACTTCTTCAATTTGCAAACCATATTTTGTAACTACCCCTCCCAGGAATCGGGATTAGATTAGTGATTAATGACGGATTAGTGAAGTTAATCAGTAATTAGTTGGACAATTTCGGACGGACGGTGCAAAATGATGATTTTGACCTTGGAATGGGCAAAAAGGTTGACTTTTGGTTGGGGCGGTCAAATAGACTTTGACTTATGACTGTGACATATTTCGTGACGTCACAAGTTCATAGACAGGTGGCACGTCCGATTCCGACAGTCGAGGAAAAAGTTATGATGTTCAGAATATTTGGGGTATTTTGGTAATTTAGTTAAAAAGGGGCAATTTGTTGACTTTTCATACGACATGGCTTTTTCATGAAGTTCGAGGACCATTAGGTAGGTCTCGATCCCCGGAATACAACGACATGCGGCATGCGTTAATTGGACTTCGTACGGTTCAATTATGAGTCTAAACATGCGAGGGGCAAAACGGTAATTATGTGACAGGAGGGGTAAGATGGTCTTTTTACTTGTTTTTGTTTAAATGCTGACCACAGGGAGGAGGAAATCTATCCTGGCTGGTGGGATATTGTCACCTGGACCAGAGAAATATGGACATTTGTCCATTATTTAGTGGCTTCTAGCCAAATCGTCCATGTAATCGATTAAAAACAGAGGACATGGTGCAGTTTGGTTCAATCATGTGAGATATCAGTATGGTTGTGCATGTGTGACTTCGTGAGAACCAGAGAAAGAGTGGTGGTGTGTGAGAGTGAAACAGAGAAGATAGTGAGAAGGGGGGGAAACAAGAAGCAGATCGAGAGGAGTGTTGTCACTGTGACATTTTAGGCCGTGAACCTCAAAATGTTCAACCCTGTGTGAACCTTATCTGTTGGTGGTGTTCAATGAACAAAAAGAAGTGAGGAAGACTAGAGGATCGTGGTCGTGTCACGGTGGAATCGAAGGGTGCAGGTAAGCCATTCCAACGATCTCTATTTCTCTGTTTGGTTCAGAAAATGGAAAGCTGTTGTATATCGGTTAAGACACGACTTGGTTAACTAGGTTAGTTCCTAGAGACTGAGACAAGTTTAGAGAGCGTGAAACCGGGGACGGAGGATGATGGTGGTAGCTGAGAACAGAGGAGGAACTTCTGCATTTTTTTTCTTCAATCGGGAAGGTAGTAATCTAACCGAGGTTCATAATTTTTCTTAGGTGGAACAATTAGGAATGAGGGGACGATGTAACTAGTGAAGAAAGGATGGGAAATAGGTCAAAATGAAGGAGAACCGTTCTCGTTGGTTCGATTGGACCGGGCCGGTTCGAACCGACCTGAACCGAGTCGGCGAGAGGAAGGAGATGATGAACAGTACCGCACGTGAGGCCCACGCGTAGCCCCTTTGGGCGGCGCGTGAGGGCGTGTGGGGCCCCTTTTGGGGAATTTTTCAATTCGATTTTGGAACGTGAAAGTGAATTTCTGGATTTGAGTTCGGAATGATGATTTTGGATGCTAGCTTACGGAATCATGATTGCGAATTCGGATATGGATTTTCTATAATCTTCACTTGGTTTTGGGTTTAAAGACCCGTTTAAAACTGGTTTTGGGTTTAAAGACCCAAATATGGCTGGATCTGATTTTGAGTTTAAAGACTCGGTTGATTGACGGCGGAAGGCCTTGGATTGATATGTTTTGAGTTTAAAGACTCGATTATTGTGATATCCCCCGAGGCCTGTTGATTGTGTTTTGAGTTTAAAGACTCGTTGATATCCCGGGAAGGCCTGATTATGCGCATGTGTTTTGAGTTTAAAGACTCGGTGCGCTTGAGATCCAGCAACTTGATTGATTGATGTTTTACTTTGGTTTTTCACTGGTTTTCAGATGTTTTGGGCAGTGGCCCGGATGATTTGGATTTAATGAGTTTGGGCTGAGTTTCCGTACTTTGATGAGGATTTATGATTTTGGGCTGAGGCCCTAGCTTTGAGTTACGGATTTGAGGAAAAGAAATGATTCCGGTTTTCATTGATGGTTTTCTTATCTTGGATATGAAATGGTTTTATGACAAGGTTTTCATATGCATGCATTAGGTTTTGCGTGGAGGGTATAAATGTACTTTTCTATAACCTGTTTTCAAAACGTATTATTTATTTTTGTCCACTCACAGTCTTTTATGTTTTCGATACCCTTCAGGTTTGATGCGGTGCAGGCTATCGTTAGAGAGATGGAGACATTACACACGCAATCCACAGTAGATTCTGGGCGTTCTAGGAAGTCCGGAAATTTTTGGACGGCTTGCTTGGGAATCGCTTGTTCAGCTTACGTGTTACGTGAAGGTTGGAGGTCGGTTTAGCCTTCATATCGCACGTAAGTTAGACGGCATGGCTTAACCCTTAATCCCCGGGGATCGGGGGTAGGTCGTGTCATATTTTCTTTTCCTATTTCGACGTACCCCTCTGGTTGAACCATGTACATGACTTATTCTAAGTCACCATGTAGAAAAGCTGTCTTCATGTCCATTTGTTCTATCACCATGTCTTGCTGAGCTGCTATACATAATAGCAATCTAATTGAAGTATGCTTAAATACTGGTGAGAATATCTCATCATAGTCAACTCCCTCCTTCTGCGAGTATCCCTTAGCCACTAACCTGGCTTTGTACCTCATTACGTCTCCTTCATGTGTTCCTTCTTTCTTTCTAAACATTCATTTATAGCCAATTGTTTTTCTATCCTTTGGTTTAGAAACTAACTCCCAAATAGAGTTCTTCTCGGAATCTCTTCTAACATAGCAATCATCCAACTTTCTCGTTCATTCCATGCTATAGCTTCTTAATACATGGTTGGATCTTCTTGATTGATTTTTAGAGCATAATTCACTTCATCCTATTCGAAACCATACTTTTCTGGTTTCTTACGGTTTCAGATAGGTTTGTCCAATGCTATGTTCCTCTGAAATAGTTCTACATGTGTTGTGCGAACCATAAAGTCTTGGTTCTGCACGTGTGGCTCCACCTGCGTCTATACTGGTGACTACTACTGCTGCTCTACTTCTTCCTCATCAAACTCCTCATTGTAATCCACCTACTCATGCTCCACCTGACTTGGATTTTCTTCCATGACTGGCTGGGGTTGAGGAACTTCGATTGTTTCTTCTTCAACATCAGTCCTTTCATTGTTTTTCTTATTCTGGTTTAAGAGCATAGTCTTCTTGTTAAATATGACATCCCTACTTAGGACTTCCTTCTTATTTACGAAATCCCATAGCTTGTAGCTCTTTAATCCTTCACTTAAACTAATGAATATGCACTCGATTGACTTAGGCTTTAACTTGTTTCTCTCATCACTTGGAATATGGACATAAGTACTGCAACTGAAAACTCTTAATTTTGTGCAGTAATCGACATCAGTATTCCAATACTAATATGCTACAATGGGAAATGGGTTGAGAAGAGGAAAAAGATATCATATGAAAGTGTAGAATCAAAAGGCATAGTAGTTTCACCTAATATCACATGGAAGAAATTGTTGCTCGTATTATGAAAATTTGCAAGGTTGATGAAAACAAATTTAAGGTTGAGCGGAAATATTTTGTCCCTCTACTAAAAACTTGAGTATTGAATATGGTGATGACTTGAAGTTTTTTGTCACCTGCAACACAATTATTTGTATTAAGAGTTGTTCCATTAATTGTGAGCCCAAAAAGTGTCAAAGTGGATAATGTAGGCAAGTTTACTGGCACTATCATAACGGGTTAGAAGTTAGGCAATGGTGGAATTGACGACATCAATATAGAAGATGTGTTGGGTAGATGGATGTCCAATCATATTTCACAAGGCATTGGTATAGGGAACATTGGTGTAGTTGGTCCTTTGGGGGTGGTTCATATGCAAGAATCAAATGAACGATATCAGTAAGGTCCTCCAACACCTTTTCGAACATCTCCAACTACCTGTGAAGGGTTCGTTTATGTAGATGGAGCATTTACCCTAGAACTTGAATCAGGCATGAAGAAACAAAAGCCGCTAGTTATTTATCATGGTGAAAAAAATTCCCAACATCAATGTGAACATTATCGAAAAGGGATCTAGAGCATAAATTGGACACCAAATTTCAGAAAGGGGCAAGTTTAGACTACAAAGACCGCACTTTTGAGAACCATATGGTTGGTTTCCATTAGGG
Organism: Prinsepia uniflora; assembly: GCA_032719365.1. NCBI lineage: Eukaryota > Viridiplantae > Streptophyta > Magnoliopsida > Rosales > Rosaceae > Prinsepia > Prinsepia uniflora. The sequence continues at coordinate 59,184,430 of CM064872.1, forward strand.
GGCTCTTTCAAATTAAGACTAGGAAATCAAATAAATTATGTGTTGTGGTCAAATGCAAGGATGGGGATTACCCTTGGATTGTGAGGAGGCAGAGAATATGGTCCGAAAATTTTAGGATTATGCATTACAGTGGCACACATAAATGTGATATGAGGTCTCTCAACAATCCTCACCCTTGTAGAGTTAAGGATGTTCTATCAGATGTTTTGTTGCATAGGTATGAGGATGCTCGTACGTTATTCACCCTTGGAGACATCATTAAAGATATAAATAATTAATTTGGTATGAAGATTAGCTATGCTATACCTTGGAGAAGCAAAGAGTTAGCATTACAAACTTAGAGGGTCGGCTCATAATTCATATGACATGCTTGCTACTTATTGTTATGAGTTGAAGAAATCAAATCTAGGTATGTTGACTTCAATTCACAAATCTCCAGGAGACCATTTTAATTTGTTTTTTGTTTATGCTCCTTGCATTAATGGGTATAAGTCGTCCATGCTACCTGTCCTAACTGTGGATGCGACTCATTTAAAGTCCAAGTATAAGAGAGTCATTTTTGTGGCAACGACAATTTGATGGGAATCATAATATTTATCCCATTGCTTTTGGCGTTAGGGATTTAGAAACTGAAGCTTCATAGTTTTGGTTTTTGAGTAAAGTAAATGACGCAATTAGGCATTGCCCAAATCTGGTTGTCATTAGTGATCAGAACCCGATCAACAACAAAGTCGTTCAAAAGGTAATTCCTAATGCACGTTATGGTGAGTGTTTTTATCACCTTATCGACATAGTGGATAATAAGAAAAATTGGAACCTAATCGATACGAACACGGAAATTGATGTTTCATTATTGGTTGCCCAGAATACCACAAACATGTCATGGCGGCAAGGAATCCAGATGAGATGTAAGGATGTAATAATCATTTGTATTTTAATCTATGTTTCTTAAGTATTTTCATATTCGTATTTCACTTGTTTTTAGTGATTTTCTATGGTCGTGTATTTCAATCCTAAGATAGATGAGATGTAAAGCTCAATAATCATTTGTATATTTAATCTAAATTTCCTATGTATTGTTGTATTTTGATTTCACTTGTTATCGATGATTTTCAATTGTCTATGCTTCAAACATGGTCTTGTCATATTCCTGCAGCCCTATCATATTTCTATAGTCCTATCATATTCCCGTAATCCTATCATAATCCTATGATGTTCCTATTGGCTCTTCTTAAAACTCTTGCTAAACAAATCGTTAACAGTTTGTCCTAAATATCATACCCAAAGTAACAAGCAGCATTCAATCTATCCTAGATATATCAAGCTATAGAACTAAGGCATAGAGCCATGAAATTCTTGCAGTTCTATCAAAATATGTGCACAATAGATCCACATAATAAAGACAAGAACTTCATATGAAAATTCCCAAAATAGAACACAATTCATGCAGTTCTTCAATATCATATTTCATTTATTTGGGCTTAAACTCTTACTAAACAAACCATTAACAATCTATCCTAGATATTGTACCCAAGACAACAAGCAGCGTTCAATATGTCCTAGATATATCAAGCTATAAAGTTATAGGGCATAGAGCCATGAAATTCCTGCAGTTCTATCAAAATATGTGCACAATAGATCCACATAATAAAAACAAGAACTTCATATGGAAATCCAAAAATAGAACAAAATTCATGCAGTTCTTCAATATCATATTTCGTTGAACTGTACTTAAACTCTCACTATACAAACTATTAACAATCTGTTCTAGATATTGTACCCAAGGCAACAAGCAGCATTTAAACAACATTCAATTTGTCAAAGATATATCAAGGTATAAAGTTATAGGGCATAGAGCCATGAAAAAAAAGGACATATGTATGCACATAAATGAAATACTTAAACAGTAAGAAGATGGATGGATCACCTGATATATGAATACACTCTGTATAATGCAACCATAGAAAGTGTTGTTGACGAGTTTGAATATTGAATAGAAAGTTCCATGTATTCATCTCAAACAAATAGAATAAGATGGGCAGCAAGCACATGAATAATTAACATATACCTGAAAACTGGTAATGCTTACTTTCAATTCCATGTATTTTCTAGGGTCACCATTGAAATAGGAAGATAGGCATATATCATCTCAAAGATAGAGGAAGAACAAGAACCAGCAAGAAATGAGTAATCAACTACAACTAAAATTCAAAATATAGTAAGATAAATCGTAAATATACCTTCCAAGACAATATGAGTCTCAAAACGTAAGTACACAACAAAACATGGAATTTTAAAAGAAATTCTAGCACTTAATAGAACTAATCATTCAAGGCTAAAAAATGCTAGCAATAAGCCCTATCGGACATGGCCTCTGTTGCGAAATTTAGCCTAAACAATGGAACATCTTCTAGAAGTAGCAAGATTGAATTTCATGATTATCACACCGTAGCTATTCCTATTTATAATAAGAATTCATATAAGTTGATAATCCAAACTAACAAACTAAGATATCAAAAATAGTAATTTTAAATCCACTAACCCATCTTGTTGTTGAGAAATTAATTTGGGGGGCCTGGACACATTCCAATAGTTAGCTTGCTCCCCATGCTTGCGTTTATAGACTTTCATATCAGTAGGGGTTCAATGATAAAAATCCATGGCCATCAAGACATGTGGCAGAGTGGTTGCAAGTGAACAACAATACTTCTTACTGACTTCATCTGAGGTATTATACAACATGGAATCATATAAGGTAATGGACCTCTGATGAAGGTTTACCACTGCAGCCACCCAATGTTGCATTCCCAACCTATACGGTATGAAAACTTGATCCACATGTGAACATGGCCTAATGTGATGCCTAGGATGTTCACTAGTAATACACTTGATTACCCTTCCAAAATAGTGTGGCACCGCCTTTCTCGTAGCCACCTCTTCCATACTTGGCAACTTATCTTCAACTTTTGAAAGATAATCCTAGAATGTCAAGGTGAACATGGGTTAGGAGATACTAAAGAGTACTTTTTGTTTTGCTATAATATTGTGTCAAATAATTACCCGAAAGAATGAATCCGTTGTTTTCCACTTAGATGAATAAATATCTAGATTTTCTGCTTGCCTTTTTCGAAACAAATATATTACAACATCCATATGCTGTAAAATTTATAATTCATCACAAATAAATTTATATCGAAATCATAAAAAAAAAAAAAGATGTCAAAGTATGATTAAGAAACTCACCATGTCACTTAAACACCCTCTGAGCTCAAATAAAAGCCAAAAAAACTTCATGCTAACACTGCCAACATCAAGTTTCAAGTCCTCCCTATATCATCATATTTTAATTCCCAATATTTAGATAATGGTAGGAAAAAAAAACAAACCAAATAACACATAAATTTATTGTAGATAAACTTACTCTAGTTTGGATTTCCACTTATTGAAGAAGTTAATCATTGTGCACACATCATCCCGTGGAATCTCGCTTGCAAGGTTGTACTTGTATGGTTGCTGGCCTTTGGAGACAACCACCCTCATCTTTTTATGCATTGGATTTGTGAAAGAGGATCGAAGGGGCCCAGCTGTAACGACCCGTCCCGAATTCCTAGATTAGATTAGTGACTAATCACGATTAGTGCGGTTAATCGGTGATTAGTAGGGCGAAATCGGACGAACGATGCAAAATGACCGTTTTGCCCCTAGCGTGGGTAAAATGTTGACTTTTCGTTCGGGTGGTCAAATGGACTTTGACCGATGACCGTGACGTAGTTCGTGACGTCACGAGTTCATAGGCAGGCGGCACGTCGAATTCGGACATTCGACGGCGAAGTTATGGTTCACGAAAATTCGAACGTACTATTGCACGTTTTTCGAGACGGACGATTATTTGGACTTTAGTGGGCCCCAGCCTTTTCCTTAGAGCCAATGGATCAGTCATCCATTCCCCATCAGTTTCATTCATGCATCAAACCCCTTAACCGTGCATCCATTTTCCATTTTGTTCCAAACCAAACCCGAGCACCCACTTTCAATCCAATCCAAATCCTTCAACCCCAGACCCATTGATGAGAGGACAAAGGATGAACTGAGGATGCTAGAGTGTGGTGGTCGGCCCAGGAAGCGTCGCCGTGGACGGCGGAGGTGCAGGGAGACAATCGTACCCGGTTAGACCCCATTTCTTCCATTTTTTGATTTATGCATTATGGGCTGTATTGGGTGATTGGAAGATGATTAGGGAGTCACTAGGAGGGTTTTAAGAGGATTTGGAGGGTGCTTCACGGCAGAGGAAGCCGTGAGGGTGGTCGGGAAAAACAGGGCCGTGAGACCCTTTAATTTTGGTTAGGATTTAGGAGGTTTTGGTTAGTTGTGTTAATTGGAATAGATTGGAAAGGAGAAAATTGGATTTTTAGGATTGAAATGGGACAAAACGGACGAGATTTGAGGGAGGAACCAGGCCGGACCGGTCACGCCAGTCCAGGAGAACCAGTGAACCGGCCAGACCCGGTTCGATCGCTGAGGATAATGCACTGTTCACCAGCGCGTGAGCCCACGCGCAGGGGCCTTTAGGCGGCGCGTGGCAGCGCGTGGTGGGGTTTCTGGGGATGTGTTCAACACAGGGGAAATCTTTGATTCGATGTAACGAACATTTTGGGACTAGTTTCGTGTCAATCGGACACCGTCTCGATATGTTTCGGGGCATCGGAAGGTTTAGGGTCGGCTTAAAAATAGTTAAAAGTTCGGGAAAATTATGGGGCTTTGATGGGAGGTTAATTAAGTAGTTATTAACCTTCTATTAAAATTTGGACAGGTTTGGGAGTCCCGGTAATGGTGATTGGCTCGGGGAGCCGAATGGCACGCAAATCGAGGCGGCAGGTCGGACGGTCTGTGAGTGGACTTTGTTTTCTAAATTGGTGCATGCATAAATGTTTATTATATGTTTTATTACATGTTTGATGATGTCATGGGTGCATTTGTATGTGGTTACGTATAAGCACGTATTTCGAGGTTTCGGCCTTATACGGTGCTTATACGGGTCTGTATGTCTTTATTGGTCTAAATGAAATGGTTTTGAATTTCAAATGGATAAACTCGGGTATGAGACCCATTTGGTTTTGTCTCGGGCATATGACACTATTTACGACCTTCGGGTCTAAATCGTGGTCGCGACGGGTGCTATGTGCACGTCGATCGACGATACGACGCTCGCCTGGGGAGGTCACGATGTGTTCCTTCCGGAGAGGTCACGATGCACGATTCGTGGTTGGGCAGCCTGGGGAGGCTCGACTTCGGAGTGCTGACGATTCAGGATATCGATCGGTGATGAGTGCACCATGATCTTGTGGTGGTCGCGTCGGTTGATTCGTTCACGGCGACATACCAGGATTGAGAGCAGTCCTGGATGGATGGTTGCACGCATCACTATGATCGGAGTCGTGACTGACCCTTAGATATCAGGCACGGTGCCCAGTTGAGTAATATGTTCGGGCACGAGACCCAGTTGTTTTACACTGATGATTTCGGGTCAGGGACCCTAGATGGATTTCCAAGTTCATGACGTTTTATGGGAACCGGCATGAACTCTGGAAAGGTCATTGTGGTTCATGACGGTTTATGGGAACCGGCATGAACCTTTGTCAGGTCATTCTGGTTCATGACGGTTTATGGGAACCGACATGAACCCTTCTATTATCTCCTCCGGGGAAGGTCGTTGGCCTGGGTGGACCCCTGAGTAGTCACGGAGCACCGACTGAGTGGAGTCACCCCCCAGTTGGGTTCCTTACTCTCAGGAAGGCTATGATTACTATTACCTCGGGTAGGGTCAGTGGTCTGCGGACATTGATCTTGACTTTGAGAAGACTCGGATTGAGACCTGGGTAGCACGCGCGTAGCTTTGGAAACCGTGACAGGATTGGTTGTGTGAATTATATGTGTATGTGATATAAATATGTAATATGTGATGTGCACAGGTTTTGGGCAGTGGCCCGTGTGTTTGGTATCTTCATGGATTTGGGCAGTGGCCCGTTTATTTGGTTTCTTATGATTTTGGGCTAAGGCCCTAATGAACGGTTTGATAAATGGTTTTCGAATGCATGCATGCTTTTTAGTGAAGGGTACAAATATCTTCTTATGCAAATGTTTTTATAAACTCTTGTTTTGTTCACTTACAGTTTTTAATGTTTTGACTACCCTTCAGGTTGACATCAGATTGTGGACTGTAGCAGAGACCGAGATATCACATACCTCCTCCGGATCCTGGCGTACTCTAATAGCCCGGAAGGGCAAAGGTCGGAAATATCCCTTGTCTGACACTTCGTGTCAGACGGGAGCAGGGTCATCCCGCACTAATCCCGGGGGGATTGGGATGGGTCCTGTCACCAGCTTTCCTCTTTAGTCACTCTCTCTTCCCTACATCCGATGTGTCATTTATAGTAAGGAGATGAACCGGTATCAACACTTCACCAAATGATGAATCACTCTCAATCACTTTCACATCAGCATTAGATTGAAGACATGAGTATCTGACTAGTAGTTTCAGATTTTCTGCAAGGTCCTCACAAAATTTTAGGTAAGATCCACCCCTAAGAGCATGGGACAACACATCTATAGTAATGTCTCCACCATTCTTTGAACCATCTGCAACATTTTTTCTCACTGAAGACACGATGCGAGGGAAAATCTCACCAAAAGGGGAGATAATAAACACTCCACCATCATCCATGTCTACTTCCTTTTTGTTGTGCGATTCACTAGATTGGTTAGGTACCTCTTCACCTCTATCAACCTCCTTCAAACTTACCTCATCCTCCACAACTTCATCATCCATCTTCTCACTTTCCTTATCATTCATTACTCCATCATTCATCTTCTCACTTGCATCACCCTCACAACTTCATCTTCACATTCCAATTTTTGTTCACAGTGCTCCATTACTGGCTTAGCCCCATCTATCATAAGAAAAATATGATTATCATGACTTCTAACCATCGGGTCTTCATCGGCAGCATTAGCACCACATCCAACAATGGGGTCTTCATTAATAACATAAGCATTACTTCCAACAATCGAGTTTTCATCAGCAACATCAGCTTCTGGTCTAACAATCAAGTCTTCAGTAGCAACATCAGCACTACTCCCAACATTCGGGTCTCCACCATATTCACTCCTCTGAAATTCTTGAAATGAAAACAAACCTTCTTCACGATTAGTCTTTATTTGTGATGACAGTCTGGAGGAAATACTAGTAATCCGCTCATTTATGTCAAGAAATTGTCTTTTGACGTCGTTCATAAACCTATATTTCTCCTCCCGGACACCCTCAACATTGTTCTTGATTTCAAGGTTTCTGACTCGTGCCCTCAATTTCTGATTCTACCCTACTAGGGGTACCACAACTTATGCGAAGTTGACAACAAGACTTCTCAGCTCATCAATATCCAGCCCTCGAGGAATGAGAGGAATGGTCAACTTTGGCAAAGCAAAAGAATCATAATTGTCATCAATAGAGCACTGACTCTGTCCCTTCTCATGGTTATCCATCCCATCCAAATTTTATTCCATCTTATTAGGAACTAGGCTTATCACCTTCACCTGTATTAAAATAAAAGAACAAATGCATGACCGAAGTGTTAAGTACAAGAATAATGTAATCAAGACTAAGTCATATTATATTATAAGCCTTATTGTACTGGAAAATCTGCCTTTGTATTTTATGGAAATCATCTTTCTTTCCCGCCAATGCCAATTTCCAATGTAATAATGGGGCAATCCCGATTTTCTATCCAATTGAGCATATTTTATTTTAGTAAATGACGACAAGCATTCAAAAATCCATACCTAACAAATGAAAACAGAAAGAACAACCAATCCTCTTAGGTGTGCATAAAGGAATTAAATATATATATATATATATATTACTACTTCAATATATCAAGGCTATATACCAAAATTGAATATGAGAACCCTCTGATCTTATAGTCCTTCCCACTGATCCCTCGTAGTTGAGCTTCCACTTCATCTTCATCCCCTTCATATGCACCATCTTCATCTTCTTCCTTACCCACTCTATCCTTTTTACCTTTCAAGCTTCCAGCACCATTTTCTTTCCTTATACCCTTCACATCATGCCCATCTTCTTTCTTCCTTGGTTTTTGATACTCTGGCATAAGAGTCCTTGCCAGTGAGTAATTTTTCTTTACAAATGACACTTTTCCCTAGGGATACTTGTTCCAAATGTCTATATTTTTAACAAATTCAAAGAACTTGCAGTCAGTAATACATGTTCTTTCCCTTCCCAAGAATATCGTTTCTACAAAGTATACAAGGGAAAGCTTCAGTTAATTCTCTTAAACTGTGCAACCATCCAATCCCGAATCTAGTTAAAAAATTATCAGTATACTCTTGTCGGGGAAATAGATATCCTTCAATTGTCCGACTCTTTGTCCTTGCTCCAAAAAGTTTGGCTCCTTACCATCACTAGACAACCCCGTTATCACACAAAATTCTTAAAGGGTGAACTGTTTCACTTTACCCCTCAAAAGAAAGCAAACACCTTCACATTCATTCATTTGATTACCACAAATCTTCCTAACCATTAACCTATGCACAATTAGGTTGGACCAATTCAAGTTTCTATTTCCAACAGCTTCCCAAAACATGTGTTCTCAAATTGCTTCTTCTTAATTAACCCTAATGTATGCTTCGGGTTACACCCAGATTGTACCTTTGTACTCAATAACTCATTTGGATCAACCACTAGCTTGTACTTAGTTTCCATGACCACTATAGTAAAAAATAAAACCAAATATACTGTTGGTTACTAATCTAATTTTATAAAAATGACAAATTAGTGACATGATATTTATACAAACAAAAGGAGAGTTCTACTATGAAGAAAATACAAATGACTGAAGATTGTCATTCGAATAGCAGAGCAGTTTGAAGCTTTAGGGTTGAGGATTGGTGTCAAGTGTGCAATGGTTAGCATTTGATGTTTGTAGTTCACTAGCTTTGTAGTTTCATAGTGCATTTTACACCTTTTATGGATTTTTACCATCTGATAAGTTATGTTGTCTCAGTTCGGTCTTAAGTCTATAATGTGTCTGATGGGATTTTGTTTCATAACACTGCATTATGTACCATTTACCATAAACACATTGGCAGGAGCCCTTTACAAATGTTTTGTACATCAACTAATCCAGCAAGCCAGGAAATGTGCCAAGCATATTTTGACTATTTAAGCCTTGGAGGAATCTGTTCAAATGGGCCAATAACTCTACTCTCTATCCTTAACCTTTGTCCCATCAACCTATTCCTCTAGTTCTTAGTTGTAACTGTCTATGGAGTTAATCGATTACCGATTCCATTCCCCACAGCGAAACGCATATGGATGGGAGCTAGATTGATCTTGATAAGTGTTTTCTTAACTTTTTATGTCAGGACCCGACCTTCCTCGGTCAGGACCCGACTCATCTAGCACCATATTGTCCGCTTTGGGCCTCGCCCTCACGGTTTTGTTTTCGGGAGCTCATGGTACAACTTCCCAGGGGGTCACCCATCATGGAATTGCACCAGCCTCAACTCACTTAACTTTGGGGTTCCAATCCCCCCAAAGCCACTTGAGCTCCCAAAAGGCCTAGTGCTAGATAGGTGTGTGCCTACACCTTTAAGGCACACCACCAATCCCTTCCCAGACCATTTCCCCTCGCAGGAATGTGAGATTGTTCATCGTTCCCTCTAGGACACGGGTCTTACAATCCACCCCCCTTAGGGCCCAGTTTCCTCGCTAGCACCATATTGTCCGCTTTGGGCCTCGCTCTCACGGTTTTGTTTTCGGGAGCTCATGGTGCAACTTCCTGGGGGGTCACCCATCATGGAATTGCACCAGCCTCAACTCACTTAACTTTGGGGTTCCAATCCCCCCAAAGCCACTTGAGCTCCCAAAAGGCCTAGTGCTACATAGGTGTGTGCCTACACCTTTAAGGCACACCACCAATCCCTTCCCAGACCATTTCCCCTCGCAGGAATGTGGGATTGTTCACCGTTCCCTCCAGGACACTGGTCTTACAATCCACCCCACTTAAGGCCCAGCGTCCTCGCTGGCACACTTCCCGGTTGGGGTCTGACTCTGATACCATTCTGTCAGGACCCGACCCTCCTCTGTCAGGTCTCGACTCATCTAGCACGATATTGTCCTCTTTGCGCCACAACAATACTCAACGACAAGCCTGTGTCCTCAAGGTTTTGCTTTCGGGAGCCCATGGTGCAACTTCCCAAGGGGTCACCCATCATGAAATTGTACCAGCCTCAACTCACTTGTCAGGACCGACCCCAACTCCCCCGGGATTAACGTGGGACCCGCCTGATCCCGTCTGACACGAAGTGTCGGACCAGGGAAAATTCCATCTCTAGCCCTCACCGGGGCTATCAGAGTGCATCAGGATCGTAGGAGGAAGGGGGTGATGTCTCGTCTCTACTACAGTCCGCATCCGCAATCAACCAGAAGGGCATTAAAACATGAAAACTGTGAGTGGACAATTTCAACTTTTCATTTAAAAACCTTTTTGCATAATGACATTTATGCATACGCATGCATTCCAAAAATCGTTTAGTAAAACATTCATAAAATCAATCAATTCATCAAACATCTTTTTGAAATCATTCAAGGGTTCATGCCCGGTTCCCATAAACCGTCATGACCCACAAACACCTTTCAAGGGTTCATGTTGGTTCCCATAAACCGTCATGAACCATAAATCCATTTGGGTCCTCGACCCGAAATCACAATTCAGAACCTATAGGTCAAATCAATAGGGACTCAACCCAATTCACATCAAGTACGGGGTCTCCGCCCCCAAATCATTTCTAAGTCATAAAACACAGGGTCTCCGCCCCAAATCACTTTTCCATAAAACTCATACGTATCAACATACATATAACCCATCCGCGGCACTTCCGAGAAGATGCCAACTCGGGGCACACATCCCCTAGGGAACACATCCCTGATATAGTCATGATATCAATCTATATACTAGTGTGCACACTACTCGGGGTCTCACTCTGAGTCTTCTCCCAGGAATCTCCATCTGGGAGGCTCAATCTCTGGATCTATTCCGAGCTCTCTCTCTGGATCTAGTCCACATATCTCTCCGGAATCTGGTCCGGGACCACATCATATCTAGTAATCACCACTCCTGGAACGGAATCCCTATGGGGACACCCATTCTGGTCTATGGATCGTGACTTTCCAGGTCGACGCTGGAGGAGACCATATAATCATATGGAGGGTTCATTCATTTTCAAATACTTTCTTTCTTTCTCAATTCACTTTTCAACTGGGTCTCATACCCGATTCATTTCAACAGGATTCCTCGAATCCAATTCAATTCCATTTCACAGGCCTCGGCCTAAATCCACAATTCAACTGGGTCTCATGCCCGAATTCTCATTACATAAATCGAACTGGGACTCAAGCCCGATTTCACAATCAACAGGGCCCCAAGGCCGATATCCCGAATAACTAGGCCTTAAGCCCGAACCATCAAGCAACGGGGCTTCCAGCCCGATTTCATAACCAACAGGGCCTAAAGCCCGATATCTCAACCAAATGGGTTTCAAGCCCGATATCATAAATCAGCGGGGCATCAAGCCCGATAGTATAACTAACTGGGCCTCAAACCCGAATCATAAACCAACTGGACCCTCGGTCCGATCGAATAGCTCAAATGGACCCTAGGTCCGATTCCTCGTCAAATCAAATGGACTCCAAGTCCGAGAGTTTGCAAATCAAATGGGTCTCGTGCCCGATTTCCTATTTCCAAATCCGAAATCCATTTATTAGACCCTCGTTGAAAACCTAGAACGTATATGCATCGTATAAAACTGTAAATCTCGAAATACGTGCAAATACGTAAATCCTAGGCTACCACAAACAAATGCACTCATGGCATCAAAAACCATATATTAAAACAATTATAAAACATTTATGCATGCATCAATTTCGAGAGAAGGGTCCACTCACAGACCGTTTGAAGCCGCGCCTCGATACGCATGCCATAACCGTCTCCCGGGTCAAACGTCGCCTCCGAGATTCCCAAACCTATCCAAATTCATTTAGAGGGTTATTAACTACTTAATTAACCTCCTACCAAAATCCCGTAATTTTCCCGAACTTTTAACTATTTTTAAACCGATCCTAAACCTTCCGACGTCCCGAAATGTTCGTTACATCGAATAGATGATTTTGTATGTTGGACACATTCCCAGAAACCCCACCACGCATTGCCACGCGCCGCCCAAAGGCCCCTGCGCGTGGGCTCACGCGCTGGTGAACAGTGCATCGTCCTCAGCGATCGAACCGGGTCTGGCCGGTTCACTGGTTCTCCTAGACCAGCGTGACCGGTCCGGCCTAGTTCCTCCCTCAAATCTCATCCGTTTTGTCCCATTTCAATCCTAAAAATCCCATTTTATTGTTTCCCATCTAACCTAACCCCTAAACCTAAGAAAAACCCACCTGAAGCCCTTGGTTCGAAATGGACCTCACGGTCCTATTTTTCCAGCCACCCTCCAGAGCTTCCTCAGCCCCCAACCACTACCAAAAACTTCCTATTAACCTCCTAACAACCTTTTTAGTTCAATAGAAACATCAAAAACGGCCCATAATGCCACAATCGAAAATAAGGAGAAAAAATGGGTTTATCGGGCTTACCGTGCACTCCTCCTCCGCCGTCGACGGCAAGGCCGTTTCTGGCCGGCCACCAGCGTCCACACGGTCCTCAATCACTCACTGGCCTCTCAGATATGATCATAGGGTTGAAGGGTTGGATTTGGGGTAGTAGTTTTGATCGGGTTTGTTTGGGAATGGTTAAAACGATTGATGAAGGAAAGGGATGATATGCATGAATGTGGGATGGTAGCCAGTGGATGAGTGACACTTTTCACTCATCCATTGGTTGCTGGAAAGCAACTGGGCCCACTAAAGTTCAAAAGCTCCTCGTAAAACGTGTCGTCATAAATAGTAACTTGAAACTTCCGTGAACCGTAACTTCGCCGTCGAACGTCCGAATTCGACATGCCACCTGTCTATGGATTCGTATCATCGTGATCTACGTAACGGTCTTCGTCCCTCGGCCATCGGACCTCTCGGGTCAAAAGTCAACATTTGGCCCAATTTACCAACATGCCCTTGAACTTCCGAATGTCATAACTTCCTTCTCGAACGTCGGAATCGAGCGTGCCACCTGTCTATGAACTCGTGACGTCACGAACTACGTCACAGTCATCGGCCAAAGTCCATTTAACCATCCGAATAAAAAGTCAACGATTCGCCCATTATAGGGGCAGAATCGTCATTTCGCCCTAACGTCCGCTAATCCTCGTCTAATTCTTGATTAGCCTAGCTAATCCGTCATTAATCCTTAATTAATCCCGTTAATTCGGGACGGGTCGTCACAAACTTCCCCCCTTAAGGAATTTCGTCCTCGAAATTCAAAGCGACCCGATTCCACAACTAAACTGTGGAATCCAACCTTATTCCTCGAAACGGATCGTTGCACCCACACGAGAATACTCATGTAGCAGTACACGTCCAACACACATACCGTACTCATCGGTATCGTCCTCGGTACGAACCGTCATCGGAGCCTCCAAAGCTCCAATTCATTTTCGACAACTACACATCTGCTCGCGTGTCTCACTCGAGACAATATGTCGACACTCGTCGATCACGCCTGTCCCTCACTTGACAGGTCAACAATACCATACTGATATTCCAACGAATTTTCAGTCTAACACTCTAACACTGTCCATCCTACAGTCGTCAGGATGAAAATACGTACTTCCACTAAGGGCTAACATATTCAAGCTAGCATCCTGCTCAGCATCCGATCTGACAATCCCCTACAAATTCTGCCATCACAATGGCACGAATCCCATCTCACAGGTCATCCTCAGACCTATGCCCAAACTGACTCTAACTACTCGTACGAGTCAACTCTCGCAATTTCCTATACCCAAAACTGACTCTACTTAGAGTCCCACCAATCATACCTATCCAAACTCGTCGGATACCGATCAGTCCGTAACTATCATAGGTCACAACCATCGTGACCAGCCGAAAACTCCCGGCTCCACTACGCTTCGCTGCTCTACTCTGATCTCGACTCGTTCGCGAGTCCTCGTATCGTATCTCGCATCACTCAGCGATACTACTTGTCATCTAGACTCACCTTGAGTCTCCAACTGTCACTTGTCGGTTCTAATCCGATCACCCCTCACGTCCATCTAGGACTCTATCCAAATTACAACGTACTCGTACTCTCGGGTACTCTCAACCCGACGCATCGATTAACCGTATTCAATCCCATCATCTAAAGTGCACAACACAAGGATGCACCCACATCACCTCCACATCGGGGTGTCACCCGACCTACTCAATGACTGCACTATGGTAACGGCCAACCACGTACTACCGTCCGCACTCTAACTATGGTCCGGACTCCAACCGTCCGTTACCAAGCGAACGTCAATCCATCACCTCAGACACTCACTCGTCACATCTCGTGACGCTAAACACCATTTACTCGTCAAGTTAATCAAATCTAACCCACAGCCTAGGCGTTCGGTTCTTACCCCCTCTTGAACTCCTAGTTGTCACAACACTCCTCGTCGTCCCACCTAGGAACAAATCCAAAATGATGACATCAAAGGTCATCCAATGTCATCCTCTGACACTCAGCACCACCTACTAAAGAGTCACACTCAGTGACCTCGGAATACTCATCACGCGGACATTCTCACGTCCTATAGGCAAACAAGTGCCACGTCCTCAAATCAGGAAGTATGGTCAACCTTAGTCAACCAAAACCAATCCGTAATGGACTCTCAAGTCCACCGCTCAACTGGACATCATCCACGTGTCTGTAACCTCCTTACTACCGTATATGCACATTCAATAAGGATGTCTAGTCATCCCAATCGAATGTACCGCTCAGCTGAAGAGTCACAACAGACTCCTGCTGTGATCTGCAGCCAAACTCTGCATACCACCATATCTGACCAATCAAATTCTTTTGTCATAAGACGTCATTTACGTCATCCATTCGTATCTGGATCTCACGTTTTTCTTCAATACTCCTGAGTACATCCTCGTGACTCAATCTCGCAGCACTGGGGGAACTAGTCTCTATTACTGGGGAAACTGATCTCCGTCACTGGGGAAACTGGTCTCCCTACCAAGTACTCCCGTACCTCGCACTGAGCCACTCGGGATCCTCTCTGTCCCACTCTTAAAAGACACCTTCACAAGAGCGTGGCAAGTATGCCAACACCCAACGTCAACATCTCATTCTGCGATCAGACTCAGCCGTCACCGAGTCGAATCCAGAATCACTGCTCGTACTGTGCGTCACTCACGCACCTCGTATCATCGTCACGACTGACGTATCCTATCGTCACAGTCGCCCAGGCAACCTAAGTCTATCCAACTCGATAAGACTCGATCACGTCCATCGATAGCAGCGTCTGCCATAACCACGTGCAAACCAAACTCAAAAACACTCTGCTACCGAGACTCCAAATCCATGCGGTAGTCGACCGCCGGTACCAACCTCTCAACGCACGACATCCACCGATCGGTCCACCTCAGGATCCGATCACCAGTACCATACTCCTGGTAACTTGTCCAATCAATCACCCACTAGGGTTACCACAAACTCGGCTGCCCGCTGCAGCCCTACCATCTTGACCAATCCTTCGATCTCGAATCCGAAGAGTCGTCGTATTCCAATACTGGTACCAAATCAGCCAAAACTACATACTGAGGATCTCGTTCTCTCGTAACTCTACGGCTCTCAGCCGCTGGCCTCCACAAGCATTCGGCCATACTCCGTGCCTAACACCATCTAACTAAGGTTCGATTCTATCGATTCCTCGTACTAATGCCCTAACTACCAGGTTGATGACAGGTTGTTACGACTTTCGAGACATCACATCCTCGACTTGCCCGTACTCCACGAGCAAAATACGCACTGATACCAACTTGTCAGGACCGGCCCCAAATCCCCCGGGATTAACGTGGGACCCGCCTGATCCCGTCTGACAAGAAGTTTCGGACAAGGGAAAATTCCATATCTAGCCCTCGCCGGGGCTATCAGAGTGCATCAGGATCGTAGGAGGAGGGGGGTGATGTCTCGTCTCTACTACAGCCCGCATCCGAAATCAACCAGAAGGGCATTAAAACACGAAAACTGTGAGTGGACAATTTCAACTTTTCATTTAAAAACCTTTTCGCATAAAGACATTTATTCCCTTCATAAAAACATACGCATGCATTCCAAAAACCGTTTAGTAAAACATTCATAAAATCAATCAATTCATCAAACATCTTTTTGAAATCATTCAAGGGTTCATGCCCGGTTCCCATAAACCGTCATGACCCACAAACACCTTTCAAGGGTTCATACTGGTTCCCATAAACTGTCATGAACCACAAATCCATTTGGGTCCTCGACCCGAAATCACAATTCAAAACCCGTAGGTCAAATCAATAGGGACTCAGCCCAATTCACATCAAGTACGGGGTCTCCGCCCCCAAATCATTTCTAAGTCATAAAACACAGGGTCTCCGCCCCAAATCACTTTTCCATAAAACTCATACGTATCAACATACGTATAACCCATCCGCGGCACTTCCGAGAAGATGCCAACTCGGGGCACACAGCCCCTAGGGAACACATCCCCGATATAGTCACGATATCAATCTCTATACTAGTGTGCACACTACTCGGGGTCTCACTCCGAGTCTTCTCCCAGGAATCTTCATCTGGGAGGCTCAATCTCTGGATCTAGTCCGAGCACTCTCTCTGGATCTAGTCCACACATCTCTCCGGAATCTGGTCCGGGACCACATCATATCTAGTAACCACCACTCCTGGAACGGAATCCCTATGGGGACACCCATTCTGGTATGTGGATCGTGACTATCCAGGTCGACGCTGGAGGAGACCATATAATCATATGGAGGGTTCATTCATTTTCAAATACTTTCTTTCTTTCTCAATTCACTTTTCAACTGGGTCTCATACCCGATTCATTTCAACAGGATTCCTCGAATCCAATTCAATTCCATTTCAGAGGCCTCAGCCTAAATCCACAGTTCAACTGGGTCTCATGCTCGAATTCTCATTACATAAATCGAACTGGGACTCAAGCCCGATTTCACAATCAACAGGGACCTAAGGCCGATATCCCGAATAACTGGGTCCTAAGCCCGAACCATCAAGCAACGGGGCTTCCAGCCCGATTTCATAACCAACAGGGCTTTAAGCCCGATATCTCAACCAAATGGGTTTCAGGCCCGATATCATAAATCAACAGGGCACCAAGCCCGATAGTATAACTAACTGGGCCTCAAACCCGAATCATAAACCAACTGGACCCTCGGTCCGATCGTATAGCTCAAATGGACCCTAGGTCCGATTCCTCTTCAAATCAAATGGACTCCAAGTCTGAGAGTTTACAAATGAAATGGGTCTCGTGCCGGATTTCCTATTTCCAAATCCGAAATCCATTTATTAAACTCTAGTTGAAAACCTAGAACGTATATGCATCGTATAAAACCGTAAATCTCAAAATACGTGCAAATACGTAAATCCTAGACTACCACAAACAAATACACTCATGGCATCAAAAAACATATATTAAAACAATTATAAAACATTTATGCATGCATCAATTTCGAGAGAAGGGTCCACTCACAGACCGTCTGAAGCCGCGCCTCGATACGCGTAACCATCTCCCGGGTCAAACGTCGCCTCCGGGATTCCCAAACCTGTCCAAATTCATTTAGAGGGTTATTAACTACTTAATTAACCTCCTACCAAAACCCCGTAATTTTCCCGAACTTTTAACTATTTTTAAACCGATCCTAAACCTTCCGACGTCCCGAACTATATCGAAACGATGTCCGAATGACACGAAACCAGTCCCAAGATGTTCGTTACATCGAATAGATGATTTCCTATGTTGGACACAACCCCAAAAACCCCACCACGCACTGCCACGCGCCGCCCAAAGGCCCCTGCGCGTGGGCTCACGCGCTGGTGAACAGTGCATCGTCCTCAACGATCGAACCGGGTCTGGCCGGTTCACTGGTTCTCTTGGACCGGCGTGACCGGTCCGGCCTGGTTCCTCCCTCAAATCTCGTCCGTTTTGTCCCATTTAAATCCTAAAAATCCCATTTTCTTGTTTCCCATCTAACCTAATCCCTAAACCTAAGAAAAACCCACCCGAAGCCCTTGGTTCGAAATGGACCTCACGGTCCTATTTTTTTGGCCACCCTCCAGAGCTTCCTCAGCCCCCAACCACTACCAAAAACTTCCTATTAACCTCTTAACAACCTTTTTAGTTCAATAGAAACATCAAAAACGGCCCATAATGCCACAATCGAAAATAAGGAGAAAAAATGGGTTTATCGGGCTTACCGTGCACTCCTCCTCCGCCGTCGACGGCGGGGCCGTTTCTGGCCGGCCACCAGCATCCACACGGTCCTCAATCACTCTCTGGCCTCTCAGATATGATCATAGGGTTGAAGGGTTGGGTTTGGGGTGGTAGTTTTGATCGGGTTTGTTTGGGAATGGGGAAAACGATCGATGAAGGCAAGGGATGATATGCATGAATGTGGGATGGTAGCCAGCGGATGAGTGACACTTGTCACTCATCCATTGGTTGCTGAAAAGCAACTGGGCTCACTAAAGTCCAAAATCTCCTCGTAAAACGTGTCGCCATGAATAGTAACTTGAAACTTCCGTGAACCGTAACTTCGGACGTTCGACGTGCCGCCTGTCTATGGATTCGTATCGTCGTGATCTACGTAACGGTCTTCGTCGCTCGGCCATCGGACCTCTCGGGTCAAAAGTCAACATTTGGCCCAATTTACCAACATGCCCTTGAACTTCCGAATGTCATAACTTCCTCCTCGAACGTCGGAATCGAGCGTGCCACCTGTCTATGAACTCGTGACGTCACGAACTACGTCACAGTCATCGACCAAAGTCCATTTGACTGTCCGAATAAAAAGTCAACGATTCGCCCATTATAGGGGCAGAATCGTCATTTCGCCCGAACGTCCGCTAATCCTCGTCTAATCCTTGATTAGCCTAGCTAATCCGTCATTAATCCTTAATTAATCCCGTTAATTCGGGACGGGTCGTCACATCTTAAGCATGAACAAGCTTGTTAAATTAAAAAAAAATCATACAGTAATAAATTTGTGCTGAATTAAAATAATGTGTGATGTTGGTTAATTTGCAAAGTGCATCAAGAATCATACTTCCAATCTTTAAAGCTGAAGGAGTTAAACATACATTCTTGACATAAATCTAAAGGTGATTGTTGTATCATAGTGCATTTTACACCTTTTGTGACATTTTCTTGTTTTTCTTGTTTCATGCACACTTCAAATTATTTTCTTTCCTCGAGTAATTATGTATGTTCATAGCTTTTTTCTTGGTCCATGCATCCATAAGATTATATATTTACCCTCTTTTTCTTGTTTAAAAAACGTGATTTCAAATAATTTATGATCTCTTGGTGATACAAACTAAACACAAGGTCACAATTACTATTTTTCAATCACTCACAATTCAACCAGAAAAATATTCTAGCCTCAAGTAATTATGTATGTTCATAGCTTTTTTTTTTCTTGGTCCGTGCATCCTTGATTTTATATTTTTTTTCTCTTTTTTTTTTTTTTTACAAAATGTGATTTCAAATAATTTATGATCTATTGGTGATACAAACTAAACACAATGTCACAATTACTACTTTTCAATCACTCATAATTCAACCAGAAAAATATTTATATATAATTAACATTCTATAGGAGTTCAGCTCTTGGAGCTAGAGGCTATACATATGCATATAATTTATAATCGAATACTATACACACTAAGTCCAATCCAAAATCATATGCATGTTATTGACAATCAAATACTATACACAACCTCGTCTATGATTTTCCTGCTACTTCTTATAACCCAACAATAATACACACTTACACCTAGACCCTATTGTAAGACCCATATCTTGCGAGGAACAGTGAACAATCCTATATCGCTCGGGGAGGGAAATGTGAAGTGCCTTATATGTGTGAGCACATATCTATCTAGCATGAGGCATTTTGGGAGCTTACTGGCTTTGAATTCCTCAGGAACTCCAAAGTTAAGCGAGTTTGGGCTGGTGCAATCCTATGATGGGTGACCTATTGGGAAGTTGCACATGAGTTCCTATAAACAAAATTGTGAGGACTGGGCCCAAAGCGGAAAATATCGTGCTAGATGGGTCGGGTCGTGACAGAATGGTATTTGAGCTAGATTCTGACCAGAAGTGTGCCAGCAAGAACGCTAGGCCCCAAGGTGTGGATTGTAAGACTCTTGTCTTGAGAAGAACAGAGAACAATCCCACATCGCTCGAGGAAGGAAAGGTGAAGTGTTTTATATGTGTGGGCACGTATCTATCTAGTATTAGGCCTTTTGGGAGCTCACTGACTTTTGATTCCTTGGGAACTCCAAAATTAAGCGAGTTTAGGCTGGTGCAATCCCATGATGGGTGACCTATTGGGAAGTTGCACGTGAGTTCCCAGAAAGAAAACCATGAGGGTTGGGCCCAAAGTGGACAATATCGTGCTAGATGAGTCAGGTCATGAAGAAATAGTCCTAGCTATGAAGAAAATTTGATAAAATGAAAAATTCAAATTTATAAAATGACAAATTCAATCCTAGATATGATGTAAATTTAATAAAAGGAAAAATTGGAGAAATAGTCCCTTAGCTAAACCTCAATTATTGGAATCGTCCCTTAACTCAATTTTTTACTTTTTTGATCCCTTCACTTCAGCCAAATCCCTAATTTAGTCTAACATGACCCGTATCTAATCTATTCAACCTCTATTTTTGGCATACTTCTTGTCTATGGACTCAGAGCGCAGAGGCCTACGCAACAATCCTCACCAACCGCCCAGAAAATGTCTAGGTAAAAAAGTCAACCATTTAACCTTCATGGGCAAAACCATAATTTTGGTTTTCCTCAAAATTTTGATTCGTTAGAACCTACCCCCCTTAAAAAAAATTTGACCTCAAAAATTTAGATAATCTTGTACAAAAACTAAGATTTTACTCTTCCTAGTCCACATTCATCTAACTAAAACATCTCGACAAATCAATCTTGATCCATTCTCAATTTGGACAACTGAGCTGCTCAAAATTTAATCAACCTTTTGACTTCTTTCTTCTCTCTCAATCTCAGCTCCATTTAGAGACACAAAAATTTTGGGATCTCATATAAAATTTGAGTCATATTCAGAGTCACAATAGTTCCGAACATGACTCATATTTTACCATTCTGTAACCGAGCTCAATCCATTTTATCTTAAATACCATCCACTTCTCGCATCACACAACGACACTACTCATAGGCCACTACTATAGTCATTATCTAGGTTAAGTACGAAAACAACGCAAACACATCATCCAAACAAATATTCCCATAGGGGTCTTTCTACAAGCCACTCGAGAACTGGAGCCCTACTCGACATCTGAGTGATAACTAACCATCACACTATTAGCCTCGTGAGCTAGAGCCTAACTCGACATCCGAGACCAACCACCCACCTCCACTTGGGAACTAGAGCCTAACTCGATGTCTGAGTGGTCATCTCACACCACACCAGTCTCGGGAAATGGGCCCATCCCGACGTCTGAGACTAACTAACCATTACCAACTCAGGGTCCAACCCGAGCCTGAGTCGCCACCACAGTACCAATCTCAGGAAAGGAGCCTTGGCTCGACATTTGAGATTGCTCACCACTAAAAAAAAGCATCTATTCGTAAAACACTAACATAAATATAGAAAAACATATGTTTATAATTATAAATTCCTCAACATAAACTACACATTCATAACATAGTTACATTTCATAAAATTCAAATCAACATTTCAAATTTCGAATTTTAAACTCAACACAACTTCTGTAAACCCCGTAAAACGTGCACCATTAACAACTTTCATAAGATCATAAAAAATCGCATGGAAAATCTTCGATAAGCATACGAAAGCCAAATTCAATTATTGTCATAAAATCGACTTCAATCTAAGCTCTGATACCAAGTTGACAAGACCCATATCTAATATATTCAACCTCGTTTTTTTGCATACTGCCTGTCTACAGACTCAAGGCTCAGAGACCTACACAATGGTCCTCGCCAAACGCCTAAAAAATGTCTAGGTAAAAAAGTCAACATTTTAATCTTTAGGGGGAAAACCATAATTTTTTTTCCTCAAAATTTCGGTTCATTACATAGTCTCTCTGTTAACAGGGCTAACGGTTTCTATTAAAATCAGAGGCAAAATGATCCGAAAATGTGTATTGGCGTTAGGAAACAATGAACTAGCAGAGGAGGGAGCTCCAAATTGGGGGCTAATATAAGCTCCATCTCTCTGACTAAATCGAAGTAGGAGATAGAAACAAGGAAAAGATAAAGAAGAAGAAGAGAAGAAGGATAAGAGATCAAAGAAAGTAGAACAAGAGTAAGCTTCATTGGAGATGTCTTCGTCATCTTCATCGATTGGAGGTAGGCATTTCACGACATTGAAGTAATACAAGTGTGGTGTCTTGATTAAACCCCACACCTCATGGACCAATTTGAATCCGAGAAGAAGGTTTGAAACTTGTCAGAATAATCGGGTAAGTGAACTTTTTTGAAATTTGTTGTTTGTGTGTGTTGTTTGTTATAATATTGAGATTTTGGTATGCAAAAAAAACCAGAACAAGAAGGAGAGATGGCAGTTTTGGGAGTGGGTGGAAAAAGAAACTTTCCCAAGTGGAAATGAGGTTCTTCCCGGATTACTAAGGAGACTAAGAGGAATGGAAAATGAGATTACTACACTATAAGAATAAAATATGCAATTAGAAGAAAAATTATGAGTTTTGGAAAGTGAAAAAAAAAGGGAGTTGGAGAGCAAAAATGGAGAATTGAGGAATCAAGCAATGAATTTGGGTATTTAGACCTTGGGCTATGAAGAATGGGAGAAAAAAATTTGTGGATGATTGCTTGTGTCATGGTTGGTGGTGCCATTGTTATTCATGTTGGTGCTGCTTGTTTATGCAAATCAAGTTCTCCTTTGCCTCTACTAGTTTCATGTTCAGGGCCTTCATGATCCAATTCATTATCACTAACCCCATAATCATAGTCTTAACAAAACTCAGCCTCTGGTTCAGCTTGTTCATTAAGCCTAGCTTCTAGTTCAGCTTATGCATTAAGCTTAACTTCTGGTTCAACTTCATCTCTAACATCATCATCGCCTACACTTGCCTAATATGCATCAAAGTCTTCATGCATAATGGTGTTCCTATTAGTAGGATCGTGGAATACAATTCAATAAACCTATCATCTGACATTCTTGCTACCAACTCAGAGATACAACTATTATCTACAACCTCCTTCATTAATCTTTCACCTTTCTCACAAACCCTACAAAATATTTTCAAACTTGTCTCTCTCTGCATAATGTCCACTTCATAACCTAGGTCTATACCATACTTCTTTAAATCCAACAATGACAAGTAGCCATGAACACACCTATCAAGATAACATACCTTTCTTCCTTTAAAACTTCGTAATTCCATCAATCCAAAATGGTTCAATTCCAGAGTGCAAAAGTCCCTACTCTTTGCCAAAATAGAAAACTCAGATTCTAAAAAACATACCTTCCCTCCTTTGTAACTTCCTAACACTGCCATCATATAACTTCTTAACACTACCATCACATAACTCAGATACATTCCATCACATAACTCAGATTTATATAAAAAGTTTCAAGCTAAATGATCAAAAATAGTAGGCACATTCTATGGAATTATTCATCACATAACTCAGCTTTACATAAAAGATTTCAAGCTAAGTGATCAAAAGCAGTAGGCACATTCTATAGCATTATCTACCACATAACTCAGCTTTATATAAAAGGTTTCAAGCTAAATGATCAAAAGTAGTAGGCACATTCTATAGCATAATCCATCACATAACTCGGCTTTATATAAAAGGTTTCAAGGTAAATGATCAAAAGTAGTAGGCACATTCTATAGCATTATCTATCACATAACTTAACTTTATATAAAAGGTTTCAAGCTAAGTAATCAAAACCAGTAGGCACATTTTATAGCATTTTCCATCACATAACTTAGATTTATATAAAAGGCTTCAAGCTAATGATCAAAAGCAGCATGCACATTCTATAGCATTATCCATCACATAACTCAGATTTATAGCATACCAGTAAATATTTTAGCCTTAAAAACCTATTCTAAATACTCAAGCGCATCAACAATATGTCTATATATTTTTCTGGATTTGTCCATCCATAACAGAGGGTTTTGATGGACACAAAACCCCATATTTTGCACATCTATGATGCAGTAGTAGTAACACTACCGTGAGGTGACAATACATCAATATATATATATATATATATATATATATCGAAACCATTAACCCAAAACATAAGAACAACCAAAAACAAGACCAACAACATTCAAAAGTTCAAGTTCATTTTCAAACAACTGAAACCAAGAACAACCAAAATTTTAAATTTCTAACATTTACTATATTTAGGTGTCGCACCTTCCCACTGAAACAGACTTGAGGCCACGAGAAGAACCATAAAAGATGAACCCTACTCGTTCACAATGAAGAAACGAGTTTCTACAAAACCCACCTAAATTTTCACCTAAATGGAAGTTAAAAACCATTTGTAGCACTTACCACATCAAAATCGAACCCTATTTTAACCCTTTCCCCTACACCATTACACTCTCTTCTCACCATTTCCCTAGCCCTACCTAGAAATTCCGATTTGGTTTCTGTCGTGCTTCTGGTTTTCGAACAACTCAGAGAGTCGTTTGACTCAATCTCGTGAAATGTCTCATATACCCTCAGCTTTTCGCTCACGTACCTAGCATGTGCAATTTTTTAACAGATTCTATGATTTTTATACATGGAGGGACTAAATTAGGGATTTGGCTGAAGTGAAGGGATCAAAAAAGTCAAAAATCGAGTTAAGGGACAATCCCAATAATTGAGGTTTATTTGAGGGACCATTTCTCTAATTATTCCTTTAACAAAATGAAAAATCCAATCCTAATGAAAAGACATTCAAACTTAGTTATGAAGAAAAATTGATGCAACAAGGCACTAAAAATTGGTACCCACCTTCAATGCAATCGTCGTAAGGAACCACGAAGAAGGCGACGTCCAGGCCGCCAAGGTCACGCCGTCCAGTAACCACTGATGAAGTCGAAGATCGCGTGGTCTAGGTCTCTGTGATCATGGAGATGGCGTCTTTATACCTCGCTTGCAAATGGGCCTCTTTTCACGTCGTCCACTCCTCCAAGATTGCGAAGTGGCAGTGTGGGTTTTACCATTTTGGTCGTGAGAGCCTCGCGAATGGTGTTACGACGTCTGAGCTTTTGTCGCTCACTCCTTGCTGGAAGGGAATACGAGTTTAAGTCTGTAGGTTTTTTCTCACAAATGAAATAATAGGGATATGAGAGGGATGTGAATTTTTTTCTTTGTATATAAATTTGGGCCATTTTTATAAAATTTAAAAGTAGAATTTAAGTAGAATTTAAATTAGGTAGTCTGTTTAGAAAAGAGGCATATTAGAAATGCATTTCTCTAAAAGGGACATATTAGATGAAACCATTTTTTTTAAGATCACGTAGGAGGTCAAAGGCTAGCAAGCAAAATAGCAAAGCCCAACAATGAAAAAACAAGGAGAAAACAAATGAAAGCATCAATATTGCAGAGTAGAAAGAAGAAAAAGACAACAATAGGGACCCATACTTTCAAAATTGTAGTAAGGAGAGTTTTGAATCAAATGTGAGGCTATCAAGGACTTCTTAGTAGATAGCCCAATTTTTTTTTTTTTTACTAGAAGAGATGTTTTATTCAAAAACATCCTACAATAGTATATGGATAGACATTGGGTCAAAAATCCAAACGTGAACATCCAGATTAATAACAATAATATAATTACAAAGAAACAAGATATTGAGTTCAATGGGCAAGTTAGACTTATGGATGGGCATAATGCTGCCTATTTAAAAAAATCGTGGAAAAATCCATTGAGGGAGCAAAAACAAGGTAAAGAAAAAAGAGTGTAGCAGTTGATAGAATGACGTGAGTCGAAGCATTCCCATAGAAAGAACAAGCAAGATTGAGGAGAATTTACAAAATACAAAAATAGAGAAAGTATTAGAAATGTGAAGAAAAAAAGGTAAAATGTTAATAATAAAATAGGGAGCTACTTTCCAGCATTTGAATCTACAACTACCTTAAAAAATAGGAGTGAAAAGAGAGTAACAAAGAAAGTAGAAAATCAAAGAAGGAAAGTAAATTTAAATAACTACGCTAAAGTAAAATCCTGAAGAGAGAGTGATAGGAAAATCAAAGATAAGAGGAAGAACCTCCCACTTTGGAGAAGCAAATCTATAAATAAAATCTACAACCAAGCAAGTGTACATTTAAGGGCTATATAATATCCTTACACCCAAAAAGATCAACTTTGGGCCGAAGGTAAGGAACTAGCAAAATTAAAAATCCAACCCTTTTGAAACCCAGTCCAATCTACATCCACTTGAGAATATGGGGAAGTGTGAATCGTGAAAGAAAGAATTTGGCTCTATTGGCGCCGAAACTG
The DNA here is from genome assembly GCA_032719365.1 of Prinsepia uniflora. NCBI lineage: Eukaryota > Viridiplantae > Streptophyta > Magnoliopsida > Rosales > Rosaceae > Prinsepia > Prinsepia uniflora. The sequence continues at coordinate 59,211,182 of CM064872.1, forward strand.
TCAGGAGGAAAGGGAGAGGGTGGCAATAAATTCGTTTTAAGCAAGTCCACGTGGCAAGCAAAGTTCATTCTCAAATCGCCTAGGAGAAGAAACTTTATCCTCAAAAAATAACAAATCACTCAAATAAACATTGAATAAAATTTAAATCAATCAATTTCAAACAATAGCAAACCCTCAAAAGTTTTTTTGCTCAAAAGCTCGCATCTTTAGGCACAACCTATTTCTTTCGATCTAAGATCAAGATTCAGTTATCCTCTCAATCCCCTTAGTTCTTAAACTAAGAACAAACAAACTCTCATTCATTCCGACTTGCACCCCAAGTTAGGTTTGAAGACTTTCCAACAATCACCATCATCTTGACTTGCTTTCACAACTAGTGTTGAAGACCGCCTAGCACCAAACTCATTCTGACTGCCACTAAAATCAGTCCTTGAGGCATCCAAATGCCAAATCTCAACTTCATCATGTCATCTGAATACCTTACCAAATTATGGCATGATTCCAATTGATGTTCATCCAGCTGATGGTCTCTAGAACAACATGCTTTCTCAAGGCTTGCTTGCAAAGAAAATTGTTTACTTTCAGCACCTTTAATTTACTTTCTACTTACAGTATTCAAGCATTTACCATCTAAGTTTTTTTTTTTACTTCATATCCATTACAATACAACAAATTTATTTAAGACGATCAAGATATTCGGGATACACCAACTAGCGCCTTTTATATCTGATTCAAAGTCATAAAACCATCCTCGTGTTCTAGTTCAATATCATCATTCCGACTTAAAGAAGTTTGTTTGTCTAACTACCATTCAATTGAATAACAAGCTGTTAACATGGATATTTTGAATATAATATAAACCGAATTTGGAATAGACTAGAAATAAGACTTATTAAACTCTATGGATACATGCATAGAAAAAAACAATGCAAGTTATTTGCCAGCTTTCCTTATAATCACTTGATTATAAGAAAGGCTCTTGGGCCACAAACAGAACTCGTCTAAGCTGTCTGGTAGCAGTTTATACTAGTAGCACACCTACTTTAAAGGCAGCTAAAAGCCTGCTTACTAGTTATCCCATTAAAGGCAGGATCATAGCATCAAGGCTCCCATCCCGATAGATGTCAGTCCACCCACAGTAGTCACTATACCACTCATCCACAGAGAGTAATCTCCAGTGAGCCCAATCCTTTGAACGTATGATGACCTCTCGGTCGAGTGCTACTAAACGACAATCCTGGACCCACCTCGACACTTCTTGGGCAAAACACATTCCAACAACGGGCATAAAAAAAAAAAGTAAAGTCAAGAAACTCATATTACTTAAGCACCAAAGGTTGAAGAAAAACTAATAGCTAAATACAATTGTTTCTATAAAGGACCTTCTTCAATCCATAATTGAAACTCCGAGGAAGAAAGTTCATTGTGAGCCAAATAATGTGCAATATGGTTATAACTACAAGGAGTAAATTGATATATTATTGACTGAAAATAGTGAAAGTAGGTGTGTGCCTCCTCAACCAACAGACCACCGGCATGTAGACTGTCTTCATTTGATTGTAAAAGTCTAATAACTTCTTGTGCATGATCGATTTTACTAATGAGAAAATTTTAACTCATATGTAAGCTACTTGTAAGCTCAAACAAGCAGCCTAGGTTATGTTGCCTTTGGAGTCAAATTACTTTGTAAACCTTTGGAAGTTGCGTGCTCTCCTGTACTGTCATGGACCACGCCCCCAGACTCTGAACACCATTGCTTTGATTATACAATATACATTTAACTTTAGAAAAGCTAATTAAGTTTTATACTCATTTGTCAACAAGCCCAACAGTTTGATGGATATATGGATCTCTTTGATTGGAAATAATATATTCATTTATTAAGTCACAACTACGAGCATAAAGGACCTATGTTGAAGTAATTCTCCCAAAAAGTAGGTTTAATCATGGCTATAGTAAATACTCCAACATACTAGTTGTAGAACACTTAAGAATTACTTAAAAATTCTAAAAAGCATGGGACAGTCCCTATACCAACCAAAGAATAGAAAGAAGAAAATAAACAAAACTCATTAGCAAGTGAACAACATCATAAAGCATAAATTACCGAATCTACCTGGTTATGAAAAATAAAGCAAATAAGAGTTGAAACAATATGACGAGTAAAGAAGTTTGGTGAATCGGGTAGGATACCATGTTAGCAGCGCCATAAAAAAATTGTAATGTATTAAGGTTGTTGGATCTTATAAATAAAATACTCAAAGTGTTTAAGCTGAAGCATAGTTATTGAATTGTAAAAGCAATGGCTTTATACAAGCTTATTACAAATAAATCAATAGAAAGAAAACTCCACGTTCACAATTCCTAAGAACGTGTTGAGTTAAGAGGTCTAAGACAAATTCAAAAAACATATTACCCTACAAACTAGGGCATTATTAACAAAAAGTAAACCACTAAGCAATAAACTCGAACAATTCCTAACAATCCTCATCCTATAACAATTCTAATGCTTCAACATCCTCCCTTAAACTGAACTGCACTAGTGCAGTTAGTTTACTTCAGACATCGCACACACGCCAAGTCTATCTCGGAGCTTAAAAAAAACCTCCAGCTTGAGACGCTTAGTCATGATATCAGACACCTGCTTTTGTGTACTACAGTGCACCAAGTCTAGTATCCCATCTCTTGTAAGCTCACATAAAAAGTGAAACCTCTCATCGATATGTTTACTTCGACCATCTAAGACCAGATTCTTTGAAATTTTAATAGCAGAACTATTGTCACAATAAATAGTAGTCCACATACCTTGAACTTGCCCAAGCTTCTCAAGAATCGATCTTAACCAGACCCATTGGCGTGAGCACGAGGCTGCTACTATAAATTCTACATCCGTAGTTGATAAAGTCATTATTGGCTGTTTTCTTGAGGACCAAGAAACAACCCTTATTCCTAGCATGAACACATACTTAGAGGTAATTTTCCAATCATCAACATCCCCTGCATATTCACTATCCGTAAATGCTATTAAACCCCCTGTTCCAATTCAAAGCTCCACTGTGCCCTTCAAATACCTTAGTATCCTCTTGGAAGCTTGCATGTGCATCTCAGTTGGTTTCTCCATGTATCTACTGATCAGCCCAACTGCGCACATGAGATCAGGTCTCGTGGACGTCAAATACAGCAAGCTCCCAACTAGTTGCTTGTACTCTGTAACATCTATCTTAGTGCCACTTCCATTCTTTGACAGCTTACATCCTAGAACAGTTGGATTATTCATCAGATTACTTATCTTCATGCCAAACCTTTCAAGTACCACTTTTGCATACTTAAGTTGACATATGAAGATACCATCCAAATTTCGTACCATCTCTACACCCAAAAAGTACTTCATTTTACCAAGATCAGACATGCCAAACTCCTTCTTCATTGATTCCTTGAAACTCTTAAACATATTATCATCATTTTTTGAAAAGATAAGATCGTCCACATAAATACTAACAATAGCAGTTTACCTTTGTCACTAGACTTTATAAATAGTGTGTGATTACAAAGGCATTTTTTGAACCCCTCCTTGGCAAAATACGCCTCAATTATGTTGTACAGGCTCGAAGAGCCGGCTTGAGTTCGTGCAATGCCTTTCTTAGCCTATATACCTTGTGATCTTCTCCTTGCTTCTCGTAACCTTGAGGTTGATCAATGAACACTGTTTCATTTAGTTCTCCATGTAGGAACACGCTTTTTACATCTAACTGAAAAACACAATAGCCTTTAAGAGCTGCAAGAGCTAAAATTGTCATAATAAACAATCCCTTACCTTTGAGAGTACCCATTTTGCAAAAGTCATGTTGTATGCTTATCTACATGTTTTTTCTCATTAAGCTTTATCTTAAATACCCTTTTCACTCCTATTCTTTTAGATCCAGCAGGCAAGGTAGTTAACTCCCATGTCTCATTTTTTTTAATAGCACTCATCTCTATATCCATTGCCTCCCTCCATTTCAAGCTCTTGTATGCCTCATTAAACGTGACTAGATTTTCAGCTAGATTAGATATTACAAGACTATGCATCTTCTCCTCACCAGCCAGTCCCTCACTATTTATATAATCCCTCAACCAAGCTAGCTGCCTTCGACTCCTCCCTTGATTTGGATTCAGTGGTGCTTTCTCGGATGGCTCATTTGGTGATGAGTTATCTGTTTCATCAATTTACTCATCTTTCAAACCTTGTCCTTCCTCATTAGCATCAACATCTTCATTCTCTATTTTATTGTCACTTTCCCACTCTAACTGACAGGACCCGTCCCCTGAGAAACATTGATAACTGTGCCCGGTCTTGTTCCCGTTTGACAAGTCAACTGAAATTCCAAAATTACCCTCAGCACTTGCCAAACAAGGGATAACCATACATGTGCCCACTCATGCCTCCACCTCTCGATCGGCCTCGATCATCACGCTACGACCTGGAGGGTCAATAAAAACATAAAAGGTGTGAGTGGACAAAAATAAATAAGTTTATAAAACATGTTACAAAAAAAGACATTTCTACCCTCCACGTAAAACCAATGCATGCATTCGGAAATCACTTAGTTCCACGATCAGAAAACCGCTTATGAAAAATCGGAAATCATTTCATATCCAAAACCATAAATTCATGGCCTCAGCCCAAAACCATGAATCAAAATCCAAGTGCGAGAACATAGCCCAAAAATCCATAAATCCATATAAACCGGGCCACTGCCCAATACATCTGAAAACATCGGAAATCAACAGTAAATCACACGTCAATCAATCTGCTGGATCTCAATCACCGAGTCTTTAAACTCAAACCATGACAGGACCCATCCCAATCTCCCCGGGATTAGTGCGGGATGACCCTGCTCCCGTCTGACACGAAGTGTCAGACAAGGGATATTTCCGACCTTTGCCCTCCCGGGCTATCAGAGTACGCCAGGATCCGGAGGAGGCATGTGATATCTCGGTCTCCGCTACAGTCCACATCCGATGTCAACCTGAAGGGCAGTCAAAACATTAAAAACTGTGAGTGGACAAAACAAGAGTTTATAAAAACATTTAATAAGAAGACATTTGTACCCTTCACTAAAAAACATGCATGCATTCGAAAACCATTTATCCAAAACAAACCATATGTGGGACTAAGCCCAAAGCAGATATAAACCAAGGTCGAAAGGACCACAATGAAAACGACCATACGGGCCACTGCCCAAATCCATAAGGGACTCGGCCCCAAACCATAAAGAAACTAAATACACGAGCCACTGCTCAAATCCTGTGCACACCTGCGCACACCACATATCATATATCATATATACATATAATTCACACAACCAATCCTGTCACGGTTTCCAAAGCTACGCGCGTGCTACCCAGGTCTCAATCCGAGTCTTCTCAAAGTCAAGATCAATGTCCGCAGACCACTGACCCGAACCGAGGTAATAGTAATCATAGCCTTCCTGAGAGTAAGGAACCCAACTGGGGGGTGACTCCACTCAGTCGGTGCTCCGTGACTACTCCGGGGTTCACCCAGGCCAACGACCCTCCCCGGAGGATATAATAGAAGTAAAGGAAGGTATATGAATACATATATACATAACATAAACGTTCATGCACGGTTCCCTTGAACCGTCATGATCCATAACATCCATTAACCAGGGTTCATGCCGGTTCTCATAAACCGTCATGAACCAGAATGACCTTTCCAGAGTTCATGCCGGTTCCCATAAACCGTCATGAACTTGGAAATCCACGTAGGGTCCCTGACCCGAAATCATAAACCGTAAAGTAACTGGGTCTCGGGCCCGAACATATGACTCAACTGGGCACCGTGCCCGATATCTAAGGGTCAGTCACGACTCCGATCATAGTGATGCGTGCAACCATCCATCCAGGACCGCTCTCAATCCTGGTATGTCGCCGTGAACGAATCAACCAACACGACCACCACAAGATCATGGTGCACTTATCACCGATCGCTATCCTGAACCGTCAGCACTTCGAAGTCGAGCCTCCCCAGGCTGCCCGACCACGAATCGTGCATCATGACCTCTCCGGAAGGAACACATCCCAATCCGGAGGCGAGCGTCCTATCGTCGATCGCCGTGCACATAGCACCCGTCGCGACCACGATTTAGACCCGAAGGTCGTAAATAGCGTCATATGCCCGAGACAAAACTAAATGGGTCTCATACCCGAGTTTATCCTTTTAGAAATCCAAAACCATTTTATTAAAACCAATAAAGAAATACAGACCCGTATAAGCACTGTATAAGGCTGAAACCTCGAAATACGTGCTTATACGTAACCACATAAAAATGCACCCATGCATCATAAAAAAGCATTTAAAACATATAATAAACATTTATGCATGCACCAATTTAGAAAACAAGGTCCACTCACAGACCGTCCGAGCTGCTGCCTCGATTTGCGTGCCATACGGCTCCCCGAGCCGATCACCGTCACTGAGACACCCAAACCTGTCCAAATTGTAATAGAAGGTTACTAACTACTTAATTAACCTCCCACTAAAGCCCCGTAATTTTTCCGTATTTTTAACTATTTTTAATCCCGAACCTAAACCTTCCGATGCCCCGAAACATATCGAGACGGTGTCCGATCGACACGAAACCAGTCCCAAAATGTTCGTTACATCGAATAGAAGATTTCACATGTTGAACACATCCCCAAATTCTCCCCCACGCGCCCACACGCGCCGCCTGAAGTGGCTGCGCGTGGGCTTCACGCGCCAGCTACAGTACCTGCTGACGTCATCTGACAGCTGTCAGGTCTGACATGTCAGACTCTTACAGGTGCCACGTGTCAAGCTCCCATTGGTCCACGTCACTGTGCTGTCAGTGCCATGTGGCAGTCTGACATGTGCCACGTGTCATCACGGCACTGGTCCACGTCAGTGACACGTGTCAGCCCCTGATTGGGCCACGTCACTGACATGTCAGTGCTGACTGTGCACTGACATGTGACACATGTCGCACTCCTATTGGCCCATTTTCTGACATGTCAACTGACAATGCTGACGTCAGCAAGATGACATCACCTGTCATCCCCTACATCGGTCAGACCGGTCCGAACCAGTCCGGTCCGGTTTTTCCTGCAACTTGGACCGGAGTAACCTGTCCAGGCCTCCTTCTCCCTCATTTTCGGTCCGTTTGCTTCCATTCCAATTCTTAAATTCCTATTTCTTCATTTCCTATCTAACCGAATTAACAAAACTACCTAAAACCTTCGAAATCCGACCGGTTCAATTTTGAACCTCACGGTTCAATTTTCCCGAAACCTCCCAGGGCTTCCCCGACGTCCAACCACCACCGAAACCTCTCTAAAAGCTCCCTAGCAACCTATTTAACTCAAACCAATCATCCAAATTGACCCATAACAACTAGAAATCGAAAATGGATTAAACGGGCAAAACCGATTACCTCGTTCGGGTTTTCTCCTCCGCCGCCCACGGCGGCTCTGCCTGGCCAGCCACCACGTCCAGCCGGTCCTCTCCATCTCTCTGCCCTCTCAGTTATGCTCACAAGTCAAGGGTTTGGATTTTTGGGTGAGAAATGGGATCGGGTTTGTGTTTGGGAACAAAGAAAATGGACGATGCACGGGGATGGGTTTGGTGCATGAATGGGTGAGGTTGGCCAGTGGATGGGTGACAAGTGTCGCTCATCCATTGGGCCTCCATTAAATATCTGGGCCCACTAGAGACAAACTGCACTTTTTGTCTCGTAAAATGTGTCACTGTGAATAGTAACTGGGAACTTCCGTGAACCGTAACTTCGCCGTCGAACGTCCGAATTCGATGTGCCGCTTGTCTACGGATTCGTATCGTCCTTATCTACGTAACGGTCTTTGGCCCTCGGCCATTGGACCTCCCGGTCAAAAAGTCAACATTTGACCCCATTTAACCAAAATTACCAAAATGCCCCTAAACTTCCGAACGTCACAACTTCCTCCTCGAACGTCGGAATTGAACGTGCCATATGTCTATGAACTCGTGACGTCACGAACTACGTCACGGTCATCGGTCAAAGTCCATTTGACCCCCCGATTAAAAAGTCAACGTTTTGCCACCACTAGGGGCAAAACGGTCATTTCACATCGTTCGTCCGATTTCGCTCTACTAATCACGGATTAGCCTCACTAATCGTGATTAGTCACTAATCTAATCATGGAATTTGGGACGGGTCGTTACAAACCACATATATCAGGCCTTCCCGGGATATCAACGAGTCTTTAAACTCAAAATACAATCAATAGGCATCGGCGGATATCACAATAACCAAGTCTTTAAACTCAAAATATATCAATCAAGGGCCCTCCCCGTCATCAAGCAACGAGTCTTTAAACCCAAAATCAAATCCAGCAATAGTACCGGGTCTTTAAACCCAAATCATAGAAAATCCAGAATCCATCGAAATCCAAATTTCAAAACCAAATTCGAAATCATATTTTATCAAAATGGGTCTCGTGCCCGAATTCACATGCATACCCAATGTCACATCATCAAATCATTATCAAAACATGATATGTATAAACCATATAAAATCATCCATCAAACCATCATCAAAGCATAGCATAAACCATATTCTCGAGTATTTCATATCAAAATACATGTAAATACGGAAATCGTAATTACCATAATCATAAGCATAGAAATCGTAAATAGAAAGCATAGAAAACAACTATGCATGCATTGAAATTTAGAAAGCGAAGTCCACTCACACACCGTCCAAACTGCCCGCTTCCGAGCTGCAAGTTTTTCTGTAATTTCCGAGAGTCATGATTCGTATCCAAAATCATTCTCGATGGTCACTAACACTTCAATATATGTCATATAATTTTCCCTAATTTTTCCAGGATTTAAATACATTTTTAAACTATAATATAACACTTTGGACCCTCAAAACTATATCGAAACGGTGTCTGATCGACTCGAAATCTGTGCCAAAATGTTCATTACATCAAAAGGAACAAGTTTCATGTTGACTTCACCTCAGATTGTGGCTCACGCGCCCCCACGCGCCGCCGTGAGTGGCTGCACGTGAAGCCCACGAGCTGCTACAGTGGATGGCATTGTTAATCATTCTCACCCGAATTCTGTAATACGGGTCTGTTAGCCAGCGTGATCGACCCGTCCAGAACTCCACCAATTATGCATCATTTCTACCAATTGAAGCTTCCATTAGCGTAAAAAATACCTTAATTAGAGGTCTGTCATATCAACTCCAATCCTAATCACTTCCAACTATCCAACTCAACTCAAATTTTCGAAGAATGTTCATCATTTAATCCCTTCAATTGTCATCGATTTCTTTAAATTAATCAGTTAGGAAGCATCATAGACTCATTCTAACCATGAATTCAGGTTCAATTTGACTTGAACATACCTTTGTATGATCGAACTCAACCATGGAATTTCCAAATCGTCGCGGGTCCAGTTCTTGATCAATTCTCTTCAATTTTGATATGGTCTTAATCAGAAGGGTTCCAGAAAGCTCACAAGAGCCTCAGTTGTAGTCATCACGTCCTCTAAGTTGGAATTCAAATTTTTTTGAAGTATTTGAATTCCACGGGTTTGGATTTCGGGTTTGTTTCCATGGTTTCATATTCTCATCTTCTCTCCTTCTCTGTTCTATTTCCTCACAGTTTCAATCTCACTTCTACTCTAAGTCTCACGGTTTCAGTTTAGGGGATTAATTGTTGCCTTGGATCGATCATACCTTCCTCTGTTTTATTTGTTAAACACACATATCACACCGTTTCTCCTCCACCGCTTACCTCAACATACAAACACTGGTAGTGAATTTAGAGTGACAGATGTCACTGCATGAACTAAATGAGTCACCAATTAAGTGATTCAGCAAACTGTAGCAAAAGGAAAATTTTGCCCCTTAGGATACGAATGACCAAAATGCCCTTAGCGTTCCAAGGTCCATAACTTTCATCTCTGAACTCCAATTTTCACATGCCGCCTGTCTACGAATTCAACGTCTCGATACCTACACAACGGTCCTTACGGAAAGTCCAAACAATGTCCCGATCAAAATGTCAACTTTTGGCCCTTATAACAAGGGGTAAAATCGTTATTTTCTTCACATTTTCCAAAATTTCCTTTTTTGAATTTTCGGGTCGTCACAACCTACCCCCCTTACAGAATTTCGTCCTCAAAATTCCAATCAGTAGGTGCCATGGTGTTTCTCCTGAGGAAATATGTCTAAGGTGAACCTGAAACATAATCAACCTCAATCGGATATAAGTCATACCCAAACTTATAGAAATCATACAACCAGTCTCAATCATTGGTCAATCCTATGGGTAGTCATACCATAACTCAGAATACGTAGCCTAGCTCACGTTTGAGTCCACACAATCCAGGAAACACAAGTATCAGTCATATCTTCTCAATCACATGTCATCCACTCGTGACATGGTACAATAGCCTCACGGATATGTCACCAGGCCACTAGGCCAATAAGCTCATAAGGTCCAATAAATCGGGAGCTCATTCCCCTCGCTAGGTCAATCACACCATACCCCTTTCCCAGGGTCACTATGTATAATGAATTTAACCTTTTCTTCTGTTGTGTTTATCATCACAGGCCTCACTGATGCCTACCTCCTGCCAATAACTGGTACTCAGTATAATCATCCATACTATATCGTAAATCATATCCATTCCTTGACCTCGACTCCATCCAACATCATACACCAAGTATGATCCTGCAGTTGGACCCCAATAGTCCAAATGATCAGAAATCATGTACTACTCCAATCCTATGGAGTTCCATCAATAACAGGATTTCACCTATCCTTACGTTATCAAACATGCCAATTCTCGACCAGCTATCTTATTAGCCTTCCTGACCCTCGCCTTATCACACATTAGGCCTTTCTGTTTACCCTTCATTACCAATCTCGATATAATACCCGTAAATTCCTTGCCAGAGGTATAAGACACGACCCATAGATCACTATGGTCAATCCCAAATCATACAAGGGAATTGATATTCCTAAGGCTTTAGCTAGCATCGGCAATCATAACTCTATGCTACCAAATAACACCTCACTAAATCTCAAATCTCATAGTGACATCTCACTATACACATAGAAAGGGTCAACATCGAACATAAGTCATTGTTTCCTCAAATCTGTAACCATTCTATCTCAGTTCTCATTTCCAATAACTCTGGCCTCCTTCCTGGTCTATCACATTAATTGACATTGTAGAGAACCCCTCTTTAACATTCGTGGTATCTAACCAATCTCAAAACAACTCATTACAGTCTTTAGTTATCTCTCGTGGGCTAATACATCTGTTTCTCTGGGGATTCACACTAATCCCGACCATTTTTAGTACATGTTCCACAAGTCTACTCTGGTCGATCAGACCTACACTTATTCAACCACAATTTTTTTTTTTAGGATATTCATTCGTCACACACATCACATGCCTACCTGTACATATAAGTATACCAACATCTCATCAATCACATTATCATAACCAATCCAACAATGGCTAGATTACCTGACTCTTCCACTCACAAGTATAACCGGTTCATTTGTCCATCCAAGGGCATCACCATCAACTAACCTTAGTCGTATCGAATCCGGGCATCAACTTTTCCTCTTTTACTCATAACTGATAATCATCACCCTTTTGGCCCCTCTCAATAGGCCCAATAATCATTAAACCAAGATAAGGGATACTTATCTCATACCGTTACCTTAGTAAGTTATCCATATGTTAACTCGGACCATCACCTTCTTACTGCATAAAGAATATTGGGTTCCTTACGATGACACTTGACCGACTGAACGCGTCTCTACAAAATCCTGTAATTGCACCTTCAGTTCTTATGACTCCATAGGTGCCACATACCAACGTGTCTGAGAAACAACTCGTATACTCAACATGATCTCCATAATAAACTCAACCTCTCATCCTGGCAAAACTTCAGGATCTATATTCAGAAATCCGTACATCCTCATCCTTCACTGGGCATTTCATATACTAATCACATATACCACACATATGCTAAGTAACCTTGGTTACCTCTCACCAAAACTCCATCGATTGTGAGGGTCAATATCATTCTAGAGGGTAACACTCTAGTCTCCCTGAATCATAACATCCGGTAATCCCGAACATCAAATATCATCCCAAGGATTACATCCACATCATCCAAGTCTAGGAATACCCAATTCAGTCACTAGGCTAGTATCGCCAGTCATTCTGGGTAGCCCCACATCAAAGGGGTCTACCCCTTTTATGTATCACTCATTTCACCTTATAATTACCAGGTGACCTGACAGGACCCGTCCCAACTAGACTTTGATAACCGTGCCCGGTCCTGCTCCCATTTGACACATTAACTAAAGTCCCGAAATTAGCCCTCAACACCTATCAGACAAGGGATAACTGCACTGATTTCCGCTCATTCCTCCACCTCTCGATCAACCCCGAACGTCGTACTACGGTCTAAAGGGTCATCAAAATAGTAAAGGTGTGAGTGGACAAAAATAATATCATTTGAAAATACATTTCAAATAGACCATTGACCCTCCAGTTTATTAAACCATGCATGCACAGGGTCAAACACATGAATCACCGGCTTTCAAGCTAAAACTCACAACAAGTAGAAAATCCCGGCTCTCAAGCCAAAACATATGAAAATATAACCACCTGGCCACAAAGACCAGAACCCGTACTCAATACCAGTACGCAAAGAATGACCAAAACCCGTACTCAATACCAGTACGCCATCACAATCAACATCAAACATCAAACCGCACTACTCACAAGTGCACAAACAATCAATAAATCAATCAATCCGCACTACGCGTAGGCCAACCTCGGGAACTGCACTCAAGCACCATCCGAGTCATGTCTGTCATGTCTGGGAACTACACACGCACTATCTAGACGTACCACATACTCGGGGACTGCACTCACGCAACATCCGAGTCACGTCTAGGAACTGCACTCGCATCATCCAGACATGTACCAATATCCACAATAACAAACACAATCCCTACCACAAACACATATGAATCATATCCTTGACTTCAAACCAAGTCAAAAGCATTCAAAAGCATTTCCGACAGGGTCTCAAGCCCAAATGCCATTTACACGTAAATCCGTAAAATCTCATTTGAAAACATTAAAATAATCCAGAAATCATCCTTGACTCACCAATTAAGTCAAATTTTGAAACCTTTTTTACTCCGGGCTTAGTCCAAAATATCATTTGCACATTTATCGTAAAACGTGCCCAAAAACAGATTAAAATAATCATTAAATCACAAATAATCATGTCAAATCACCATGACATCATTGCAAACCAAAACATGCAATCAATCATGTAAAACATTTAACTATGCATGCATATCAATTTATAAAACAAATGTCCACTCACACATCATCCAAATCGCTCAATTCTGAGCTGCACGCTTTTCCGTAATTTTCAAAAATCCCAAATCCTATAAAACAACATCATTATGGGTCACTAATCAATCAATAATAGCATATTAAAATCCCCCAAAGTTTTCGGAAATTAAATACAAATTTAAAACGTAACATAATCCTTCGGACCCTCAAAACATTATCGAGACGGTGTCCGATCGAGGCCAAAATGTTCGTTACATAGCATAGAACAAAAGTCATGTTGACCTCACCTCAAGAATCGTGCCCACGCGCCCTCACGCCGCCGTGAGTGGCTGCACGTGAAACCCATGCGCGTGCTACAGTACCTGCTACAGTGTCGTCTCTTCTGCCCGATTCCCTGCAAATGGGTCCGGTAACCTGCGATTCAACCCAGTTAGTTCTCAATCAATTCGACCCCAATTCCTTTGTTTCTTTCATCGATTTTCATCTATTCTAACTTAATTAAAGATCTGTCTTCTTACTTTCACGAATTAACATCATAAACGAGTCGATTTCCAAGTTGATACCCGGTTGGTTATAAGTATAATTGTATCCAATTTCAGTTCAATTCGAGAATCTAATCAACCAGAAAGAGTCATAAGGTCATTATAAACATGAATTCGAAACCAATTTCAAGATCCTTTACCTCGAATCACCTAAACTCAAGCCCAAATTTCTCTCAATTCTGCCATGTATGTTCGTGGCCTTCCTTGTGTCAATTCTTCTCAAATTTGAGCTGGTTACATTCCAATTGATCCCAGAAGACTCAATTGAATCTCAATTTGGTTCATCACAGCCTATTCCTTTTATTTCAAATTTTGGAAGATTTGAGCTTCCACGGGTTTGGGTCTTCGGGTTTAGGGGTTTATCTTCCTCAATTCTCCCCTAATTCTCACTCCTTTTTCTCTGTGGATTCGTCCCACTGTCTCAGGTTTTATACTTAGCTCATCGATCAATCAATTTGATGAAATTTGAACGAAGGGGTGGGCGGTTTTTGTTGTATTTGCTATTGTTCACACACGACATCAAACATGGCCACCAATCCATCTAATTTCAGTGACATGTGTCCCTTACTAGCTGGCTAAGTCACTAAACGTTGATTCCTCAATTGGGTAAGCCACATTTACCATTTTACCCTTGCACAAATAATTACCAAAATACCCCTAGCCTTCGCAGACCCGCAACTTTCACATCTGACCTCCGATTGACGCATGCCACATGTCTACGGATTCAGCGTCTCGAGACCTACACAACGGTCATGAACAAAAGTCCAAAAGGCATCCCAAACAAAAGGTCAACTTTTGGCCCCATAACCAAGGGCAAAATCGTCATTTTGCAACCAACTTTTCCAATTTTTCCTTTTTCGAATTTCTGGGTCGTCACATGACCACATAGATATCTTCAAGTTTATCACATTCGTATCTCTAGTCGGCTTACCGAATTTCATACCTCAACCAATCACAAGCATCTCTATATCTTTCCAATGTACAGTCTCAAGATATGGAAAAGTGGATAGCCCGGGACCCACCAAATACTTACGTCACGACCACAAGTAATAAACATCCATGTCATCACTCTAGGGGCAACTCGGGCCTCCTGTTCAGAATTTATCAATCCTCGGTTATATAGTCCCAAATCTGACCATATCCCTGCGGTCCACCACGGGCCTACCAACTCTTCCCTCGCCTGTCATATTAACAGTTAATGCATGAGCCAATCCCAGCTCCATTGCATCCCAACAGTGCCATAACACTTTAGCAATCTATATAACCATTTCCTTATGATGTGATCAGACGACCCACAATCATACCTATTATTGCATAATTACCCTTATCACTTTACCTCCCGGTGGACCCAACTGACCCACAATCAGTCATAATTTCTGCGTCGCACGGGTCTCCGTCCGAACCTTCAATCACTAAATGAAATTAACACGACCCATAATTCCAGTAAACAAAGTTAAACAATACTAATCCATAAATTCATAACCCATCAGTATCTAACCTAATACCAGTCCTTGGCATCCCAGGTGCCAAACATTCCTCAATCTAGGGTCGGCCGTGTTAGCAACCATAGTTATATTCAACCATTCCGGCTCCTCCCGAGCTTTGATACATTACTATGACTCATCTCAAGTCCAAGATCCTGACTCATTTTGAGTCCCGTATCCATATCTCGACTCCTCTTGAGTCCAATCTCAAAACAATCATCCATGCCATCATTAGCATACCTAGGCACCGAGCAATAAGTCTATAAGGCCTAAAGGATATCTCATCACATTCTAGACTCTTTAGACACACATTCCACTTAAGGAATCCACTGAGAATAATCTCATCACGGGTACAACTTGCCCAATTGTGCAACCATTCTAGCCTCTAGGATTATTCATTCTTGGGACCCATACAATTCCGTTTTTAACGGTTAATAGTTCACGGTGTACACTGATTGACATCTGACCCACAATCCAGGGTCAATTCCATCCTAAGATCTATCACGAGGCCTCATATACCCTCGTATACTCGTCTCACTACCAGGTCGCGCACGAGACTTACGTTTCAGAGGCATGACGTAGCAATAGAATCAGCAACCTAGTACTCTGATACCAATTTGACCGGACTCATCCTCTGAAGAACATTGATAACTGTGCCCAGTCCTGCTCTCGTCTGACAAGTCAACTGAAGTTCCAAAATTACCCTCAGTACTTGCCAAACAAGGGATGACCATACATATGCCCAATCATGCCTCCACCTCTCGATCGGCCTCGATCGTCGCCCTACAACATGGAGGGTCAATAAAAACATAAAAGGTGTGAGTGGACAAAAATAAATAAGTTTATAGACATTTCTACCCTCCACGTAAAACCAATGCATGCATTCGGAAATCACTTAGTTCCACGATCAGAAAACCACTTACAAAAAATCGGAAAACATTTCATATCCAAAACCATAAATTCAGGGCCTCAGGCCAAAACCATGAATCAAAATCCAAGTACGAGAACATAGCCCAAAAATCCATAAATCCATATAAACTGGGCCACTGCCCAATACATCTAAAAACATCGGAAATCAACAGTAAATCACACGTCAATCAATCTGCTGGATCTCAATCACCGAGTCTTTAAACTCAAACCACATATATCAGGCTTTCCCACGATATCAACGAGTCTTTAAACTCAAAACACAATCAATAGGCCTCGGGGGATATCACAATAATCGAGTCTTTAAACTCAAAACATATCAATCAAGGGCCCTCCCCCGTCATCAATCAATTGAGTCTTTAAACCCAAAACCAGATCCAGCAAGTACAAGGTCTTTAAACCCAAATCATAGAAAATCCATAATCCATCGAAATCAAAATTTCAAAACCAAATCCGAAATCATATTTTATCGAAATGGGTCTTGTGCCCAAATTCACATTCAAACCCAATGTCACATCATCAAATCATTATCAAAACATGATATTTATAAACCATATAAAATCATCCATCAAACCATCATCAAAGCATAGCATAAACCATATTCTCGAGTATTTCATATCAAAATACATGTAAATGCGGAAATCGTAATTACCATAATCATAAGCATAGAAATCATAAATAGAAAGCATTGAAAACAATTATGCATGCATTGAAATTTAGAAAACAAAGTCCACTTACACACCGTCCAAACTACCCGCTTCCGAGCTGCACATTTTTTTGTAATTTTTGAGAGTCATGATTCCTGTCCAAAATCTTTCTCGATGGTCACTAACACTTCAATATATGTCATATAATTTTCCCCAATTTTTTTGGGATTTAAATGCGTATTTAAACTATAATACAACGCTTCGGACCCTCAAAACTATATCGAAACGGTGTCCGATCGACTTGAAACCTGTGCCAAAATGTTCGTTACATCAAAAGGAACAAGTTTCATGTTGACCTCACCTCGAGATTGTGGCTCACGCGCCCCCACGCGCCGCCGTGAGTGGCTGCGCGTGAAGCCCACACGGTGCTACAGTGCATGGCACTGTTCATTGTTCTCACCCGAATTCTGTAATACGGGTCTGTTAGCCCGCGTGTTCGACCCGTCCAGAACTCCACCAATTCTGCATCATTTCTACCAATTGAAGCTTCCGTTAGCATAAAAAAATACCTTAATTAGAGGTCTGTCATATCAATTCCAATCCTAATCACTTCCAACTATCCAACTCAACTCAAATTTTCGAAGAATGTTCATCATTCAATCCCTTCAATTGTCATCAATTTCTTTAAATTAATCAGTTAGGAAGCATCATAGACTCATTCTAACCATGAGTTCAGGTTCAATTTAACTTGAACATACCTTTGTATGATCGAACTCAACCATGGAATTTCCAAACCGTCGCGGGTCCAATTCTTGATCAATTCTCTTCAATTTTGATATGGTCTTAATCAGAAGGGTTCCAGAAAGCTCACACGAGCCTCAGTTGTAGTCATCACGGCCTCTAAGTTGGAATTCGAATTTTTTTGAAGCATTTGAATCACCGGGTTTGGGTTTTGGGTTTTAGGTTTGTTTCCATGGTTTCAGATTCTCATCTTCTCTCCTTCTCTGTTCTATTTCCTCATAATTTCACTCTCACTTCTACTCTAAGTCTCACGGTTTCAGTTTAGGGGATTAATTGTTGCCTTGGATCGATCATACCTTCCTCTGTTTTTTTTGTTAAACACACATATCACACCGTTTCTCCTCCACCGCTTATCTCAACATACAAACACTAATAGTGAATTTAGAGTGATAGATGTCACTGCATGAACTAACTGAGTCACCAATTAAGTGATTCAGAAAACTGTAGCAAAAGGACAATTTTGCCCCTTAGGATACGAATGACCAAAATGCCCTTAGCGTTCCAAGGTCCATAACTTTCATCTCCGAACTCCAATTTTTACATGTCACCTGTCTACGGATTCAACTTCTCGATACCTACACAGCGGTCCTTACAGAAAGTCCAAACAATGTCCCAATAAAAATGTCAACTTTTGGCCCTTATAACAAGGGGCAAAATCGTCATTTTCTTCAAATTTTCCAAATTTTCCTTTTTTGAATTTCCGGGTCGTCACACTAACACATCACAGTTCACCTCTTCTACACTTCTACCCCAATTCCACTTCTCATCCTTATGACACACTATAACCATGTTGATCACTGACTTCTTCGAAATTGGATCATAAAGCTTACAGCTTTTGATTCCTCACTCATACCCAAAAGAACACATTTGAAGCTCTTATTATCAAGCTTCTTTCTTACACTATCAGGCACATGAACATGAGCAACACATCCAAGCACACGGAAGTGATCAACAGACAGCTTTATGCCACTCCATGCCTCTTCAACAGTAACATCTTTTAAAGCTAGATTGAGACTTCGATTCAGCATATACATGAGCCACTTTACTGCTTCTAGCCAAAACTTTTTTGGTACTTCCTTTCCTAATATCATACTACACACGATGTTCATTATGGTACGGTTTTTTCGCTCAGAAACCTCATTTTACTACGGGGTGTAAGTTGTGGTAAACTGCCTGCTAATCCCATTCATGCCATATAAACTATTGAACTTGAGTGAGGCTAACTCCCCACCTTTATCTGTTCTTAAACCAAAAATAATATCCCCAACCTCCTTTGCCACAAATAACTTAGCTTTTTGAATATAGCTAAAGCTTCTAAATTTTCAAATAAAAAATATTCCTAAGTCTTTCTACTATAATCATCAATGAAAGTGATTACATACATTTTGCCACAATTTGATTCTGGTGTGATTGGTCCACAAGTATTTGCATGGACCATTTGAAGCCACTTAGATGCCCTCCACAAGTTTTTCTTTGGCATTGCTTCTTGGTGTTGCATCCCTACCATACAGTCACCACACACTTTTGATGAAACCTTGAGCATCAACAAACCCCTGACCATTATTCTATAGAGAAAAGTCCTCAACCCTTTGAATTTGAGATGTCCATAGCGGTAGTGCCACAATTGGGTGCTGTCTTTGGATACAGCTTGGAAACAGGTTGTGGTTTGAGAAATCACAGAAGCAAGCACAACAAACATCCTATTGGCTGACATCTGTGTTTGCATAATTAAGCCTCTTCTTGGATGGTAAATTCTACACATGTCATGTTGAATGAGAATAGCTAAATTCTTTTCTTGAAGTTGGCCTAAGATTAGGAGATTATTTCTTAACTCAGGTATAAAGTAAACCTCTGTGATTACCTGAGTTAATCCATTGACATGAACTTTGACATTTCCTCTTCCTATAACCATCATCCTTGAGTTATCTCCAAGCTTCACAAATTGTCCAACTCTTTCATCTAGATCAGAAAATCACTCCTTATTACCACACATGTGGTTGTTGCAGCCGTAGTCGAGGAACCCCACATTCTCCCTCTTTGAATGATTCATGTTCATATGCGACATCAGATGCATATCATCTACCTCATCTAATTCTATGTAATTTGCACCCTTCTCTCAATTAGGGCATTCATATTGAAAATGCCCTAGTTTCTAGCATTTGTAGCACTAGACCAAGGCCTTGTTGAAAAACTACCTACCCTTGCCCCGTACTCTTCGTTTGAAACCTTCATGAGCTCTTCCTCACGCTTCAACTCGGTGCTCATCTCATCCTCCATTCTTCTCAGAATTGGTGATTTTCAAAGCATGTTGATCCTTCTTCTGTCCTTGCATACTTTATTCATGAACTAACAGGCTGCTTTGAAGCTCTTCGATGGTCATGGTAGAGAGGTCCTTGGACTTTTCAATCGAACAAACGACATAATTGAACTTGAAAGTCATTGACCTTAAGATTTTCTCAATGACCACATTCGGCTCCATTCTTTCTTCATGCATCTTCATCTTATTGGCGATGGTCAATGTTCTGGCGAAGTACTTATCGACCTTTTCAACCTTCTTCTTGCCAAGAATCTCAAACTCTCTCCTCAAAGCCTCTAACTGAGCCCGTTGCATCTTGGTAGGGCCTTGATACGTCAGTCTCATCGAATCCGAGATAGCCTTCGCAACCTCTTTATTAAGTATGGTCTCAATGATAATCCTGTCTATAGCTCGGAATAGATAGTTTTTTACGTTCAAAACTTTCAATTTCTAGTCTTCGTTGTTCATGTGATGCACCTCTGTTGGCTCTACCCCTTATGCTACTATAGGAATCCCGTTCTCAATTAAACCCCAATACTCCTTCGATATGAGGAATTTCTCCATGACATGACCCAATGGTCGTAATTACCATCAAACTATGGAATCATCGACTAAACAAAGTTGTTGTTCTCTGTTACCATGATTTTTTGACTCTTTTCTCCTTTGTTGATCTCGCACTCTTGCTTCTTCCATAAGAAACTGCAATTTCTTCGAACACTCAATCAGGCCCCTATGATGAAGCTCTGATACCACTTGTTGGATCTTAAAAAAAAAAATACTCAAAGTGTTAAGGCTGAAGCATGGTTATTGAATTGTAAAAACAATGGCTTTATATAAGCTTGTTATAAGGAAATCAACAGAAAGCAAACTTCACATTCACAACTCTTAATAACATGTTAAGTGGGTCTAAGACCAATTCAAAAAATAGATTACCCTATAAACTAGGGCATTATTAACGGAGAGTCAACCACTAAGAAATTGACTCAGACAAGTCCTAACAATCCTTATCCTATAACAATTTTAATGCTTTAACAAGGGTTAAAAATGGACCAATTGAAAACCAAAGCTTATCCATATGTGTATCAGATGACCTAGCCCTCATCATTAGGTTGGGTCGGGCAAACCTGTCCCAAATTTTTTGGGCTTGGACCGGGCCAGACTGGGCCTATTTCATAATTTGAAAAGTTTCGGGTAGGGTTGTGCGGGCTTGGTCACAAATATGAAAGCCCATTGACAAGACCCGTCCCCGAAGGACTTTGATAACTGTGCCCGATCTTGCTCCCGTCTGACAAGTCAACTGAAGTTCCGAATTTACCCTCAGCGCTTGCCAAACAAGGGATAACCGCACCTATGCCCACTCATGCTCCACCTCTCTAATAGCCTCGAACATCGCGCCACGACCTGGAGGGTCAATAAAACAGAAAATGTGTGAGTGGACAAAACAAACTTTTAGAAATACATTTATCAAAATACATTCTTACCCTCTAGTTTCACAAACATGCATACATATCATAAATCATGAGTAAAATATATCTGGGCACAAATATTTATAAATCACAAATATCAATAAAACCACGGGACTCATTTCCATATCCAATCTCATAGTCACGTTATCCCTCCAACGAGTGCAATAGGCTCAAGGACCGCTTAACATTCGAGCATGTCGATGTGAACACATCACCAGCCGACAATCCAGATCGTCGTGAACACATCATCGACCGATCTCCACATAATACAGCACATCTGATCTGAGTCGAGCCTCCCTTGGCTGCACGACAACAGACCGTGCTACGTGACCTCTCCGGGGGAACACATCCCATCCCGGAGGCGAGCGTTATCTCCAAGGTTCATTCCGGGGAAACACATTCTCAACCGGAAGCCCTAATATCCACAACACAGGGTGTACTCTAGGGGGAGCATATTCCCAACCGAAATCCCTAAATATCCGCATAATATCACCACCATGAAAACCAGTGAAAAACAGTTGCATTTGAAATCAAAACCATTTTCAACACAAGGTCTTGACCCAAAACATAGTTTCCTAAAAATTCGTAAAACCAGAGTCCCGATTATTTCATTAATCCTAAAACCATCAATATCATCATGTAAACACATGGAAATACCAATCCAATTAAAATCACATCTCCAATGAGTCTCAAGCCCAAAATATCATTTTCACGCAAATCCGTGCAATCGCAACCTCAATTGCCATTTTCACATAAACCCATAAAATATATCCAAAAAGCATTACAAATCCATCAAATCAATCCCTGACTCATAATCCGAGTCAAAACCAATCTCAAATCCCGGGCCTTCGCCAAAAACAGCAATTTCATAGTTTTCTCGAAAATCGTGCCCAAACAATATAAAACAATATAATATTCCCAAAATCCAGAAATCATCATATCGAAACATTAATCATGCCAAATCATTTCAAAACATATAATAAAGCATTTAAAACATATATGTATGCATTCTGGGTAGAAAACAAAAGTCCACTCACACCGTCCATATCGGTCGCTTTCCGAGCTGCACATTTTTTCGTAAATTCCAGAAGCCACCATTCCTATCCAAAATCATTATCGAGGGTCACTAATACTCCAATATACCTCATATAATTTTCTCCAATTTTTCCGGGATTTAAATATGTATTTTAAACCTATATTAAAACTTCGGATACACAGAACACTATCGAAACGGTATCCGATTTCCTCGAAACCAGTGCCAAAATGTTTGTTACATTAAATGGAACAAAATTCATGTTGACCTCACCACGGGAATCAAGCCCACATGCCCTCACGCGCCGCCGCTAGCAGCTGCGCGTGAAGTCCACGCGCCGTGTACAGAACCCTGCTACAGTCGTCTCTCCCGCCCATTTGTCTGTAAACGGGTCCGGTTGGCTAGCGGCTTGACCTGGCTGAATTCCTGTCAATTTCAACTTGATTTAGTCAATTGATTCAGCTAGTAGCATCGCCATGAATCTAATTAAGGCTCTGTAACCTCAATTCCGTAAGAACTTACCTCAATCCAAACGAAATCGAATTCGAAAATTCGAAGAATAGGTGGGCACTGTTCATCCTTCAATCTCGATCAATTCCAGTTGTTTTCTTGTAGTTGATTCACTCATAAGATTCATAGGATTCTTATAAACTTGTTTCTCATCTCAATTGCTCCCTTCAACCCCTCCAAATTCACGACTTAACCTTGAATTTTCGAGGAGTTGAGGTACTCCGTTCATGTCCAAAACGATACTATTTCCTCTCGTTTTTTTATTGGGTTCACTTCGGTTTGAGCTCAGAAGGCTTAATCCAGGCTCAATTTTGACAATTGGCGTCCACAATTTCTAATTCGAATTCTCCATGTTCTTCGAAGGTTTTGAACGGTGTTTCGGGTTTGGGTTCTTCCATTCCTCATGACCGCTCAGTTTTTCTTTTCTAATCCTTCAACGTTTACTCTCTTATTCTCCCAATTTCCCCGTAAGTTGATCGAATCAGTTGGCTCTATCCATCAAGCCATCAAGCTCGTTCGCTATATCAATATATACATTGATTTCCTGTTTCATTGCCACTAATTATCACATATACAGTGACATGTGTCACTCACAGACCTGCATGACTCACCAAAGCAGCTGAATCATCAAATCTTAGCCCTACCAAAATTACCATTTTACTCTTACCTTCAAAATTACCAAAATGCCCCTCGTCGTTCGAAACCCATAACTTTTCATCCGGACTCCGATTTAAGCATTCTACTTGTCTACGGATTCAGCGTCTCGAGACCTATCCAACGGTCCTTCCGAAAGGTCCAAACAAGGTCCCGATCAAAAAGTCAACTTTTGCCCCCCATAACAAAGGGCAAAATCGTCATTTCCTTCAATTTTTCCAAATTTTCATTTTTTCGAATTTCCGAGTTGTTACACCCATGCCTTTTGTTGGGCCAAATTTGGACCAGGTTTTTATCGAGATTTACAGACCGGGCCTAATAAGCCGATTTGGGTTAGGCTCAATTGGGCTTTTAGAAATGACTTATTCACCAAATTATGGAGCTTGAAAAAAAAATATGAAAGACACGGAAGAGGGATTTTACAATTTGCTGAATTTTTTAATTAATACAATCTAATACTATTGTGAGATAGAAGAAATACAATCCAATGATAATACAACCCAATGATAATATAGTTATCCAAGTTATAGTTACAAGATATCACAGATACTAGCGTCTCGATAAGATTGAACAAAAGATGATGATAAGGAGGGAGATCTGATGATAAACAATGAACAAAAACTATATTATTTGTTCAACCTAATAGATTTCTATTGGAAAAAAATAATGGACCTATAAGGAGTGTTAACAAATTTAAATTTAAAACTAAGACCACCAATTTGTACCTAACCAACATGCATCCATTAAAGAGGGCTGTACAAAAACATACACACACACACACACACACACACACACACACACACACACACACACACACACACACACACACACACACACACACACACACACACACACACACAAAGTAGGCAGTCTTTACGACATAAATAATATTTCTTCTATTTTTAAGGCTCTCTAGTAATAACAGTGGACCTTACAAGAATTTAGAATAAAACCCAAAAATCCAACCAAAGTGGACTGCTTAGCTAACTATGGATGCATTAGACATTATCTTAATATTTTCCTACCATCCACAATCCAGACCACACATCAACCAACCTACATATTATGAACCTAAATAGCCATTCAGGCATAGAGTATTGTTTCCACTAAATAGTCATTTAGGTTTGTATTGGGTCAAGTGGAAATATTATTCTTAAATAATAATAATTTTATATATTCGGGCATATGGGCCGAGTTTATACAGGCATGCTGGGCTTATCGGGCCTTATTGAGCTTGGGTTAATTGATTTTGAGCACCCTAAGCCCAAGTTCAGCCCGTTAACTTTGGGATGGGGGTGGCCCATGATCCATAGCTAGCCGGGTCAGAATTTTTGTCAACGGGCCTAGTGGGTACCCACAAGCACATGGGCTTCTGGGCCAAATGGTGAGGGCTAAGATGACCCGATCCCATCTTCAAATCGCAAATGAACTATTTAAACAACCCTATAGATACTCTTAACTGTGTACATACCATTCTTTTGAAAATTTCAGATCAACTTAATTGGGATATTGAGATATGGAAGAGCTATAAACAAAATTAATGTTGTCTCTAATTCCCAAAATATGTGGTTGAGAAAATCAAAATCCGAACAACCATTTTCACTAATACGATGACTAACTAGACAATCAAGTGGAAAAAGAGTTGGTGAACATATATGCATGCCCATTGGAGATTACAACCAAGCATTCAAATAAATATTGTTGAAGCATAATTCGTCTGTGTAAGGACCCCAAATTTTTGGGATTGATTAAGAATTAATCGAGGATTATCGGACGTTCAGGGAGAGATTATGATTTTTCCCCTAGACGAGGGTAAAAATTTGACTTTTAACCCAGGAGGTCCAATGCACGAGGATAGAGGACCATTACGTAGATTGAGTCGACATGAGTCCGTAGATAGGTGGCACGTCAAAATCGGACATTCGGCGGGAAAGTTACGAGTCACAGAAGTTTCGAGGTACTATTACATGTTTACGAGATGAGTGTCGTTTGTCATTAAGTGAGCCCAGATATTTTTGAACAGGCCCAATGGATGAGTGACAAGTGATAAGTGTCACTCATCCATTGCCCACAAACACACATACATGCACCCATGCCCCCTTCATCTGTTTCATTCTTCCTAACCCGAAACCCTTCCCATTTTGGGCAACCCACACACACCCATCCCCATATTATCGCGCTTCTGTGGATTTGTGAAAATGAGAAGGAAGGACTGAGTTTGACAGAGGGGTTACACGGCTGAGGACGGCGAAGCCACAGCGGAGGTAAGAAACCCGAAAGCCTGTTTTATTTCAAAATTTGGATTTTGAGTTTTGTACATTTTGGGTGGGTTCTAATGTCTGGATGTTGTTTGTGGGGTTTGTACGAGCCTCTAAGGATCAAAAGCAAGGGGTCTCGACTGCTAGACGACCTTGGAAGGGCGGTGGAAGCTTGGTCATGGATGGTGGTCTAAAATAGGTAAGATTCCGGTCGATTTTCTCAGTTTCGATTAGAGGGACCTCTTCCTGGGTTAGAGACAAAGAGAATGGGACCAACAGCTTCGAAAATGGTGGTCGGAGGAATTTTTCCGGTAGAGTCGAGTGGCGGGTCTACGCGACCCCTTACAATCAACCGGGTTAACCCGAATAGAGGAAAAAGACAAAGCTAACGTCATCATATGATAGTTGTTAGAGGGGACCAATGGGACGCTACCACGTGGCAGCTATCAGGTACAGTCACCCTGACATGTTAGACTACGTGGACCAATTGGGTAGTGCCATGTGGCAGACTATCAGAGGTGTCAAAGGACAAGTGGTAAACATGTGGACCAATCAACGTGTGACATGTGGCACTGTCAAATTTGATAGCTGTTAGACTGTTAAAGATGACGACATGTTGACATCAGTGTTGACTTTACTGATGTCAGCGTTGACTTTTTGGTCAACGTTCACCTTCCACTTTGACCCGCGCTTGGGGTTACGTGGGTACACTTTTTGAGGTTGTACCAGGACCTTTTTAAAGGTTTCGACAATATGAATCCAATGGTGGTGGTTTTGAGTCGATCAAAGATTGTTAGGTTGGTCAAATTGAGGTTTAAAGCCTAAGGAAGCGTGTTTGGGACACATTGACTTTTCCGAGAATGTTGGGGATTCTTGATTAGGATTTTTCTTGGTTATTAGTAACCTTTGAGTATGTTTTGGACAGGTTCGGATTACCCAAATTGGTTGGATTAACCCAGAGAGGTTTATGGCATGCGTATCGAGGCGCAGCTTGGATAATCTATGAGTGGACTTTGTTTTACGAATTTGATGCATGCATAAATGTTTTATGTGTTTATGAAGATGTTTTGAGATGCTATGAGTGCATGTGATTTGAATATGAATTTTTTGGCATTTTTGTAGGAAAATGCATTATTGCACATAGTTTGAGATTTCTATTTTATATGATGTTTGGACGTCGGCCGAGTATACTGTGTGCTTGTCTTTTATGTGATTCTTAATGTTTCACGGAGAGATGTGAAATCGAGGAACTAACTTACAATTTTGGAGGATTTCAGGGGGATGCGTGAAATCGAGATTTGAGCACGAGTCCTAGTTGAAATATGATTTGAAAGTGTTTTGGAAATGAGAACTGGTTTTCAGGTTTGGAAATATCTTTCGGGTGTATGACCCAGTTGATTTGAGGTTTGACTTAGAGGATAGTCAAACGTGAGATAAGTCGGACTGTGACCTAATTATGAGTTTTATGAAAGATATTTTGGGCATAAGACCTAGTTTTGGTTTTGATAGGATTCGAGGAATCCTGGGATATGAAGTGTAGTAGGACACTAGTTTTCAGACTGTGACCCATTTGGTGATGTTCCGAGTTTGAGGCCCTATTGATGATGATGACGCTCGCCTCTAGACTGCCTATGTATTCCTTCCAGATAGGTCACGATGCACTACCTGTTGTCGAGTAGCTGCGGGAAGCAATGACCGAGCGAGGCTCGACTTAGGAGTGCTGATGTTAGTCTTTGAGATCGATCAGCAATGTGTTCGCGATGATCTAGAGACGGTCCCGGCGTGTGATGTGTTCAAGGCGACATGCTAGGATTGTAACACCCCGGAAATTCGAGGATTTTAATATTGTAATTTATTATGTTAATTGACGTTTTTACCCTTGTGAATGGTATGGCCAAATTGTTGACTTTTTGATTAGTGGGTCAAATAGACTTTGACCAGTGACCGTGACATAGTTCGGGACGTCACGAGTCCATAGACAGGTGGCACGTCCATTTCGGACGATCAGGGAAAATGTTATGACTATCAGAAGTTCAGGGGCATTACCGTAAGTTGGACTTCACGGGCGAAAATGTTGACTTTTCGTTTGACAACTAATTTTCACATGACCCAAGGACCGTTAGGTAGGTCTCGATATCCTGAGTCCGTAGACAACACGCCGAAATCGGACTTCGTATGGCTGAGTTACGGGTCTAGGAAGTGAGGGGGATTTTGGTAATTATTGAACCAGGGGCATTTTGGTCTTTTCCCTGGTTACTGTAGCAACCGCGGGGGAACCATGGACGGCACCACCATGTGCGGTGGTTCAGTGCACAATTGATTATGCTAATATGTGCTGGAAAGTCTGGGCTGTCTTTTGCTTTTGAACGTGGCCTGAACCGTCCAGCCTGCACGATCAAATTGTTAATTCAAGTTCGAAGCTTTTCGGGGAACATTTTTCAGTGGACAAATTGGACTCCCACGAGCCTCTGGGACGGCTGAGATTATTTAAAACTGATTAGAACGTGAGTGAGCATCACTCTGATGCTGAAAGAGCTGGGAATTGATGAAAAAAACCAGAGAAACCATTTCGGGCAAAATTGGAGGGAAAATCAGAGTTTAATTTCTACGGTGTGTTGGACCAATCTAATCGCAGAGTAAGCTTTCTGGGAGTGTTTAGAACACAACCATATCAAAATCGAAGGAAACCAGCCACGGGTGAGCTGGGACGGTGACTGCCGTGTTCAGAAGAATTTCAGAGGTTTGGACGACTACTTCCAGGTGAGTGTTGGTTCAATTGAGTGTGTTTTCCAGTTCGTTCTGATACTATGATGCTTCCTGTAAGGTTAATTTGATTTTGGTTTAGAAACCAGTGAGTTGGGGTGATCAACCCGTTTGGATGATCACGGGTCGAAGGGCCATTTAAGGATTTGATTTGGCTAATTAATAACTTAGAAATTTAATTAGATTCTTAAATAACATGTTAGGATCAAATTGGATTGAAATCGAGTAGGAATTGATGGGTAACCGGGTCAAGCCGCGGGTGGCAGGCCCGAATTACAGACAAACGGGTGAAGGTGCTGACACTGTAGCTATAGTGTCAGGCGCGTGACTTTCACGCGCAGCCACTTTGGGCGGCGCGTGAGGGCGCGTTGGGGCATATCTCTGATCACGATCAACATGACTTTTGTTCCTCTCATCATTCTGAACATTTTTGGTGAATTAACCATGTTGATCTGAGATAGTTTTGATGGGTCAGTTTAGGGCCGGTTGCCTCGGGAAAAGTGTTGGACGGCTTCCCCGAGCCGGTTTCTATTTCGGACTTTGTGGTTAAACATTTAAGACTTGTAGTGGCCCTTACATGTGATTTGGACTGACAGGAATTGTACGATAATCCCGGTACAAGTTCGTACGCGCAGGTTCATCGCGGGATCGTACAGTGAGTGGGCCCGTTTTCATTAAACCCTTGCATGCTTAAATGTTTTATGATTTACTTATATGTTCACATGCTGGAATCAAGATATGGTTTTGATGATATTGAAATTTCGGTTATGGCACGTTTCACGGCATTTGGGCTTGAGACCCGTCTGATGAAACGAAACGATCGATTCGGATTTTACCTATGTATACTTATATGTTTTGCATGTGGATATCAATAAAATGTATTTAATACTGCACTGTATAAATCCTTCCATATTATATTGTCTCCTCCGGATGAGGTACCCCAGAGAGGTCACGGACGTCTAGTACGTCCAGCGTCTATGACGCTAAGCATCAAGGATGCTGTAACCGAACAGGGTTCGGGGATTGAACTCAGAATTGAGACCCGAGTGGCACGCGTAGCCTTGTGATTGTGACCTTATTGGACGTCAGGGATGTCAGACATCAGGGATGTCGGGATTGGAGTGTATAGTGCAGTGGCTAATTTATGTTTATGGTTTTATTACATGCCTTATGGTTCATATTATATGATTAATGATTTTAAATAATGCTGCATGCATGTTTTGGAAAACGGAGGGGTAAATTATATGTTCTATTTACTAAACAATTTTATAAACTTGAGTTTCGGCCCACTCACCCTTATTGTTTTGGTAACCCCTCCAGGTCGTGCTAATGAGGTAGAGGAGGAACCTGAGGCTGAGGCATAGATCTACTTCTGCGTACCTGAACCCCTGCTGGGTGGTTTACCCGCAGGTTTATGTTAGAGTCGTGCTCGCATCTTGTAATTTTGGATTTCATCCCTTGTCTGACATCTGTTTAATTCGGATTTGATGTATGACTTTAATTTGGTTATTTATGCATTTGATGTTTTGAGGTTAAAATTGGTATGAATTTTTGGGTGTCAGACGGGAGCAGGACACGTCCCCCTGTGGTCCCTGTGGGATCGGGGCGGGTCCTGTCAAGGATTGTGAGTGGTCCTGAGCTATATGCACATGTGCTAGGATTAGAATCGTGGCTGATATTGGGATGAGTTCCCATGGGATGTGTTCCCACGTGTTCTATGATTTGGGCTGAGGTTTCATTCTGGTTTTCTTTGATTTGGTTTTGGGATGAGGCCGTGTATGATCTGGTTTTTAGGCTGAGGCCCTACCGAGGCAATGGCTTCGATTGAGAAGCCTTTTTCACTGTGTTTTGATTTGGGAAGCAATACGTCTTGCTTCTGAGAAAGTATTTGAAATAATTGTTTTATGATGCATGCATGCTTATATGTGAAGGGTATAAATGTATTTTCGATATAAATGTTTTTGATAAACTGTTGTTTCGTCCACTCATAGCTTTTATGGTTTTAATACCCTTCAGGTTGATCACAGATGCGGGATGTAGCAGAGATCAAGACATCACATGCCACCGCCGATCCTGGCGTACTCTGATGGACCCCGAGCGGGTAACGTGTTATCCCTGGTCTGACACGCGGTGTCAGAAGAGAACAGGCACGTCCCACGATAATCCAGAGGGATTGGGACAGGTTCTGTCAAGTTGGTATTAGAGCATGTGTTGCTCTTAGAGTGACGTGCATGCACTGGATGTGATGTCTCTGCAGTGGTAACAGCCCCTCATCAACTTGATAGTTGGGGTGAGAGTATGAGGATTCAATGGAATCGAACCCTGGTTAGGTCATGTTTGCACGTGATGCAATGGTTTAGGGTTTGATTGGCATCAGATGCCGTGTTTTGTTGAGTTTTGATCCTGAGTAGGATCGTTGTACATGTGAATTTAAGGCCGTAGTGTTACTAGTGAATGGGACGAGTCCACCAGTTGTCCCAATGTGATGGCTTTGAGAGTCGGGACTGTTGAGCAGTTATGTCAGATAGCGGATTATGTCAAAGTGATATCAATGAAGGTCGTGGACAACCCTAGTTGAGACTGTTGGGAATACGGATGTTTGATCTTATTTGGTGTGAGATGGCATGTTTTAGTGTGTCGAGTCCTAGAGGGATGTCGACTGGCAGAGGATACCACGGTGTAGTTGTTATGTGGCATGGTAGGTCGTGATTGTGACATGTAGTGGTTGTGCAGTGTTAGACACTGAGTAAGGCCAAGTTCTTGTGGGCCCAACGGCTGGAAACCGTAGAGTTACGAGTGGATGTGATCCTTGGAATGTGGTTTCTGGTTGGTTGGATACTAGTATCAGAGTATGACGACTTTTTGGAGTCGAGAGAGATGGATTGGTCAGGAGGGACGTGCCGCAGTAAGCATCCGGGTTCGTGATAACCCTAGTTTGAGATTGGTTGGACAAGTTACCAGGAGTGTGGTACTTGTGGATCAGATCTTGAGGCAGACTGATTGGTGGATACTACGTGTTAAGCGGTTGTTACCTGTGGTAAGTTGACGGCATGAGTACGGAGTTTCGATAGTGGAGTTTTTCTGGGATCGGCATGCACGTGATTGTGACAGACGCTGCTATCGATAGACGTGGTCGAGTCTTATCGAGTTGGATAGGCTCAGGTTGTCGTGACGACTAAGACGATGGGATTCGCCAATCGTGACAATGATACGGAGGTGTGTGAGCAGAGATTTTTGGATTCGACTCAGTTATGACTGAGTGCGATCATAGAAGGAAGTGTGGAGTTTTGGGTGTTGGCGAGTGTGCCACACTACCTCAGTAGAGGCGACTGAGATGAGTGGGAGACGCCAAAGATGAGTTGAATGGAATCCAATAGTGATCTGATGGTTCTGAATGACACCATATGTGTCTAAGTGATGTAATACCATTGAGGGCTTGGATTGTGATCAGGATGGTAGATGTGCCTTAGAGTGGCAAACAGGTGAGTTCGGTGGGCACTAAGCAAGACAGAGAGGATCCCGGATGGCTCAGCGCGAGTCATAGGGTATACCTGGATTGGTGATAGGTACCCTAGCTTGTTGTGGATGGATGGCACGAGTGTTCAGTGCTGGAAATTGATTCCATAAGGGTTGAGACGGGCGAACCAGTATGCCGACGAGGATGGTGATGGAAGAAGCCGAAGAGAATCATTGGAAG
Organism: Prinsepia uniflora; assembly: GCA_032719365.1. Classification (NCBI taxonomy): domain Eukaryota; kingdom Viridiplantae; phylum Streptophyta; class Magnoliopsida; order Rosales; family Rosaceae; genus Prinsepia; species Prinsepia uniflora. Next base: position 59,243,674 of record CM064872.1, read on the forward strand.
TGTTAGTCTTGAGAAAAGGATTAAGCATTACAGTAACTATCAGAGAATACTCTTAGTCGGAGGAGGTGACTTCGCTTTTTCCTTTTGCTTGGCGAGAGCTTCCGGTTTGACCGTCAACTTGATGCGAGACTTGAGACACGAGGGTGTGCTCAGGAGTGGTAACCATAAAGGTGGATTGGACGGAATCCACTAGTGGTTGAGATGTGTTGGGACTCTCCCTAATAGTATTTGAGAGGACAAATATGATGGAGATAATCAAGTGGTGATGGAGATAATCAAGTGGTGATTAGACGGTTTACAGAACACATAGGTGGATGTTGTCCAAGTGAGTTGGGGACTGGAAAGTCCAACCGTTGGAAAAGATGGATATGCTTCCAACATGGTTGTAACTTCTCTTGATTTCGAAGTCGGTGAAGGAGATTATCATTTTCTGCTATGTACCAGCTGATGTTGGGTGTCACCAGTACGGTAAACAAGAGAGGTTGTGATTGAGACAATGAGAAAAGTGCTTGATTTCACATTGGAAATGGGTATTCCGAAGTTGATGAGGGAGACTGAGACTTCTTGTTTTCTGCTCTCTAGCAGATGGTGCTTAGTGTCGCATGATGATATAGAACGAATTTTGATGTCATCATCTTGGATCATCCTTTATTCTTCCCTACATGGGATGACGAGGAGTGATATGACAGTTAAAGGGTTCAAAGAGGGTGTAAGAACTGAACACCTAGGCTGTGAGTCAAATTTGAATGACTTGAAGAACAGATGGTACTTAGGGTCACTGGATGTGACGAGTGAGTGTCCGAGGTAGTGGACCCATGTGGGTATTATGGGTCATGTTGCATTGACTAAGAGGGCTAGTAGTGACCTAACAAGGATCGAGTCGTGTGGAGACGATCAAGATGATCGAGGTGATTGGGATGATTGTGGTGACCGTGTGTCGAGCAAACCGAGGTCTGGTCATTATCGGGGAGAATCGTATTGTAAGACAGTTGAAGAATCTTTTGGAATAGTTGGTGAGATGACACGACAGAGGTTGGATATGTGGAGGTTTATTAGTCTGTCTTGGATATGTGGATGAGTATGTGCTGGATATGTGAATAAATATGAGACGAGGACGATACATGGGTATCGATAAAAAAAAGATGAATAGTCGATACCTCGAGTTGGATATAAGGATAGAGATTGTGATGGATTGAGGTTAGCCTTGTGAGGGACGGTTGAGGTCCGAGTAATGTTTGGAGCGTGGACGGTAGTATTTGGTTAGACATTGCTAGAGTGTAGTCCTTGAGTAGGCCAGGTAGTGCCTTAATGATTAACATGATGTGGGTGCACCTGTGAGTAGTGCACGTCAGACGATGGGATTGACCATAGTTAACTGGTATGTTGGGTCGAGAGTAACTAGAGAGGATGAGTGTTTTGTTTAGTGGATAGAGTCCTAGATGGACATGAGATGGTGATCAGATTGGATCCGATGGTGATAGTTCGACGAGGATTATGATCGGATGTTCGAAACCTTTCGAACATGATCAGTTTAACCTCGAAATTTGTGCCCACGTGCCTTCTTGCACCGATCAAAGTTCCGGTCAACAAAAGTCAACACTAACGTCAGCAAAGTCAACGATGACGTCATTATGGTCAATGTTGACGTCAACCTGATAAGTCTGACAGCTTGCCATGTGTCACTTCCTGACTAGTGCCACGTGTCCAGACACGTGTCTCTGACATCTTTGACACACTGACAAGTGGCACTTCGTATTGGTCCACATGTTCTAATTGGACCTACCACGCCAGCTACCACATAGGCATGACAGGTCCTGAAACCCTGCCACGTGGCACCACCCGATTGGTCCACTTGGTCTGACATGCTAACTGGGCCTAACAGCTTGCCACGTGGCATCACTTGATTTACCACGTGGACTGACAGCTCTGACAAGATGATGACGTGGAATGCCATGTCATCATCATCAACCTCCAGCTAGGTCGACCCAGTTCTCTGTAACTGGTCAATTTGACTCGCGACCCGACTCGGCTCAATCTCACTCATTCCTCAACCATTTTCGACCATTTTTCTTCCTACATGCTCGCAATGATTCTAGAACCAGTTCTATGGACTCAAAATGAACTAAAAGGGTCTAGAAATCATCTGTCACCAACGAACATTCAAGGCCAACCTTCGAACCATTATCCACTGTTGCTCAGTCATCCATTCCCGTTCATTTTCAATCCTACGAACACGTCCAAACTTAGAAAACACAATCTAATCATCATAACCGTTCCCAAACATTTTAAAACCCAATTTCGAATTTAAAATTTCAAAGGGGTTTCAGGTTTACCTTTTTCTCAGTCGTCCATGGCGGTTTCGCTGTCCCTGCCATTGTCTCTCCGTCTCCTAGTCTCACCCTCTCACTTTGTCTCCCTGTGGCCCCAAGTAAGGGGATGAGGATATGGTTTTGGGTGGGTACAAGTATGAGGAAATGAAGAAGATGAAAAATGAAAAGGGAAAATGATGGATGCATGTATGTATGGGTTTGAGCCAAAGGATAAGGGACACTTGTCACTCATCTATTGGTCCATGCCAGATCTTTTGGGCCCACTAAGGACAAACCCAAAAGTCAACCGTCTTTGTTTTCGTACAACAGTGAATAGTTTGTACCATCATTCTTGACCTGTAACTTTCTCGTATGATGTTCGATTTCAACGTGTCGTCTGTCTATAGACTCCTATCGTCTCTATTTACATAATGGACCTTGGTCCACGTGCATTTGACCTCCTAGGTCAAAAGTAAATTTTTTGCCCTTTTTAAGGGCAAAATCGTCATTTTACCCCGATCGTCCGCTAATCCTCGATTAGTCCTCAATTACTTCTTGATAATCTATCATTAATTCTTAATTAATCCTTTAATTCGGGACGGCTCCTTACATTTATACAAATGTGTATTGGATTTTGATACGTGATATGCAAGTGAAACTTACTTTTGACCTAATCCCAAATAAAATTTTAAACTCTCCATTAATGGTGATTAGCTCCATTTATTTTGAAAATGATCCCACATAATGGCCTGAGAATAAAGTTTTTTATTTAAAGGGATATATAGTAACCTTCATCTTCATTCTCCATGTTTTTAGTGAAAAGTTGTGGCTGCTGGTGGAGGGGGAGAGAACGGAAAAAACATTTTTTGAGGTATGGTGATACACTTTTTGTTTTCTCATTTTTCTGATTTTTTTAATGAAGGTATGTAGGTGATTGGGATATAATAGAATTGGCTATCAATACAATGGAACACAGTGGGTGAACGAGTGACAGCCTCTATTTGGACATCTAAAGCCACGCAACAAGCCATGATTGGAAAAAGACTGGAATGTGCACGCCAAGCTTTAACAGGCTGAGAAAATCTGGTGGTGTTATTGACGCAAACATCTCCTTCAAAATGTTGACAAGTGTACTGCTGGGATTGGACAACACATAATGGTGACGTCACGCACCACAATTGATGTATCGTGTAGAGGGAGCTGTAAGTTTGTCAACCTGGGGTGGACATGTGGGAAACTCTGAAGGGTTCACGCCATAACTTGCACATGCGCAGAGGAGATCAAATTTAGTGGGTAGGCCTCATTACCTGCTATATGCTGGTGGTGTTGTCTACTAAACAATCAGTAGTCGCCATAAGGTTTGTTTTATGACTCACATGTGACCTTGCCATTTTAGAAGTCGGTTCACGAGCAGGCGGCCGTTATTGTGGGTGGGCCCCACACGGGTATTAGCTCATGATTAACAGGCGGTTTTGAATTGGCATATTATATATATATATATATAATTTTATAATATAAAATTCAACAGTTTGGGATGAAATATATGAAGTCCAACATTCTTGGTCGAAATATGTATATATAATATACATTAATATTATTTTTAGAAACTAATTTGATATCAATCTTTTTGTAGTTTTGTTCTTTCAAGGATTTTCGGAGTTGTAGAAGTCTGATTGCGATGATTCAAGTGGTAACGTGTTCTACCTTCATAGATGGTTATTTCAAGATGTGGGAAGGCATACTTTCAATGAATTCTTGAAGGACTCACTTTGTAGGAGTTTCCAATAACAAATACAGAAACGGTCGCCTGATAATGTCGGCCGCTCTATTATGGCCAATGGGGACGCACCACGTGTTGCTCTCGGATTGGAGGCTTAGGCTGGCAGTTCGGATTAGTCACGTGTCATGCTGCTTTTGGCCCTCGCTTTGGGGCATTTTTCTTGCGTGCGGAGTGGAGTGCTTTGCTAAAGTGGGTGGGCCCCACTCGATTATGAAGTTATAGAGGCTATGTCAATTGTGGATGCAATTTATATATATATATATATTTATATAACGTTGACATAAGTATATATAAAATTTTATATATTGTTAGTCCTACGTTTTTGGCATATTCCTGACAGCACTGGACATCTGTTGGCAATAATTCAAATGGTGTTCTGTTTATTTTTCCAAGATGATCATTTTAAGATGCGACAAGATGCACATCAGGAGCGATTTGGAAATCTTGCATTATGGGAGCGTGGCGGTTCACGTAGTGAGAGTCTATTCCATGGGAAGGACATGGAGTTTGAGGAACCCGAAGAATTGATGGCATGGAAAGTTTGCAATTGGATTTCCTTTCTAATGGCGTCTTTGTAGAGTTGGCGAAAGATGTTGTTCCATATGGGCTCTCAGATGGTGTAAGGGCAAAAATCCAGCTAGTGGTCAATAGAAAAACTTCCTCCTTTGGTCATCAGTTGAGGTTGAAAGGTGGAAGACCTTTCGAAAGCTTGGTCAAGGAGTGGCTGAGTGCTTCAATGTATTTGACAATTCCTGCAATCCTAAAGAAGAACAACAAACAGAGACTTGAAATACATCCTGAGAATAAGTTAAGTCTTGAACGGGCCTTCCAAGTCTGTTTGGGGGCATCATTCCTAGTTGCCCAAGCCTAGCGAGGTCGTATAGTAGGCGTAGATTGTTCATCAATATTTATGTGCACTGGGTCAAGTTCTTGAAGGTGGAAATTGAACAAGGGTGGCAATCCAGCAATTGAGACTTGAATGGCTTTTGCTATCATATGCCCCCACAACTTTGCTCTGAAAAAAAATAAGAAGCTAAAGTTAGGTATGATGAGTTACAACAAAGTCCTTTCCAAAGAGTTGGAGATGGAGCCAAAGGTTGAGGTTAGGAATGGTGGACGGTTTTCCTACTACCTTCAGCTGAAGAATGGACTGGGTCTCAAAGGATGATAGGCATTTGTGCCTTGCCCCCAGAATTCCCATAGATCAGTTGATTTTTGTCAACACTTGTATTTTGATTATAGTATTGAAAACTTAGTTTGAGTAATCGATATGTGATTTGCCAACCGTTTTTAGAATAAAGAAATGAAAATTTTGTTCATGCAAAATTTTGAATTTATGTGCGAAGTTTCTTCTACAAACTTTTTATATGTTTGAATTAACTTCCAAACTTGTAAGTTTGTCAAATGCCCCCATTGTAGCCATGAGCATCCACTGAGAGATTTTCGACTCCAATTCGCCTAGAGTGATTCCTTGATAGAGTCCTAGAATACTTCCAGGATGTAGACTAGAATTGCTTCCTAGATGAAGGCTTGAAGTGCTTCTAGGAGGAAAACTTGGATTGCTTCCTGGAGGAAGGCTTGAAGTGCTTCCAAGGAGGAAAGCTTGAGATGCTTCTTGGAGGAAGACCTAGATGCTTTGCATGGCAAAGTCTTGGATGTTTCGCATGACAAAGGCTTGGATGCTTCACATGACAAAGACTTGGATGCTTCACATGGTGAAAGGTTGGATGCTTCACAGAAAGAAGGGTTGGATGCTTCACAGAATGAAGGCTTGGATGCTTCACCGGGCGAAGACTTGGATGCTTTGCATGGCGAAGGCTTGGATGCTTTACATGGCAAAGGCTTGGATGCTTCACTGGGTCAAAGACTGAAGAAATTCAAAGAAATGTTTGTTGATTTCATTAATCTGCCCGCAGGGCCTATTTATACAAAAATCTGGGGAAGAGATAACTACAAGCAGTTATCTCTTCCTTGTCTGATCCTAACTTAGAACTGCAGATAACTGCCTAAGTAACTGTCTAAGGACAGATGTCCTAAAGTCTAAAAATATACAATTTCCTAAAGACCTACGGTTGTAAGGACTGTTCTACATCCCCCCCCCCCCCCCCCCCCCCCCGGAAACTAGGCACCCGGTGGGTGACATGTTTGGATTTAAGATGGCAGTGGCGAGCAGTGGAAAGTCCCTTTGTGAACAAATCGGCCAACTGATGAAGAGAAGGAACAAAGTGAACTTGATGGGTGCCGAAGACAACTCTTTCTCGAAGGAAGTGGTTGTCAAGGGCGATGTGTTTGGTGCGTGCATGAAATACAGGGTTGAAGGACATGCATTTAGTACTGATGTTGTCACAGTAGAGGATGATGGGCTTGCTGGGCTGAAAGTGGAGCTCGCAAAGAAGACTGAGGAGCCATAGAGTATTAGCACAAGTGTAGGCTAGTGCGCGATACTCTGCTTCAGAGCTGGATCGGGAAACGGTTCGTTGCTTCTTGGAACACCAGGATATCAGATTTGGGCCTAGGTAGATGCAGAACAGCAAAGGAAATATCTGGGCGTGTCAGTGTCAAGTAAATGAGGGCACCAACGAGCTGGCGATAGAGGGTGGGATCTGGGAGAAGGGTGCCTTCGTGAGCAGACAAGAGTTATATGTTGAACAGGTGGATGCCTGTACCAAAGGTGCCCTTCAGATAACGAATAATTCGTTTGACTGTGGTGAGGTGGAGATCTGTGGGGGCACTCATGAACTGAGCTATATGCTGAACAGCAAAGGAAATATCTGGGCGTGTCAGTGTCAAGTAAATGAGGGCACCAACGAGCTGCTGATAGAGGGTGGGATCTGGGAGAAGGGTGCCTTCGTGAGCAGACAAGAGTTTCTTGGAAGCCACGGGGGTATAGACTGGTTTGCAATCTAGGAGACCGCTGCGTTTAAGGATGTCAGTGGTGTATTTGGACTGAGTTAGATGGAGGCCTTGAGTAGTGGTAGTAGCCTCAACACGCAGAAAATAGTGCAGGGGCCCTAAGTCTTTGATGTCAAATTCATGGGATAGGGTGGCTATGAAGGTGGACAAGGCAGAAGGAAGGTTCCCTGTGAGGACTATATCATCTACATAAAGAAGGAGAAACATTAAGGTTGAATCTGTGTGAAAAATAAAGAGGGAAGGATCTGCCCTGCTCTGAAGAAACCCATAAGCAAGAAGGAAGGTGCTGAATCTTTCAAACCATGCACGTGGGGCTTGTTTGAGGCCGTATAAGGCCTTGTGTAGGTGGCAGACATGATGAGGCTTCCGGGGATCAACAAAGCCAGGGGGCTGTTGCATATAGACCTCTTCTGTTAGGGTACCATGAAGGAAAGCATTCGTGACATCCAATTGACGGAGTGGCCAGCCAAGTGAAACTGCAAGGGTGAGAACCACACGGATGGTAGCTGGTTTGACAACTGGACTGAATGTCTCTTGATAATCAAGGCCTGCAGTTTGGTGAAAGCCCTTGGCGACAAGACGGGCCTTATGTTGCTCAATTGTGCCATCAACTTTTCTTTTGAGTTTCAACACCCATTTGCATCCTACGACATTTGCATGAGGGGGAAGGGGGTGAGAGACCAAGTTTGTTGCTGCATTAAGGCAGAGTATTCTGTGTTCATAGCTTGAGTCCATTGAGGAGAAAGGGAGGCTTGTTTGTAGGTGGTGGGTTCAATGGGGCTGTGAGCAAGAGCAGTGAAAATTTGGGGGAGGGGATAACGGGAAATATGGAGGAGATGACGAGAGGTATCAAGTCTAGATTTACTACAAGTTATCATGGGATGGATATTTGGAGGTGTAAGACCCGTGTCCTGGAGGGAACGGTGAACAATTCCACATTCCTGCGAGGGGGAATGGTCTGGGAGAGGATGGTGGTGTGCCTTAAAGGTGTAGGCACACACCTATCTAGCACTAGGCCTTTTGGGAGCTCAAGTGGCTTTGGGGGGATTGGAACCCCAAAGTTAAGCGAGTTGAGGCTGGTGCAATTCCATGATGGGTGACCCCCTGGGAAGTTGAACCATGAGCTCCCGAAAACAAAACCATGAGGGCAAGGCCCAAAGCGGACAATATGGTGCTAGATGAGTTGGGTCCTGACCGAGAAGGGTCGGGTCCTGACAGGAGGGGGTCGGATGGGAGGGAGGGAGGAGGTGGAGGAGATGGAGGTTTGAGATTGAGGAGAAGGGGCTAGTGTGGCAGAAGAAACTGTGCGGGAAGGGCAGGGAGAATCAAGTTGTGGAGTAGGAAATGGAGGTGGTGGAACTGGAGAAAGAATAGGAGGTTGGTCCGATGTATGGTGAGCTAGAGGTGGAATAACGGGTAGGAAATAAAAGGATTCTGGTGCTGGTCTGGGGTTGGAAGTGGACAGGAATGTGGTTTCAACAAAGATGACATGACAGCTAAGGTAAACACGTCCAGTGGGGACGTGTAAGCAGCGGTATCTGGAGAGTTGAGGGCTGTATCCGAGAAAGATACAAGGGAGAGATCGGGGTTCTAACTTGTGTTTAGTGTAGTCTCCTAGATATGGGAAACAAGAGCAGCCAAATGTGCGTAGGAGGGTATATGGAGGGGGTTTGGCATGGAGTTGGTAAGTAAGGAGTGGACCACTTGAGAACAGGGGTAGGTAGGAGATTGATTAGGAATACTGCAGTGGTGATAGCATCTGCCCAGTAACAGGGATGGAGGCCAGCTGTGAGGAGCAATGTACGGCCTACTTCAGAGATGTGTCTATTGATAGGTCCTCAAATAAGCGTTATTTATATTATTTTTTACCCTTTATACTTGACTTTTAATATTAAAATAATAAATAATTAGACAAATTAATTTATTTTGTGATATTTTTGTAGAAATAAATAAAGCTTGGAATTTGGAGCATTTTGGTGAAAGAATCGTCCCGATCGGAATTATAACGAAGAAATTATGGACGAAATATGAGAAACCACTAAAAATCGCAAGGAAATTCGATGGGAAGCTGCTGAAATCCAGCAGCCCAAGCCAAAAATCCAGCAGCCCCCAATAGTTCCCAAAATCAGCATATTTGCCCCAAAATCAGCAACTTTTCCCCAAAATCAGCCACTTTTCCCCAAAATCAGCATATTTGCCCCAAAATCAGCATCTTTTCCCACCCAATCTCATCATTTCCATCACTCCTTCATGTACTATTTTATTGCTATTTTTATATTTTAATTTTGTACTTTTAATTAAACAATTGTGGCACTCCCTCTATAAATAGGGAGGTCATTTCATGTATTTGGAGAGTCCCCCATTAGCTTCATTTCTTCCATTTTGCTTAAGTTTTTAGTTCTCTTCTTTTAGTTCTTTTGTTTCTCTCTTTTGAGAGACATTTTTGGGGACCATTTTAACTTCTTGTAGATTTTCTTATTAATTAGTTTCCTTTTATTTCTTATTCTTAATTTATGTTATTTTTATTTTTCTTAATTTCATTTCCTCTTTACTTTGTTCTTGTGATATTTCTTTGAGATCTCTTAAACACATTTTTATGCTTTCCTTAAGAAATACCTAGGCCAAGTAATTCTAAGGCAATTCAAGAGTTTTAAGACCGAATTCCTCGTATTTCTTCTTCCATCTTCACAAGTTTCCTGCCGCTGTTCGGTGATTCTTGTGAAAATCCATACTTCTCTACTTAAATTCTTGTTATTGTTATTGGTTTTACTTATAATTCAATATATGTGTTGGTATTTTCTTTCTAACATTTGTAAGTAAGAATGCAATCTCCATGTGTTTTACTTTTTGAGTTTCTTTTACTTCATATGTTTTAGTACTTAAACTTCAATTCGAAACTAAATGTTGATCCGCTGTTCGGGGCATTTAGGATAGAGTTGAAGAGATTTAATGTTTGATCGCTGTTCGGCGCATTAAATCACTTACTTAAGGTGAATCATATTGTAAGTAATAATCCGCTGTTCGGTGCATTTATAATATGAAAAATGTATGCATGTATTTGAGATGATTAAGGTATGATTTCGTGATTGGTTCAATATGAGCATGATGTTAGAGTGTTGGTAAAAATATGTGTTTGAAGAAAATTCACTAGTACAAAGGTTAAAGTAGAAGTAAAATTAAGTATTTAATTATTTTTACTTGTTTTATTTATTTTATATTTACAACTCTTTTCAAAACCCCCCTTTTCAATTCTTTATTCTTTATTCTTTTATTCTTTTATTCTTTTAATTCTTTTATTCCTTTAATTCTTTATTCTTTAATTCTTTAATTCATTATTCTTTTATTCATCTCCCACTAACACATTATTAATGTTCCCTAATTTCCCCGGTTAAGATCGATCCCTATTTACCAATACTACATCTACACAAAAAGGGTTTAAATTGCACAACACTCGAATTACGTGTTTAAATTAATGCGTAGTTTGGGCGTAGTCAATTTTTGGCGCCGTTGCCGGGGACTTTGAAAATCATTTTTAATTTGTTAGTGTATGTATATAAATTGTGCATATTATACTTGTTTATAAATTTTACTTTTGTTAATATTATATTTGTTTATAACATTTACTTACTTGTTTATATTTTATTTATCCATCTTATTTTTGTTTTTATTATTTTTGTTTATAATGTTCATACTTTACTTATTCATAGTTTCTAATTTATACTTGTTCATAAATGTTCATAATTTTTTTTTTTATATATTTGTTCATATTCAAATTGTTTATGTAAATTTAAAATTCTATCATACTTGTTCATAATTTAATTTAATTTGTACTTGTTATAAATGCATATTATACATATTCATTTTTCCTTACTTTTAATTTATTTTATTTTTCTTTACACTTTCTAATTTTTTCTTTAATCCATTAACTTTAATTTTATTCCATAAACTTTTTCTTTATTCCTTTAACTTTAAATTTATTTCATTAACTTTTTATTCCACTAACTTTTTATTCCACTAACTTTTTATTCCATTAACTTTTATTCCATTAATTTTATTCATTAACTTTTTATTCCACTAACTTTTTATTCCATTAACTTTTATTCCATTAATTTTATTCATTAACTTTTTATTCCACTAACTTTTTATTCCACTAACTTTTTATTCCATTAACTTTTATTCCATTAATTTTATTCCATTAACTTTTTATTCCACTAACTTTTTATTCCATTAACTTTTTTATTACACTTAATTTATTCTTATGTAATTATTTATTTGGTTATGTCTTGATAAAATTTAAATTTAAATTTAAAAAAAAATCGAAATAAATAAAAAATTTGAAAATAAAAAAAAAATCTTATCTTAGCTTTATGTTAGTGTTAATTCATACTTGTAAATAAATGTTGTATATATGTTACTTGTTACCTTTTATACTTGTTCATAAATTGTTCATAACTTTTATATTTCATAGTATACATGCATACTTGTTCATAATAGATTTTCATTTATATTTGTTTATAATTTTCTTACTTGTTATATTATTCTTGTTCATACTTGTACATAATGTTCATTCTTTTTAATTGTTCATAAATGCTTATGGTAAATATTCACTTTTCCTTATTTTTATTTTTATTTGTAATTAAAAAAACATAAAATTCGTAAAAAAAAATTAAAAATTAAAAAAATTTCTTTTTCTTCATTTATTTAATTTTTAAATTCAGAAAAAAAAAATTAATTAATAAAAAAAATAAAATTTCTTTTTCTTCATTTATTCGTAAAAATATTCATTTATCTTCACTTTGTGTTAGTATAAATCTAAATTGTTAAATAAATCTTATACTTATGTTAGTTTGTTAATGAGAAATTGTTTTGTAAATATCATTACTTGTGAATAAAACCATACTTGTAAATAAATTGTTCATACTTGTATAAATTGTTCATACGTAAATTGTCATGTTATATTTGTAAATTGTGCATAAAAAACATACTTGTAAATAGTTATTGCATTCATGCATTAGTCTCAGCTATATGTAGATCACTTGTGCTTCGAAGTTTAGATTTTGATCTTTATCGGCGATGACTCTTTTGTTAACTCTCACCCACGGTAATTGTTAACACTTGAGTCATCTTAATTCCTCTGGAGTAAGAAATTTTCGAGGGTGATGTCTAGGACAAGAGACGGTACTCATAACGGGTTTTGGGTCTAAGAAAATAGCCCTGCCTCTTATGTGTATTCTTTCTAACCTGGTCACTTTTGAAGTTGCCCAAACAGTTGAATTAATCCAAGATATTTACTTGGGCCGCACGGACGTATAAGTCTTCATTTAAACTTTGAGGCTATGTGAACCATATATATGTTTGACTTCCCCCGACATGTAAATATTGTTTATATCTTAATTTACATTATTTGTCATGACAAAGTTAACTTGCATCTTTCGTTTAACTAACTTGCATCTTTCATTCTAACTTGCATTTCATCTTTCATTTAACTTGCATTTTTAACTTCACTTGCATATTTAGTTTAACTTGCATTGCACTCTTCCTCTAACTTACATCTTTAACTCACATTGCATCATTAATTTTAATTTGCATATCTAACTTGCATTCTTAATTAACGTACATCTCTGACTAACTAACTTGCATCTCTGTCTAGGCTGGATGGACGTTAAACTTCAAGCGCTTGTTGGGAGACAACCCAATGTGTTCCCGGGATGTGAAGGAGTTATCAATACAGATTTGCTATCCTTTTACCCTTCACTCTCTTTTATTTTGTTTATTTAATGTTTTCCTATTATTTTCGTAAATCATCTTCCTTACATTGATTCTATGTTTAATTACTTCGTATTTTCCTACATTGAGGACAATGTAGAATTTAAGTGTGGGGGAATGGTTTACATTTTTGAATGTTCAAAAAAAAAAAAATACTATTTTGAATATTTTTGTTTTAACTTAGTATTTTTATGAGTTTTTTTTTTATTTATGCAATTGAAATTGTTTTATTAAGTATTTCTTACGAAAAAAAAAAATGAAAAAAAAGAGGTGAAAAAAATGAAAAAAAAAATTTGTTTTCTTGAATCTTTTAACTTAGTGTTTTTATGAGTCTTAAGTTGCCATTTAACTTGTCAATGATATAAATGAACGAAAATGAATATGTTATGGCTATAAAGATGATCACTACAACTTGAATTTGTTTGTTAATATTTTGTGATTAAGTGTTATAACTTGAAGATAATGCATGTAAATTGGCATATAAACGAGCATGATAAGATAAGTATGAATCATATGAACCTTATGTGAGCTTTCGAACTTTATATACATCTTTGATGAGTGATTCATAAGTTCTTTGTTTAAATTGATATACATATACCTCATAACTGCTTGCCATAGTTTTTTATGAACTCTAGAGTACTAGAACTTATTCAATGTGATTTTCAAAACTTTTAAGTCAATAAACTCTCTGATTTTGGATATGATTAAGGCATTAGGGTTAACACCACAAATTCAAACATCCATGTTCCCTATTTTGTGCGCACAAGTTGCGACCCCCTTAGTTTTAACCCTTTTGAGCCCACATTAAGCCTTTCTTTCATCACCATGATTATCTAAACACTTGAGCTTAGTTTAGACATCCTTTACCCTTGTTCCAAGAACTCGGTTAAAGACATAATGATTGTGTAAAGAGAAAATAATGATGTTGGAAAGACTTTTATGTGAATTATTTGGATTTACCGACTCATGCTTTGTTGTATCGTTGACACATGTTATTACCTTGATATAAAAATAAAAATAAAATCAAAAATAAAAAATCAAAAAAAATCAAAAAAAAAAAAGAAAAAAAAGAAAAAAAAAAGTTGAGTCTCGATCAAGGTAATAAGGTTTGGTTATGTAATGTTTGAGTTAAGTCCCTTACATTTGTAAATCCGACACGAAGAATGATTGTGAGGCCCAACATGATGGAATTAGGCCTATGTTCGAAGGGATGTATTACCAACATCATTGCACTAAGGTTGGGAAGCTATGATACGTTTTGGGAGTCTATTGAGTCTTGGAACGAATTGAGCACCACTTGTCCTATATTTTCCTTACCTCTAAACTTAGCCCCATTACAACCTTCGTAAAGACCTTATGATCCTTAAGATGGTAAATTTTGATTAGTGGAGTCAATCACTTGAGTAAGCTTATGGTTTTGGTTCATTTGCGCAAGTATGTGTTGTTTTTATCTTGAGGTGTTTGTTTGAGATTTTACAAAAGTACTTCAATTCTATTATGTGAGCATTTTTCTCACATATTTTGAGTGCAAACACAAACCCATACAAAATTGAGTGAATTTATGAGTGCATATCCTTGTGAGTTGATTCATACTTGTCTTATTCATGCAAAGATCCATTTCACCATATTTACTCATTATCTTACTTGTTGAAACATTTTGTTACCATGTATTAACTCTCGAATTTCATATGCTTAAATGTTTTAAGTGAAAATCTTTTATGTCATGATTATAATTATGAAATATTGAGACAAATGGTTAAGGGTTACTTGTTTTGAATTCGTAGTTTAATTTTAGTATTTGCTAGGGACTAGCAAAGTTTAAGTGTGGGGGTATTTGATAGGTCCTCAAATAAGCGTTATTTATATTATTTTTTACCCTTTATACTTGAATTTTAATATTAAAATAATAAATAATTAGACAAATTAATTTATTTTGTGATATTTTTGTAGAAATAAATAAAGCTTGGAATTTGGAGCATTTTGGTGAAAGAATCGTCCCGATCGGAATTATAACGAAGAAATTATGGACGAAATATGAGAAACCACTAAAAATCGCAAGGAAATTCGATGGGAAGCTGCTGAAATCCAGCAGCCCAAGCCAAAAATCCAGCAGCCCCCAATAGTTCCCAAAATCAGCATATTTGCCCCAAAATCAGCAACTTTTCCCCAAAATCAGCCACTTTTCCCCAAAATCAGCATATTTGCCCCAAAATCAGCATCTTTTCCCACCCAATCTCATCATTTCCATCACTCCTTCATGTACTATTTTATTGCTATTTTTATATTTTAATTTTGTACTTTTAATTAAACAATTGTGGCACTCCCTCTATAAATAGGGAGGTCATTTCATGTATTTGGAGAGTCCCCCATTAGCTTCATTTCTTCCATTTTGCTTAAGTTTTTAGTTCTCTTCTTTTAGTTCTTTTGTTTCTCTCTTTTGAGAGACATTTTTGGGGACCATTTTAACTTCTTGTAGATTTTCTTATTAATTAGTTTCCTTTTATTTCTTATTCTTAATTTATGTTATTTTTATTTTTCTTAATTTCATTTCCTCTTTACTTTGTTCTTGTGATATTTCTTTGAGATCTCTTAAACACATTTTTATGCTTTCCTTAAGAAATACCTAGGCCAAGTAATTCTAAGGCAATTCAAGAGTTTTAAGACCGAATTCCTCGTATTTCTTCTTCCATCTTCACAAGTTTCCTGCCGCTGTTCGGTGATTCTTGTGAAAATCCATACTTCTCTACTTAAATTCTTGTTATTGTTATTGGTTTTACTTATAATTCAATATATGTGTTGGTATTTTCTTTCTAACATTTGTAAGTAAGAATGCAATCTCCATGTGTTTTACTTTTTGAGTTTCTTTTACTTCATATGTTTTAGTACTTAAACTTCAATTCGAAACTAAATGTTGATCCGCTGTTCGGGGCATTTAGGATAGAGTTGAAGAGATTTAATGTTTGATCGCTGTTCGGCGCATTAAATCACTTACTTAAGGTGAATCATATTGTAAGTAATAATCCGCTGTTCGGTGCATTTATAATATGAAAAATGTATGCATGTATTTGAGATGATTAAGGTATGATTTCGTGATTGGTTCAATATGAGCATGATGTTAGAGTGTTGGTAAAAATATGTGTTTGAAGAAAATTCACTAGTACAAAGGTTAAAGTAGAAGTAAAATTAAGTATTTAATTATTTTTACTTGTTTTATTTATTTTATATTTACAACTCTTTTCAAAACCCCCCTTTTCAATTCTTTATTCTTTATTCTTTTATTCTTTTATTCTTTTAATTCTTTTATTCCTTTAATTCTTTATTCTTTAATTCTTTAATTCATTATTCTTTTATTCATCTCCCACTAACACATTATTAATGTTCCCTAATTTCCCCGGTTAAGAACGATCCCTATTTACCAATACTACATCTACACAAAAAGGGTTTAAATTGCACAACACTCGAATTACGTGTTTAAATTAATGCGTAGTTTGGGCGTAGTCATCTATGTTTTCTCTCAGCTAGACCATTTTGTTGAGGGGTATGGGGACAGGAGAATCTCTGATGGATGCCATGTGTGTGACAAAAGTCTTGGAAAGACTGGTTTGCAAACTCCTTGCCACCATCACTGTGAAATGTTTTGATGGTGGTGTTGAAGTGGTTCTGGACATAGGTGAAAAAACGGGAAAAATGGGCAAAAACTTCAGATTTTAGACGGAGGGGAAAGACCCAAGTATAACGGGTAAAGTCATCTGTAAACAGAAGGTAGTATTTAAAACCAGAAAATGAATTAACAGGTGACATCCAAACATCCGAATGAATTAAGTCAAAAGGTTTCTTAGATTTGTGTACAACAGAATGAAATGGTTGTCTAGTACATTTTGATTGAGCACAGGAATTACAGAAAGGAATTGAATTAAAAGAAACAGGAGGATGAAGCTGGTGTTGAGATGACAGGTGTTGGAGGACTTCTTTGGAAGGATGCCCTAGCCGTTGATGCCACAAGGTAGGGGAGGCAGTGGTAAGGAAGACTTGGGGTGTTCTCTGTGGAGGGATAGGGTACAAGCCATCTTTACAGGGGCCCTGAAACAGAACAGCATTAGTAGTAAGGTCCTGAATAATGAAATGGGTGGGATAGAAGGTAACGCTGCCATGACTATCTTGGGTGAGTTTAGCGACAGAAAGGAGGTTTTTATGAATTGAAGGAACATGAAGAACATCTTTGAGGTTAAAGACATACGAACCAGATGGAAAGGTGACAGTACCTGTGTGGGTGATGGGGACAGTGCTGCCATTGCCTACCATGACCTGGTCTTGGGCAGAAGTGGGCGAGGAAGTGGAAGTGGCAGGGGCCATAGTAACATGGTGAGTGGCTCCACTGTCGGGATACCAGTTGGGATCGGAAACTGTGGCCAAATGGAGACCAGCAAAGGCCTGAGATAGATCATGGTCTTGAGTCTGAGTGAGTTGTGGGCAGTGGGCAGCGACATGTCCAAACTGGTTACAGGACTAGCATTGAGGGCCGGAAGAGCGAGTGGGAGGAGGGGACGGTCCAAGGATGTCAAGAGAGGGATGTGTGGGTGGGAAACGACCTGAACCACGGCGGTTAAAGGGGCGGGAGCCGCGGCCAGGGCGGTAACCAAGCTGAAAGGGTGGGCGGCTACGGGCAGTGTAGTAGCCATGAGTAGAAGCGGTGGGTATGGAATTGGGATGGGCAGTATAGAGAGCAGTGGGATTTGCAGGGGTGACATAAGAGGAAAATGAAGTCTGCTGTGCTTCGAAGGAAAGTAGACGGGAACGCAGATCAGAGAAGGGAGGAAATGGGGGGAAGTTAAGCATGGTAGTTACTAGGACAGTGTATTCAGGGCCAAGGCCACGCAGGACTGCGGTGACCAGATCAGTTGAGGAAAACGGTTCATTAATGGCAGCGAGAGAATCAGAAAGGGTTTTGGCATGGGAGAGATATTCGGAAATTGTCTTGGAGCCTTTGGTGAGGGACATAAGTTGGAAACGAAGGTTGGTAGCATTGGCAAGAGATTGCTGTGAAAAATTCTGACGCAGACATTCCCAGATATCTCTGGAAGTGTTGAGACCGACAACTTGAGAAAGAATGGGTTCAGTGAGAGTGGCCCGTAACATACTGATCAGGGTCTGGTCAATTTGAAACCATTGATGATAGGCTGGGTTGGGGACAGGTCCAGAGGCAGAAGTGAGAGCAGAATCAGAGGCTGCGGATATTGGGGAGGAAAGAGCAGGTGATAAGAGGGAGGGAGGGGGAGGGTAAGTTCCATCAATAAAGCGCCAGTAGTTGTGTCCGATTAGGAAAGGTTTGATCTGACTTTCCCAGAGAAGATAATTAGTTTCAGTCAATTTGACAGAAACCAGGGTAGAAACATGAGTGGTAGAGATGTGAGGGGAGGAGCAAGTGTCAGATGCCATGATAGGGAGGAGGAAGGGAATTGAGACGGCTGTGGTGTTCAGAAAACAGAAAGGAAAAGTTGAAGTAGAGGGCAGGACCGATTATGGTGGTCAGACTTTATTGTTCTAATACCATTAAGAAATTCAGAGAAATCTTTGTTGATTTCATTAATCTGCCCGCAAGGCCTATTTTTAAAAAAATCTGGGGAAGTGATAACTACAAGCAGTTATCTCTTCCTTGCCTGATCCTAACTTAGAACTGCAGATAACTGCCTAAGTAACTGTCTAAGGACAGATGTCCTAAAGTCTAAAAATATACAATTTCCTAAAGACCTACAGCTGTAAGGACTGTTCTACAAAGACTTTGGTGCTTCCCGGGGGTGAAGACTTTGGTGCGTCGCGGGAGCGAAGGCTTTGGATGCTTCGTAGGAACGAAGGCTTTGGATTCTTAGTAGGAGCAAAAGCTTGGATGCTTCGCATGAGCGAAGGCTTTGGATGTTTTGGATACTTTGCGAGGGCGAAGGCCTTGGTGCTTCGCGGAGGCGAAGACTTTGGATTCTTTGCAGGGGCGAAGGGTTTGGATGCTTCGCAGGGGCGAAGACTTTGGTGGCTTCGCAGGGTTGAAGGCTTTGGATGCTTCACTTTTGAGTGAATGCTTTGGATGTTTCGCGAGGGCGAAGACTTTGGCGCTTTGCAGGGGCGAAGACTTTCGTACTTTGTGGGGGAAAAGATTTTGGATGCTTCGCATGAGTCAGATGAGCGAAAGGCTTTGTATGCTTCGCGGGGTCGAAGGCTTTAGTGCTTCACGGGGGGCAAAGGCTTTAGATGCTTCTAATGAGTGAAGGCTTTGGATGCTACATAGAGGTGAAGGCTTTGGTACTTCGCGGAGGCGAAGGCTTTAAATGCTTCGCGAGGGCAAATACTTTGGTGTTTCGCGGCAACAAAAGCTTTAGATGTTTTGCATGAGCGAAGGCTTGGTTGCTCTTTTAGGGATACGGTGCATGCTCTGCTCCCATTTCGAGCTGAAAAGGCTGAAATGTTACCTTCAAATGATTGAATGGATCGTCGCGACCTAACCATGCTCAATCAAAAGGATTGAATGGAAAGTTCTGTTGAACGATGAACAACGTTCAAAAACTTCGAATATAGTCGATAAATGATGAACAAGGTATAATGAACAATAAACATAGCTGAAGAATGATGGACAACGTTCAAGAACTTTGAACATTGTCGATGAACAACGAAAGAAGTATGATGAACGACGAAAGAAGTATGATGAACGATAAACAAAGTCTGGAGAACGATGAACAACGTTGAAGAACAATGAACGGTCGTGAGAGCTCCCCTTGAGTATTTCTTAATCCGCTCTCAATGAAAACACCAATTATTGAAACAGAATTCATCCGTACTCGCAAGAGTCTCATTGATCCCTGCAAACAGCAAACAACAAACAACAAACAACAAACAGTAAGCTATCGTTTACTCTTATTGAAGCTCCGGATGGTTGTTCGACCAAAGAACACTTCAATGCTTAAGTCACCTTTGAGAGAGAAATCACAAGAGTTTGAGTAGCTTGATTCGAATTACCTTAAAAGTGAAATAAGATTCACTATTTATAGAGAAATCTTTTGAGCCGTGGAGCTTTCTGATTGGTCGATTGATTTTGTAATTAATAATTTATTTTTAATAAAATATATTATTTAATAATGATAATAATTGCTCATTATTATGAATAATGATGACAATTATGAGGATTTAATATTAATAATAATTGTTCATTATTAGGAATATTGACCATTAATTCCGGGGAAGAATATTAATATCATTGCAGCTTTAACCCGATTAAATAATATATTTAACTGCTAAATATATTATTTTACGTATGGGTGTCTGTGAATCGTAAATGTCATCACCATGGATAATTTAGACATTATGAGAATTTATGGACTACGTGGCAGCTTCAAAATTTTCGGTGATTTAGAGTTCCAAAAATACTAATGAAGCATCCATCACACACCTGCAACATATGCCATGAGAGGTGAACTCTCGTCCCAATAATAGAGATTGCCAAATAAAAGAAAAAGATTGACCCTTAGTAGTTTTAGGATATTAATGTGCTTGATAAATTGTACTAACTGGAGAATTTAGGTTGCAAAAGGTACACCAATGTTGCTTAGCTAGTAATGTCTGATTGAAATCAATGAATTTTACGGAAGCATATGACCCCTCCTCCTCATAGCACCAAAAAACCTTCGATTGGAGCAAATAAACTCCACATCAGCTGTGTGTTGTTTTCGCCACCAAAAACTTGGCACAAAGATAGGTGAGTTCAGAGAAACTACCCACAAGCAGTCAAAATTGCTCATGGAATAAGAAGGAATTGCTTGAGTCACTGCTTTAATCAGAATCTCCTTCCTTGCAGTAGAAAGAAACTTTTATTTCCAACTATTTAGCTTGTACCATACTCGATCATGAATCGAGATAAACAATTTTGATGCCTTCTACTCACCAAGGTAGGAAAACCTAGATACCTTTCATGAAAAATGACCAGCGGTCGCCCATTATGGTAGTTAGAGATTGTTGAAGGTCTTGAGGAGCATTAAGGGTGAGTAACATTGCTGATATATTGAGGTTTATCTATTGACTAGAAGTTTCCTCATAAATTGCAAAGATAGGATCCTTCAATAACTCTAGGAAAAGAAGGCTGACATCAATAGTGAAAATGAGGTGTGATATACGAGGACCCAAACTCCTAACACACTCCCAGTGCTCACGAAGAAGAGTCGAAAAGCCTTTTGAACGAATTTATAAAAAAATATGAGGAAAGTGGGATGCAGCCTTGTCTCAAACCTCTATGCAGAATATAGATGGGAAAATTTGTGATATTTCTCTCCAAATGTTATGTAAGAGATCTTGAGTTGGACTCTAGTAAAGAGCAAGGTTGACCCAACGTATGTACTACATTCATTCTCCCCCAACATATTTGTATCAAAGTGGAGATGAATATTACTAGGTTGTAGTAACAAGTGGCATGAAAAAGTTATTTTTAAGAATTATATTTTACTTGTTTGCTCATAAGGACATCAACGGACAACAACATGCCACTTAGTACTACTCCACACCCTAGGTGACTTGTCCTAAAGTTCTTCTTTCGTAAAAAGTGAGGTTGATATTTAATATTTATTATGTAATCTCTTCCCCTCCTCCTTCTCATTGTATATATAAAACGTATAGGATATCAATGATGTTGTAGCCAATACAAACCCAATTTTTTTTTTTTTTATATAATTATGATCCTACGTGTTTATCCTTGATGAAAACAAAGGTATTGTCTAAAGTTTAATAATTTAAGATTTAGGATTTTAGAAAGTTTGAGGAAATGGATTAGTGTTTATGGAGGGGTGGTGGTAGTGGTAGGAGAACTTAAGGCTTAGGATTAGTGTTTCAGGTATATCAACATTTAACATTCGTTTATATTTCATCAACCAACACTTTCCAATATTAATGTGATAAGTTTTTTATTTAGAGGTGTTGTTGGAATTTTAAATTTAATAGACATGGCACTTTTAGTTACGTGTTGAAGCTTTTATTCTCATTCGTAAATTTTTTAATTACTGTTTTGTATTTAGTATAATTTTGGTCTTTCCGTTATAAAAAGATGGCAAATTACACTTCATTATTCTGTGGTTTACATCTATTAACAGATTTATACCTAAATTTTCAAATGTTGCAATTTTCACTATGAACTCTTCAAATAGTTACACTTTAACCTCTTGTTAAAAAATTTGTCAAATCTGAAATGAGATTCACAATTTTAAATAATAAAATATTAATTTAAATTTATAAAAATAATTTATTTTCAAAAAATCCAAAAAAAATTACTTTAAGATAAAAAAATTTACAAATGTACAAAAATAAAAAAATAAAAAATCTAAAAAACTTATTTTTATATGAAAGTAATTTGTCACTCTTTTCATCATCTTTATTTTCTTTTACTAACACCTTATTTCACAAAAATAAAATTAAAAAAATTATTTATGAAGAGAGGCAAATTAGTTTCATACATAAATAATTTTTTTAATTTTTTTTAATTCTTGTAAATTTTGTAATTTTTCTTATTTTATTAGATGATAGTTTTTTTGGATTTTTTTCAAAATAAATAATTTTTATAAAATAAATTAATATTTTATTGTTTAAAATTGTAGATCCCATTTTAGATATAACAAAAAAAATTAACATTAGAATTAAAGTGTAATAATTTGATGAATTCAATATGAAAATTGCAAGATTTAAAAATTTATATATGAATGTATTATTGGCCGTAAATTACTCATTAGTAAAATATAATTTGTCCAAAAAAGCCTTATATCATTAGGCCGCCGTATTACAAACCCAAAAATTAACAGGCGAATTGGTGTAATTCCGATGCATAAAGCTCACAACAACAGCCTATCTCGCGCTATACTTTTTATCTTCTAATAAAAAACCAGGCTCGTAACCTCGCGCTATACTTTTTAAAAGTTTCAACCCGAAAACGCAGAAACCAAAGCGACCTAGAAACGTTGCCTTGAAACAATTCAGCGGTACTCTGCCTCTCTTCTTCTTTCGATTAAAGATTGAATTTTTTTATTACATAAAGTGGATATGTGTTTTATGGCTAAGCGACTGTTCGATTAATAACAAACCACCCAGTTCTTGCTCAGCTAGATTAATCACTAATACAATCATTGAGATTCAACAATTCCCTGCTGTTGAGGGTTTTCCGATGTTGTTTGTTTGCTTGGTCCTCGAGGAAAATTTCTTCTTTCTTATACCGATTTTCTAGGTTTCTGTAGATTTGACTGAAATTCAGGCTCAGAAATTTCTGAAAAAAGAAGAAAATATTTCTGCTTAAATTTATAAATTTATTAAGCTTTGTTTTAATTTCTTATGGAGCAAATTTTCAGTTATTTTGTTTTCTTCAGTTGTAATTTAGTTCTTAGGTTTCTTTTTGTTAGCCTATGTAAATGGAGACTAGGTTTTGCTATTAAATTTTGCTAGTAAATCTATATCTAATAATTAAAAAAGTGAAGCTTTACTGATTCTAGTTTATTTGACATTTTATTTGTTCCGTTTCTTCTGAAATTATGTCATAATTTTTGTTATGTTCCGCTGAATGAACCAGAATGCTTTTAATTTTGTGGTTACATGCAGTGCGTAACAGGAATACTTCGAAAATGAAGCGGAAGCGAAAGAACAAGAAAGGAAAACCCAAAGGTCCTGTGGCTGATGGAAACGAGGCAATTTCAAGTGGGATTATTGTAAATTTGGATCAGGATGATAACGAAGATAGTAGATACGAGTCTGGAATGGATGTTGATACCCCTTCTTCCACAGGAACTGATCAGCATTTCAATCTTGCCAATATTAATCCTGATGGTTCAATTGATAGGGGAGTTGGCAAATCCGTGGGAAAAGTTAAAGTGAAGCTTCGGGCGACAAGAACAATGGAATCTCAACCTACTTCTTCTGATGCATTCACAGAAAGTGATACAGATAAGAGTAGCCAACAAATTGGATTGGAAAGACAAGGTGTGGTTTCTGAGAAAATGGAGGATAGTGCTGATTCATTACCCGAAGCAAAATTTGGTGCTTCTGGGAATGCATCAAAGAAATCTGGGAGTTTAAAGATCAAATCAACGAAGGTGTTGGGGTCTAGTGTAAACCACAGTACTGATTCTTTAGCTGCCCGGAGTGAGAGTCCACACAAAAGAGAACCAATGATGCCTGATTCTCAATATAATAAGCAAGAATTAGATACTGCACTGATGGTATGTTGAGAATTCTGAAATGGATTGTAATTCTTTTGGGTCATAAGAAGCTTTAGTATTGCGTCATGGGTTTCTATTTAAACTAAAGTTTTCTTAAATGCTTTCTTGTACTTACATTTGTCTTTGATTATCACTTCACAGATAATAAAGAAGGTAATGAAGATGGATGCTGCTGAACCCTTTAATGTCCCTGTGAATCCGGAAGCTTTGGGAATACCTGTAAGTATGAATTTACTTTGCGCTTGTCTTTATAGATGCATGTTCTTTCTTGCAAACATTGAATGCTATGTTAACTTCTTGTTTTTGGGATTACCGCCAATATTTATTTTGTCCATATAGATGAAGAGTAGAAAATAAATTTTTTGACCAACAGTCCTTCCTATGCTAATAGAACAATACTAAAGAAAACGATCAGATGAAACACAGTAGGAAAGGTGTAGAACAGTCCTTAATAACACATTCCTCTAATCCCTAAAAGAGAACTTTTGAACTTTTTTTTGAAAGGCAGTTGAAATTGAAGCTCATAACAAAGAAAAATACATTA
The DNA here is from genome assembly GCA_032719365.1 of Prinsepia uniflora. Classification (NCBI taxonomy): domain Eukaryota; kingdom Viridiplantae; phylum Streptophyta; class Magnoliopsida; order Rosales; family Rosaceae; genus Prinsepia; species Prinsepia uniflora. Next base: position 59,268,211 of record CM064872.1, read on the forward strand.
TTCTCCTTGAAAGTACATCCAAATCTTCTTCTTTTTTGGATAAAAAAAATTGTTATTTCGTTCACTCCAAATGACCCTTAACAATGTTTGCACTGCACTATTTTGCTAAGTGTACCCCTTTTTCGTTAATACAAAACCACCAGCATCTCTGCTGAAAATAGGAAAAACTGGTTCAGGTTTGAGATTCATAAAACTTGTACGACAGTATAATCCTAGAGCTATAGACCAGAACACTACTAAATCTGTATAGGTAGACATACACGTGTACACTAACTTGTGACATCTGTCCTAGGTAGTTATTGGCAGTTAGTCAGTTACTAACTGCTGTCAGGATAAGATTAGGACAGATTTAACTGCCTGATCTTATCTGCCCACACTTGTGTATATATAAACAGCCATTCGGCTATGTGAATGATATCAGAAAATTCACCAATTCTTCATGGTATCAGAGCAGCACGTCTGACCACCATAGTTCGATCCTCCCTTCCTTCCTGCTATGGCTAGTGACTCCTGTGCCTCCCCCTCAATCTCCCCAAATCATGTCTCGACCCTAGTGTCCATCAAACTCACCGAATCAAACTATCTTCTCTGGGAAAGCCAGATTAAACCATTTCTGATTGGCCATAACTACTGGCGGTTCATCGATGGAACCCATTCTCCTCCTTCTCCTACCCTTCCCTCTCCGGTTAATGATGAATCCTCTCCCCAATCCGATTCATCATCCTCTGCCATTACTGCATCCTCTGTTCCTCTGCCTAATCCTGCGTACCACCAGTGGTACCAAATCGATCAAACTCTCATCAGCATGCTTCGAGCAACACTGACAGAACCTGTTCTCTCTCAGGTTGTCGGACTGAACACTTCCCGAGAAATCTGGGAATGCCTACGGCAAAACTTCTCCCAACAATCCCTAGCAAATGCCACTAACCTCAGATTCCAACTCATGTCTCTCACTAAAGGCTCCCAATCTGTCTCTGACTACCTCAACCATGCCAAAACCCTCGCAGACTCTCTTGCTGCCATCAACGAACCATTCTCTTCCCGGGACTTGGTCACTGCTGTTTTACGTGGGCTTGGCTCAGAATACAGCATGCTTGTGACAGCCATGCTCAACTTTCCTCCTCTGCCTCCCTTCACTGATCTCAGAGCCCGACTCCTCTCCTTTGAAGCCCAACAAGCCTCCACCCTCCAACCTGCTGCTGTCAATCCACCCACTGCCCTGTACAATGCCCACCCTGGACCTGCCATTCACCGTGGACGTTCTGGTTTTCAGCGAGGCACTCGCCCAGGACGTGGCACCCGCTTCCCCAACCGCCGCGGTTCTCCACGCACCTACTCCCCAAATCCCTCCCCTGGTGTACTCGGATCCTCTCCATATTCCTCAAATCGCCCCACCGGTCCTCAATGCTGGTCCTGCCATCGCTATGGCCACCTTGCTGCCCACTGCCCCAACCTGTCCCAGTCCCCCGATCACAACCTGTCTCAAGCCTTCGCTGGTCTCCACCTTGCCAACGTTTCAGACCCGAATTGGTAGCCAGACACCGGTGCCACTCACCATGTCACCATGGATCCACTCTCCTCCCCACAACCTCCAACTTTCTCCCCTGAACAAGTCATGATCGGCAATGGCACCACCCTCCCCATCCACCAAATTGGTACAGTCTCCTTCTCGTCTGGTCCTTTCAATTTTCAATTATCTGACGTCCTCTATGTTCCCACTATCCAAAAGAATCTGCTCTCAGTCTCCCAATACACTAAAGATCACTCTGTCAAAATTACCTTCTTCCCACACCACTTCCTTATTCAGGATTTACTCACTGATCAAGTTCTGTTTCAGGGCCCCTGTAAAGATGGTCTTTACAGGATCACACTGCAATCTGCACCACCCCAAGCCTATCTCACCAGTGCTGCCCCATCCCTTTGGCACCAGCGGCTTGGACATCCCTCTTCCAAGGTCCTTCGCATGGTGACAACCACACATAAATTATGCACCCCTGTATCTTTAAATTCTGCACCCTTTTGTAATCAATGTGCTCTCAATAAGAGCACTCGCTTGTCATTCTCCTCTGTTGTTCATCAATCAATAAAACCATTCCATTTAATTCATTCCGATGTTTGGATGGCCCCTGTACTTTCTGTCTCTGGTTTTCGATATTACCTACTGTTCACTGATGATTATACTCGATTTACATGGATATTTCCCTTACGTCACAAGTCTGAAGTATTCACCCATTTCACCAAATTCTATTCCTATGTTCAAACTCAATTCCACACAAAAATAACTCAGTTTCAAAGTGATGGTGGCACTGAATACACTAATCATCAGTTCCAAGACTTTTGCTCTGCCCATGGCATTCACCACCGTTTTTCCTGCCCCCACACTCCCCAGCAAAATGGGTTAGCTGAACGGAAACACCGTCACATCTCCGAAATGGGACGAACCCTCCTCCATACAGCCGGTTTGCCTTACTCTTACTGGGCAGATGCTATAACCACTGCTGTTTTTCTCATTAACCTCCTTCCCACCCCTACACTTCACTGGACCTCTCCCTACACAAAACTACATGGCAAACCACCACCATATCATATTCTCAGGACCTTTGGCTGTTCGTGCTTCCCCTACATTGGACCCTACACCAAACACAAGCTGGAACCCCGCAGCCTACCCTGTATTTTCCTTGGTTACAGCCCACACCATGCAGGGTACCGTTGCCTACATGTACCCACAGGTCGAGTCTATATCAGCCGCCATGTTGTCTTTAATGAGCATGACTTTCCTTACCCCAAACCCTCCCCTCCTAACCCTCCCCTATCCTTCACCCCAATCATTTCCTTCGATTTCCCTGCTCACTCACCGGTCCCAGCACCACCAGTCCTCAGTCCTTCTCCCTCCCCTCCACCCATACCACCATCCTCACCACTACCAGATTCCCACCCGGACCAGTCCTCTTCCATCAGTTCTGCAGAGTCTCCAGGGGTCTCCTTAACCCAACCTCAACCCACACGACCCCCCAATATTCACCATATGACTACCCGCAGCAAGGCTGGGATTTCAAAATCCCGAAACCTCCTCTATACCTCCAGATATCCCCTGCCCCAAGCCTTCAACACTACTAAACTTACCACACCTGAACCCACATCCTACACACAGGCCTCCAAATCTCCTGAGTGGACAGCAGCTATGCAGACTGAATACAATGCTCTGATGAAGCAACACACCTGGTCCCTGGTTCTCCTTCCCTCTCATGCCAATGCCGTGGGGTGTAAATGGGTCTTCCGCCTAAAACAGCGTGCAGATGGCTCTATTGAACGCTATAAGGCCCGCCTTGTTGCCAAAGGTTTCCACCAACAAGAGGGACTCGACTACAATGAAACCTTCAGCCCCGTGGTCAAACCAACAACCATCCGCATCGTTCTAGCCATTGCAGTTTCTCTTGGCTGGCCCATCCGTCAACTGGAAACGCCTTTCTCCATAGCACTTTACATGAAGAAGTCTACATGGTTCAGCCCCCTGGCTTCACTGACTCCCAACACCCTAATCATGTCTGCCGCCTCCATAAGGCTCTCTATGGCCTCAAACAAGCTCCACGAGCATGGTTTGATCGTTTCAGCACTTTTCTCATTCACTATGGATTCTGTCAAAGCAGGGCCGACCCTTCAATGTTTGTTCTTCATCAACATAAATGCATCATGTATCTGCTCCTGTATGTTGATGACATCATCTTGACAGGCAACTCCCAAGAGGCACTGTCTACCTTCATGACCGCCTTAGCCCGTTCCTTCGACATCAAAGACTTGGGTCCCCTACACTACTTCCTTGGTGTTGAATCTCGTTCCACTCCCACTGGCCTCACTCTCACACAAAACAAATACACTGCTGAGCTCCTAAACCGTAGTGGACTGATTGATTGTAAACCTGCCCCTACCCCTGTAGCAGCAAAACAAACTCTGTCTGCCACCACTGGACAGCCTCTCCCAGATCCCTCTATCTACAGACAACTGGTGGGTGCCCTTCTTTACTTGACACTAACCCGACCTGATATCTCCTATGCAGTTCAAAATGTCGCCCAATTCATGAACCGGCCCGCAGACACCCACCTAACTGCTGTCAAGCGCATTCTACGGTATCTAAAAGGCACAATCGGTACAGGCCTTCTCCTGCAGCGCTCCCGCTTCCCCCTAAGCCTACAAGCCTTCTCGGATGCTGATTGGGCAGGTTGCCCTGACACACGCAGATCAGTTACCGGTTTCTGCATCTTCCTTGGTCCAAATCTGATCTCCTGGTGTGCTAAGAAACAGAAAATTGTCTCCCGTTCCAGCTCCGAGGCGGAATATCGTGCCCTAGCCTACACCTGTGCAGACACGATCTGGATCCTCAGCCTCCTGCACGAGCTTCAGATCCTGCCTCAGCTGCCACTTCGTCTTTATTGTGACAACATGAGTACTGCACACATGACAGCCAACCCAGTGTTCCATGCCCGTACGAAACACATAGCTATTGACTACCACTTTCTTCGTGAAAAGGTTGCTGCTGGAACACACAGCGTCCTCTTTGTCCCATCCGCTCATCAACTGGCTGACATCTTCACCAAAGGACTCCCCTTTGCTCGCCACAGTCAACTTGCATCCAAACTAGTCACCCATCTGGTGCCTAGTTTGCGGGGGGATGTACGACAGTATAATCCTAGAGCTATAGACCAAAACACTACTAAATCTGTATAGGTAGACATACACGTGTACACTAACTTGTGACATCTGTCCTAGGTAGTTATTGGCAGTTAGTCAGTTACTAACTGCTGTCAGGATAAGATTAGGACAGATTTAACTGCCTGATCTTATCTGCCCACACTTATGTATATATAAACAGCCATTCAGCTATGTGAATGATATCAGAAAATTCACCAATTCTTCAAAACTGATAATAGAAACCACATGTGAAAAGCTCATGAGGCATTGGGTCCCCATTTTTTATTACAAAGTATGCACCACTGAGGAAAGATATTTGGTTGCCTTTAACATATCTTATGTCAATATCCTTCTGGGTGTTATGTTAGTTTTCACTAAATGCTTTACATTATTCATGCCTTTTTTTTCTTCCATGGAGTAGGCTTTGTTAGTATTTTTTTTCCCCTTTGCCTGTTTCTAGTTGTGATGTCAAGGGCTCTTAAGAGAGTGTCCTTGGGCTCTCAATCCTTTGCTATGCTTCTAAGGGCCTAAACTATACATTTAGGATGTTAACTCACATCTTTCAGTTTTTATTAACTACCTTGAATAAATATACGTACTAATATACTGTAAAGATGATTACAAGACCATCAAAAGTACCTAGTTATGAAGAATTTTTTTCATAAGATTATTGGTTCATATTTTAAACAAGATAGTTATTAAAAAGCAATAAAATTTTATAGGTTGATAACAGCATACTAGTTATTAAAACTGATGAACTTTTATGGGTTGATGTACAGTATAAAAATATGAAAGCTGGGGATTATCACAGCCCACTGGATAACAATACAAGTCCCTCAGAAGTCCTTAGTTGATGAGGAACTTAAAAAAAAATGAGATTATTGGAAAATTGTTCGTCACCCACACACACATGATGCACAAAGGTTCGAGCTTGAACAATGATTTTTTCCTTTTTATTTATTTATTATTGTTATTATTATTTTTAATTATGAATGCTGCATCGTACCTATTTTTTTTTGCCTATTATTTTTTAATGTCTTTTTGATTTGGTTTGTGGACACGGGGTTTGTATGGAACCAGGATTATTTTGATGTGATAGATACACCAATGGATTTTGGGACAATATGCAGCAATCTTGAACAGGGTGCTAAGTATATTAATTCTGAAGATGTCTTCAAAGATGTTCAGTACATTTGGAACAACTGTTATAAGTATAATAATAAAGGTGACTACATTTTGGATCTTCTGAGGCGGGTGAAGAAGAACTTTACAAAGTATTGGTCAGCAGCTGGGTTGTATAGTGGACAATCATGTGGAACTAATGGTGAGGGGTTATAACTTTTCATTTTCCTTGATTGATGTGTTTGAAGTTTCTTTTCTGTCCTGAATTTGACAACCAAAACCTGCTATAAGATATACCATAGCCTTCTTTGTGCATTTACGCATGACCTGCTCATGTATTATTACAATATGTCACAGAGTCAATGATCCAGAGGTAGTTCAAAGAACTACAAGATGCAGTTAACCCAATGACTGTTACCTTTATGAAACAAGGAGATGGAAATAGTGAGCATCCCTGATCGGATATATACCATATGACTCAAATTATAGGTTGATGCTTAAGTTGTTGAAAGGAATGTGGATGCTTAATGTTGATGTATTTTATGCTGAATCTGAAAAATTATTAAAACCAAAATCCAATAATTTGCTCGGTCAGTTTATATAAAGCTGGTGGTTTTCCTCTGCTTTTATTATCCAAATGCATACTCAGCTGTGCACTCTGCTTCAGGAAAATGCTGTGAATTAGTATCTCAGATTATCATCTAAACTTGAGTACTTTTACAGCTTGTTCAGTGCTTGTCTCTTGTTGGTTTAGACTTTGAAGAGTACCCCTGTTAATGGTAACAGTCTTAGCATTGTTATTCTTCTTCATGTTAGGTGTTGAGAGCACTCAAGAGATTAGTGCACCATCTGATCAGGGAAAGGTACAAGTTAAAGGTGGCCAAGTAAAGCAGAAAGCACGAAAGGGCCATGGGTATGTTTTTGAACGTAGTCTGTCATTTGTTTTTTTGAACTTTCAATTCATATGATTTGGATTTTGTTTTGAGTTTATTTTATTTTTCATAAACTTCTTGTATTCAAATTTTAGAGGCCAATAGACAGTGAAGATACTCTTGGTTCGTAATTCCTGAAATATGATCATTAATCAGGTGCAGAGAAGGGATTTTGCACCTCGATAGCTTATGTGCTAGAAAGCAAGCATCTTTGTAGTTGTTGGGCAGCAGGTTTACAAACCTTGTTTGCTGGTATTTATATTTTTGTTTAACTGGTTAACTATGAAACCCTTCTCGTCTGATAATTAGGTCAGCATCGTGGAAGTGGAAGTGTTATATTTCCTAATGATGATTACGTCTGCTTTCTCATTAACTATATGATTTATTTCCTTGTTCATTTTCATAGAGAGGAAAAAGTGGTTTTTCTGTGCATAACTGAATTCAAGTTAATGTAAATGCTGTGCTGAGGAATGTAATATATATATATATATATATATATATATGTATGTTTTTTTTTTTGGCTGCATTGTTACTCTTCAAGTGACTCTAGCTCTAATCAATTTCCCAAGTGTTTTAAGGGGGAGGGAATCTATGGGATTGAGAAAGTAATATTGTGTGACTGAGTGAGACATGTTTCATATGATACAATTGCCAAGAAAAATTGATCAAAACTGTTGTAGTTGCTATTTCTTCTATCATGTATATCTGGCTAGATAGAGTATATAGTTACTATATTTTTTTTGGGTATCTGTACTATTTACTAGTTTTTATTTATTTATTTATTAATACATTGTTTATTTATTTTTTATGTTGATTTTAGAAATGAACTCCATATCCGATAGTTCTTTCCCATGCAATCAACACAAACACAGATAAATTGCTTGTAATGTTACAACTTCTAAATGACAGAACATATGGTCATTTCTTCATGCCTAAAATTGGACGTTGATGTGTGTGACACCTCAAGTCTGATGAACTTGACTTATCTTTTTCTCTATTCACATGTTTTCTTTCTAGGATTTCTAGTTTCTCCTTAATAGAATTTAAGCTGGACAGCTCTCACTTTTCCAGTGTTCTGGTAGTAAAGCTTTTCTTATCTTTTGAGGTTTCAGAAGGCGTCATAAATCCGATTGTTTATGTGCTATTTGTGTTCTAAAGCGCCGTAGAAAGGAGCGCGAGGAGAATGCTCGAACTGACCAGAGGCATCGTGGAGCTAGTGATAGTAGTCTTGCTCAGGAATCCAAACAAGAGGTAAAAATTGTCAATGGCTTTGTTTGGGAAAATAATTATTAAAGTTGGGTTTCACTTAGAATATCTGCAAATTTATCTTGGATTACTTTGCTCTTGGGAGAGGGCTGCTATTGCATTATAGATCCTCTTCTCTGCTGAACATGGATTGATGGCGACTATTTCTTAGGCTCTTTCTATATTTCCTTGTTTTCTGTTTGGTGTTGGGTCGGTTACAACTGTGAAAGCTGCACTGCTTGTAATTTGTATTTGTATGTGCGTTATCTTGTTGGTTTCTGATGCACTGTGATTGCAATTGTCCTTTATTTATCTTAGTTCATAGTAACGGATGGTGATCTTTTTCTTGTTTCACATGCATAGCTTTTTGTGACTTTGATACTTTACGTTCTCCAATAGTTTGTTAAATGGAATGAATTATTGTTTCCAATTCAGTAGCAGACCAATGATTGGACTTTGAGATGATACATTAGAAGGACTACTTTGAACAGTTTCCTTTTACTGTGTAGATAAGACTTCCATAATGAAAAAGCTAAATATTCTCCTTGTCACTTTTGAATCGTCCTTTGATAAATAATTTTGTTCTCTGTTAAGGAGTCTTCACTTGTGGGAAGTCCTGGTGAGAATTCATCTTCCGATATGGATGGATTGTTGGACCCAAATACACAGGCTGGTGTGGATGAGAAAGAAGAAGCGATGAAAATGGGGCTATCCAAGCAGCAATATGGCCCTTCGGCTTCAGGGGAGAGGGATGAGGAAGAGGAGGATGATGATGAGGGGGATGAGGAAGACTGTGTCATGGAGATGAAAGATATAGGAAACGGTGATTCACTTGAGCATTTTGACAAATCATTAGACTTTTCTAAAAGAGAAGTGCAACCAATAACAGCAGAGAAGATTGCTACTGGAGTCCAAACTGATAGGAAGAAAGATAATGCATTGGTTCAGGAAGAAATTGTTCCAGATAAACAACCTAAGGTACAGCAATTTGTCAATTTATTTTTTCTTGGTATACATCCATGTGTTGAGGTTCATATTTTTTTCCTTTGTGGGAAGGGGGAGGGAGGTATAAACAATAAAACAATGTTTTTCTATGCTAGAACCTTTTCCTTTGCGTTCATGTTTTAATTTATACCCATGAGAAATACAAATTAATTCTTTTACCTAGGTAGGTAATCAGATATAGCAAGGGATTGACCATCTAAGGGTTGGCTTCCTTGTTGACCTTCTAAATAACCAAAATGCGACAGAAGTGTCTGTCAGTTTACTCACTGAGCTCACGTTGCATACACGGTGTTCTCTTTATTGTGGCATTTACAAAATTTCTACTGCAAAAGGAGCATGTTTTACATTTTATAATTTTATGAGGTTTCAAATGTACTCTCTTATTGGCCTAATTTTGTCACAGGAATCACAGGAAAGGCACAAGAAACCTAAAATCCCACAATTTGAAAATCCCATGCTTTTGGATCTATGTAGGGTTCTCTTCCCTAACGATAGGAAGTCTATCTGGAGTGGACCCCATTCACTGGTTCAGCATCGCAGTTCTCGGACCAGTTCCATTCACAGAGCCATGAACATGCTTATGAAGTAGGTCCTATCTCAAGTCTTACATCTCAAAGAGATACGAGGTAACGTCATACATATCTCTCATCTTTTGGCTACTTAGAAGAATGTTTTTTTTCATTTTTTTCTATAACCTTTACAGTAACTTAAGTACCTCACAAAATGCACGAGACTTTTTCAAATTCTTATTTACATGCATGTTTGTTACACAAATGCAGTGTTTAATCGTTAGGACATGCAATTGAAAATCGAGCAAGCGATGGAACTCAGCTACTTTCTTTCTAATTGTCTTTCCCCTGAGGTTGAGGATGACAAGGAGCAAGCCAGAGAGCTGTTATTTCGAACTCAGCTACTTTCTTCCTAGTTGTCTTTACCCTGAGGCTGAGGGTGACAAAGAGCAAGCCAGAGAGCTATTATTTCATCCACGTAGGGTGTTGCAGGAATTTAGTTATTGCATGGGGCCATTGTAAATATACTTCCTATTTTTCTTCGTTTATCACACTAAGAAAATGACCCAAAACTTGTATTTTTCTGTCTTAAATTTGATTTTTTTAAAAAAAGATGATCTCGAGATCGATTTTTAAAATTCTAATGGTGATTTGTACGGTGGATTCATCATCGGAAAAATGAAACAGTTTTTCATGATTTGCATGAGCTTGTTACAAGTTACAACAGCAGCTACCCAAGGTTTTGGAGAAGTTCATCTACAATTGTTGGAGGGTTGATGCCGAATATGATTGATCTGAACGGTCAGGAATCGCAATATGTTTAAATTGTAATTCCCGGCAGATTATTTTCAAAAAAGTTCGAGCAGTCAATGTAACGACCCGAACCAAGAATAATAATATTTTAATGTAAAAAGACTATTTTGCCCCTGAGGGGGAAACGTTGACTTTTGACCCGGGAAATAATTTGGACTTTGATCCAGGACTATGACGTAGATCGGGACGTCACGAATCCGTAGACAGGCGGCACGCCGAAATCGGAGTTCGTATGAAGAAGTTATGGTCATGGACGTATTTTAGCGAAGTTTACGAACCAAACGCAAACGATTAAAATAATATTTTATTTGGGAATCTGTGCAAACCCTAAATTCAAATCAATTCAGCTCATCCAAAGACACACTATTCCAATAAAGCAACCCTATAGCCTATTGGTCCATTTAATACAAATTAATTTGCCATCATTGAATCCTAGCCATTGGATTTCTGTTCAAAACCATCCCACCCCTCCATTCCCTCTGTTTTTTCTTCCTCATGCACGATCATCCCTTCTCTCAAACACACAAACACTTAGCCATATTTCCTAAACCGTGCAACCAATTTTCCTTCGATTTTCTCTCGACCCAAACGCACTAACCGGCAACCCTCACACCACCAGGCAACCACCCTCAGCACCACCATCATTCCCTGAACACCACCGTGCACCACCAGCAACCACCATCCATCCCCCTGCCCTGAACAAACCCGTACAAACACAGACCTGAAACACAGAGGAATCGGGTCCAGGAAGCAAAACCCCACATTCTCACCATCTCGAGTCAAGTGGAGCTCCAGTCGACACTTTGAGGACCCCAGGAACACGACTGGGCGGACGACGAAAGCCTCGGCGGCGACACGGCGGCGGTAAGGCCCAAAACCCGAGAGACCCGTTTGTTTTCCCTGTTTCGAACCAATCCATTCTAATGTATATGACTCAATTCTTTGGTTAGGAACGTGCTTTAGGGTCTGAGACGAACGCATAGGAACCGTCTTGGACGACTGAGACGGCGTGGATAGCCAGAGACAACAACCAGACTTTGGCAGTGAGGTTCATCGAAGCTCTGGTAAGTTTATTCTCGTTTTCTTCTAGTTTCAAGGTTACAGGGCCATAGAACAGACCTAGACGACTCTATAGGAATGAACCCCGTCGAAAATGGTGGCCAGAAACGGACTGTGGAATCGGGTCAAGCCGTGGGTCAACGGCGACCCGGTTCCAGTAGACGGGTTGACCCGGTACTGTAGCAGTGATGACGTCATCATGCTGACGTCACTTCTGACGTCATGTCATGATGACGTCATCCTGTCAGAGATTGTCAGATCAGGGGCCAACCAGAGTGTGCCATGTGTCACCTAACAAGTGTCAGTGATGACGTCATGCTGACGTCAGCAACACTGTAGCAGCGTTGACCCACACGTTGACCAGGCGCGTGGGGGCGCGTGTGAACAGTGCTTTTGGTGGGGCCGGTACCATTTTCAAGGTTTCGACGATACGGATCCAATGGTGGTGGTTTCATGTCCATCAGAGATCGTTAGGTTAGTCAAAATGGGGTTTGAAGCCTCAGGAATAGTACCCGGGATGCGTATTTGAGGCGGATCTGTTCTAGAGTCTTGGTATTGGAGTTATAGGGTCCCTAAGTAACTCTCAGGTATATTAATACAGGATTTAGAGATCGTTGAGCAGCAAGGACCGAGTGTGAGTGGGCTGTTTGATTTATAAAAGGCTTGCATGCATAAACTATTTTACTATTTCCACTTATGATTTCGATGAGTCTTATATGAACTGTTTATATATGTTATTACAATGTTTTGGGCATGAGACCCGTCTGGATTATATGTGGATTTTGTCTGGGATGTCCGGGGGGGACATAGGATAAACTATACTGTTATTGTGCTGTACTTTCCTACCTGTCTTTATTGTCTCCTTCAGGGAGGGTCGTTGGCCTGGGTGGACCCTGGAGTAGTCACGGGGCCCTGACTGAGTGGAGTTGACCCCCGTTGGGCTGCTTACTCTTAGGAAGGCATGTTCATATACCTCGGGCAGTGACCGGGATACCGGGAGCTGATGTACCTAGAGAGTCTTGGGTGTGAGACCCTGAGTGGCAACGCGTAGCCTTAGAACCGTGACATCATTTGGGTTGGGTTTTACAGTGCACTGATATGTTAGTTTCTCCTTTTGATTATTCTAATGATTTTGTGGTTACGATTTCACTGTAAAGCTATGTTTTCACTGCATGCAAGATTTAGAAAACGGAGGGGTAAAACTTTATGATTTATTCTATTATTAAATTGATTTATAAACTGTTATCTTTGGCCCACTCACTCTTTGTTTTACTGACCCCTCCAGACCGTGACACGGAAATAGAGGAGGACCCTGAGGAGGAGGAGGAAGAGGCTTAGTTTGATTAGTTGTGCACCTATACACCCACTTGTGGGTAGGTTGAGCATCGAATAATGTACTCTGACTATTGTGCTCACATGTTGTTATTTTACTTTCCCTTGTCTGACAGTATCACTTTAAACACTGTTGTTGCACGTTATATGTCTATTTGAATATTCGGTTTTTATTTAAGGTTAATTTTGGTATGTTTAGAGTCATTGTCAGACGGGAGCGGGGCTCGTCCCCGGGTGGTCCCAGTGGGATTGGGACGGGTCCTGTCAGCTTGGTATCAGAGCATTAGGATTAGCAGTCAGAGTACTAGGTTAGCGGTTTGTACTTTGTACATGGTCGCTTTCGACGTTTTTAACCTGTTTGCCTCTTAACAGTTGGATATGCCTCCTCGACGTGATCCCCGTGTACTTGCTGACGAGGGAACTGGAGGAAATGGAGATACTGCGAGCATTGAGCGGGCCCAGCGCCTGGGTGCCTCGCTCTTTAGTGGGGGGACCGACCCCAAGGAGGCACACTAGTGGATTGACCGCTGGGAGAGGATCTTCGAGGTCATGCACTGTCCACCGGAGGAGCGTGTCGTACTGGTGACATTCCTACCGGATGGGAGCGCCTATCGATGGTGGAACAACCTTGTCCTGGCCGGCTGGACCGTTCACACTATTTCGTGGGAGACTCTTCGGGAGCGATTTCTTAACTAGTTTTATCCACGGTCGTTTCGCAACGCCCGTGAGGCAGAGTTCCTGCAACTCCGGCAGGGAGACCAGACTGTAGCAGAGTATGAGGAGACCTTCCCGATGTTGTCTCGCTTTTCTGAGAACTTCATCATCACCGAGGATGATCGATGTCACAGATTCGAGTGGGGCCTGCGACCTGAGATTCAGGCGATGGTGACTGCGAGTCCCTTTGCTGCCATGAGGGATCTGACTGATGCGGCGACCAGGGTTGAGAACAGTATTCTGGCCCGTCAGCGAGCTGAGGGAGAGTCACGGCGACGTGATCGCCCACATTTGGGATTTTCGGGCCGTCGGGGCTCGAAAGGAGGACATTCTGGCGGATCTTCATCTTCGGGCAGCCGAGGACGTTCTGGCCATTTCAGGAGTCCTCAGCGGTCTGGACAGCGTTCTGGGGTTTTGCAGCAGCCGTACTCACCGATGAGCACCTCACCAGGAGGATACTCGGGTCGACCGAGGGAGGTCACATGCTTCGCTTGTGGTGAGCCGGGGCACTATGATTCTGATTGTCCGCTGATTCGGGGCAGCACTATGCCAGCCCAGAGCTCAGCATCCCATACTGCCAGCAACCGGGCACACGGTGTCGTGCGTGGCCGTGATCGAGGAGCTAGAGGATGGGGACGACCTGCAGAGTCTATGGCCCGTGTCTATGCTGTCACACATCAGCAGGCCAGATCTATTCCGGGAGTTGTGACAGGTACGGTACACATTTCTGATATTGCCGTTCGTGCATTGATGGATTCAGGAGCTACTCATTCCTTTATTTCACCGAGTTGTGCGGGTATGTTGGGTCGTGAGGTGTCTGCACTTGAGGACGAGATGGGGGTTGGTACATCGATGTGAGTGACCTATCGAGTGAACTAGGAGTTACAGGCTTGTCTAGTGGAAATTTAAGGAGTAGAGTTTCCAGCAGATTTGATCCTTATGGATTTACATGACTTTGATGTGATACTTGGAGTTGACTGGTTGTCGGAATACAATTCGATCATCGATTACTGCAACAAGCAGGTGACTTTGAGGGGTCCGGGTTTACCAGAGGTGATATTCCAGGGAGAGAATGGAGACGCATCACCCAAGGTAATATCTGCACTCACAGCTACAAAACTTTTACAGAAGGGGTGTCAGGGTTATCTTGCTTATGTGGTAGAGTCTACGGATGAATCTTTGAGGATTGAGGATATTCCGATTGTGCGGGAATTTCCTGATGTCTTTCCAGGGGACTTACATGGATTACCACCACTCCGGGAGATCGATTTCACGATCGAATTACTCCCTGGGACTCGACCGATTTCGCAAGCACCTTATCGTATGACACCGGCAGAGCTACGGGAATTGAAAATACAACTCCAGGAACTTGTGGATCTAGGGTTTATCCGGCCCAGTACATCACCATTGGGAGCGCCGATTTTCTTTGTGAAAAAGAAGGAGTGTAACAACCCGTTCCGAGAGCCGGGATTAGTAGAGTGATTAAAGTGTGATTAGTGAGGTTAATCAGTGGTTAGGTGGTCTCGAAAAGTCCAGGAGCCTAGAGTGATAATTTTGCCCTTGGTCCGGGCAAAAATGTTGACTTTTAGTTCGGGTGGTCAACTGGGGGTTGACCAGTGACCAGGACATAGTTTAGGACGTCACGAATCCATAGGCAGGTGGCACGCCTGATTCCGACATCCGAGGAGGGAATTGTGATGTTCGGAAGGTTGAGGGCATGACCGTAATTTGAGTAAAGTAGGGGGAATAGTTGACTTTTTAAATAATCGAGTTTTGGTAGGTTGACCTAGAATGGTTAGATAGTTCTCGTCGTCCTGAGTTCGATGACAGGCGGCACGTATTCATCGGACTTACGAGACGAGAGTTACGGGTCTAGGAAGTTTTGGTATCAAAAACCATAAACACCAAATCATCATTTTCCCGATCAAACCTGCTGGACCTCTCCGAGTCTTTAAACTCCCGAGTCTTTAAACTCAATCCAGGCCTTAATCATATCCTGGAGCTTCGAGCCAGCGGACACCGAAAAGAGGTAACTTCGGTGGATCGTCCTCGTCGGGCGATGACCGTTTTGGTAGGCCTGGCAGTGCCTAGAGTTCAGGATTTTGGGGTTACCGAGCACCGCTGACCCCGCAAGCGAGTGCGACGTCGGTAGCATCTACAGGGAGACCGAGCAGTGGACCAGGCTGGAATGTGTGTTTCTACTGTGGGGAGCGAGGTCATTTTCGACGTGAGTGTCCACAGTTGCCACAGGAAGGTGGTATAGGCAGAGGAGCAGCGGAGCCTGGGCAGAGTACAGCGTCAATGACAGCAGGCACGAGAGGAGGTGGTGGCACAGCCACGAGTAGTTCGAGAGGACGTGGTAGAGCGTCGGGATCTCAGGCCCGGGTGTTCTCGATGACTCAGCAGGAGGATATGAGGACAGGTACATGATTTACTTTTGGTTGTGCTGTCGGTTTGGTGGTTGGATCTCAGGGTAGAGTCTAGGAGTTTTCCTAGAGGACTTGGAGTGGTACAGTGAGTTCCGTAGGAGGGTGACGGAAGGTATAGGAAAGGAGTGACTATAACTGATCGAGATGAGGTTATTGGAGGAGAGAACCCACAAGCTAGAGTTTGCCTTTAGGACTTTGTAGATTTATTCCGATAGTGGCCGAAGTAACCACCGAGAGAGGAGCCAGCCAGTAGGAAAGTATCTGTGGTCGTACACGAGGATGTGCTCTGTGAATTCTATCGGGTACTCCACATGAGGTATTGTAAAATACCTTTGTTTGCTGTTCATAGAGTTTCCCTTGCGTACACCATGCATCTGTTACATAGCTAGGGTTGACTGTTGTAACCATAGTTGAGGATGGAGTGAAATACCCAAGGTGGAGATGATAGACAGGGAACCTAGGAGAGGTTGTTCTTTACCGGGTAAGACGGGAGACGGGAGCGGGATTTACCTCGGGTTTCGGGGTGAAACCGGGGTGGGTCCTGACAAGGAGGGTAGTTTGCGGTTGTGTGTGGATTATCGGCAATTGAACAAGGCCATGGTAAGGAATCAGTATCCTTTACCCAGGATCGATGATTTGTTCGATTAGTTACGAGGAGCACGGTACTTCTCCAAGATAGATCTGAGGTCAGGATACCATCAGCTGAGAATAGCCGAGGGAGATGTTCAGAAAACAGCTTTTCGGACGAGGTATGGGCATTACGAGTTTTTGGTGATGCCCTTCGGATTGACGAATGCACCAGCTGCATTCATGGACTTGATGAATCAAGTCTTTCGAGCGTACTTGGATAAATTTGTGATCGTGTTTATCGACGACATCTTGGTGTATTCCAAGAGTGTCAGGGCCCATGAGAAGCATCTACGGCTGGTTTTGGGTAAACTACGACAGGAGCAGCTATATGCCAAGTTAAGCAAATGTCAATTCTGGCTAAATAGTATTGGATTCTTGGGTCACATCATATCACCTGAAGGGATCAGCGTGGATCCTCAGAAAACGGAGGTTGTGACAAATTGGCCAAGACCGACCACGGTGACGGAAGTGCGAAGTTTTGTTGGGTTAGCAGGCTACTATCGGAGATTCGTGGAGGGTTTCTCCCAGATTGCCGCACCATTGACTCGGTTAACACGGAAAGGGGTGAAGTTCGTGTGGGACGAGCAGTGTGAACAGAGTTTTTCAGGAATTAAAGTTCTGATTAACCACCGCACCTGTCCTTGCATTACCGGATAGCAGTGGAGAGTTTGTGGTTTATAGTAATGCATCGCTGCAGGTCTTGGGTTGTGTATTGATGCAGAATGGGAAAGTTATTGCCTACGCATCTCGGCAGCTAAAGACGCACGAGTTGAACTACCCTACTCATGATTTGGAGTTGGCAGCGGTGGTTCATGCCCTAAAGATCTGGAGGCATTACCTGTTCGGTGTGACGTGCCGGATATACACCGACCACCAGAGTCTCAAACATCTGTTCACTCAGAAGGAACTCAACATGAGGCAGCGGAGATGGTTAGAATTGTTAAAAGATTATGATTGTACAATTGAGTACCATCCTGGCAAGGCGAATGTTGTGGCTGATGCGCTTAGCAGGAAATCGGCTGGATCAGTTGCACACCTAAGGTTGGTGTACCTTCCCTTGTTAGTGGAACTTCAGAAGATCGGAGTTATGTTAGGGATAGACGATCAGGGAGCCTTGCTGGCTAGTTTTCATGTGCGACCGGTGTTGGTCGACAGGATCATCGAGGCTCAACTACAGGACCAGATACTCTGTGACTACAGAAACGAGGTTGAGTCCGGACAGAGACAGGATTTCTCCATCCGGGGCGATGGAGCATTAGTGAAGCTTGGGAGATTGTGTGTACCTGCGGTACCAGAGTTGAGGAGAAAGATTTTAGACGAGGCACACAGTTCAGCCTATGCTATGCATCTAGGGGGGACAAAGATGTACCGTACTCTCTGGGACCACTATTGGTGGCCAGGGATGAAGAGGGAGATAGCTGAGTATGTCAGCAAGTGTTTGATCTGCCAGCAGGTCAAGGCAGAACGGCAGCGTCCGTATGGGGCTATGCAGCCACTCTCTATCCCTCAATGGAAATGGGATCATATTACAATGGATTTTATCTTCAAGCTACCGAAGACAAGGAGTGGATTTGATGGGGTTTGGGTGATTGTGGACCGGTTGAACAAATCAGCGCGCATTTTCTGCCTGTACGTGAGACGTACAAGCCCAACCGTTTGGTCCAGCTATTCATTAATGAGATCATCCGACTACACGGTACCCCGGAGTCGATCGTGTCGGATCGGGACCCGCGTTTCACTTCCAGATTTTGGAGGAGTCTACAAACTACTTTGGGTACGAAATTGCACTTCAGTACGGCATTCCACCCACAGACCGACGGACAGTCTGAAAGGACAATACAGACTCTCGAGGACATGATGAGAGCCTGCGTGTTGCAATTCCAGGATTCGTGGGCTGATCGATTGCCATTGATGGAAGGGATGGCACCCTGTGCGGTACTGTATGGTTGACAATGTAGAACACCTGTATGCTGGATGGAGATCGGGGAAACAACCGCAGTGTAATGACCCAGAAATTTAAAAAGGAAAAAATTCGGAAATTTTGAAGGAAAATGACGATTTTGCCCCTGGAATCGGGCGAAAAGTTGACTTTTGATTTGAGCGGTCAAACGGACTTTTACCGATGACCGTGACGTAGCTCGGGACATCACGAGTTCATAGATAGGTGGCACGCCCAATTCCGACATTCGAGGAGAAAGTTATGACGTTCGGAAGTTTAAGGGCAATTTGGTAAATTGGTTAAAAAGGGGCCGAAAGTTGACTTTTTGATCGGAACCTTGTTTGGACTTTCCGGGAATACCGTTGGATAGGTCTCGGGACGCTGAATCCGTAGACAGGCGACATGCGTCAATCGGAGTCCGAACGAAAAAGTTATGGGTCTGGAAAGTTCAGGGGCAATATGGTAATTTGTTTTAACAAGGGTAAAATGGTAAATTTAAGTAGGACGGTGAAGATGATGATTATCATGTGAATCAAATGCTGATTCATCTAAAGTGGCTAAGGATGTATGTTTAGGTGACATCTGTCACCATTAGATGAAGATTTGTGGCATGTGATTGCCATTAGGCTTAATTAACTCATTTAAAACATATAATTAGCTTAGGTACTGTTCATTGAACAGGAAAAATAGAGAACAACCAAAACCGCCCCTTGTGTATTCGAATTCGTCCAAGCTATAAAACAAACCCCGCGACGTCTGCAAATTTTGGAGGTTGAGTTCAGATACCTTGAGGTAAGGGTTCTTTCAATTGGAATTGAATTGATGCTTAGAATGACTATAGAATGCTTCCCGTGCAATCAATTGAACTAAACGGTATGAAATTGGGTGGAACCCGATTTCAGACCCGTCGGATGTTCATCTTAAGTCGAGAGATTCTAGGGTTTAAATTATGAAATTGAAACCACAGATCGATTATAAACATGGAATATATGGTAATAAGTGAAAGAAACGATAAAATTGAGTTCGAATTGGTGAAGCACTAATCGGGTCTGATCGCGGGTCGTAGGATCCGTTTATCAGAGAAACAGGTAAGGAAGGGAACTGTTCACGGTTACTGTAGCAAGGCGCGTGGACTCACGCGCAGCCGCTTGCGGCGGCGCGTGAGGGCGCGTGGTGGCTTTTCTGGGAAAGTGTCCAATAGTTGTTTTACTCTATACAGTGTAACGAACATTTTGGTTTTGGTTTCGAGTTAATCGGACACCGTTTCGATATTGTTTCGAGGGTCCAAAGATTTACGTTAAATTCCCGGAAAATTATGGGAAAATTATATAATGTAAAGTGACTTGTTAGTAACCCTACATAATGATTGTGGACAAGATTCGAGATTCCTGACAAGTGTCGGAAATTACGGAAACGCGTGCAGCGCGGGAAACGAGCAACCGGACGGTGTGTGAGTGGACGTTTGTTTTATAACTTGATATGCATGCATAGTTAAATGTTTTACATGATTGATTACAATTGACTGGATGGTATGCTCATACCTTGGCATGGGAAACATTCCTGGAGCGATTTTTGGATCAGTTTTACCCCCGCTCCTTTCGGAATGCTAAAGAAGTTGAATTCCTCCAATTGCAGCAGGGAAATCTGTCAGTGATCGACTATGAACAGAAATTCTTGCACTTATCTAGTTTTGCTCCTATGTATGTAACAACTGAGGAGGATAAGTGTCGGAGATTTGAGCAGGGATTGAGGAATACAATACGAAGCGCTGTGACCGTAGGCTCGTATTCCACTCTGAGAGAATTATTTGATGCTGCTATCCGAGTGGAGGCTAGTCTACCTGTGAAAGAACAATCTTTGAGTTCTGGACGACGTCGAGAGCGTCACGTTACTGAACCAGTAAGTCAGGAAACATCAAAGAGAGTTAGTCTTCATTCCCTTGTATCGCGACCCCAGGCAGTGGTTCAATCAAATAGGCCTTTAACCCAGTCAATGAGTAAACAGCATGGTAGAGCAAATCGCCTTAGTACTGCCCTCTGCCACTGTTGTAGGGAATTTGGGCATTTGCGAAGGAACTGTCCCTATCGACTTAAGCGTAGTTGGGAATAAATGTAATGTTATATGATTTCGCGATGCCTTGTAAATATTTTGTGATATATACTCGTGTTGTTATATTATATTATATGTTTTGCTTATGTCGGACTTGTATTTGCTTCAGATGGTTGATTTTGATGAGGATATGGTATCATGTGATCTGGTTGTGTCGGACTTGTGTTGGTCCGAATGGTTGTTTATAATAACGAGATGATCTATAGATGGGCATGGTAGGCCCAGGAGAAACTTGACCCAAGGATAGGGGGTCGGAGATGTGATCTTCGGATATTAGATATCGAATGGGACTCAGGGGGAGTCCGGACTTGAGTTAGTGTGTTTTGCAAGATCCTGAATAGGATGTGGTTCGCCTAGAGACGTGTGCTAGGTGACCGGATATGCCAATAGTGGCATTGATGTTAGTACATGTTGATTTTGGACTCGAGAGGAGTCGCGACATTGAATTGGGACTCAACCGGAGTCGAGAGTTGGTTTAGGACTTGACATGAGTCATGATGTACTATGAGGGCTCCGGATGAGCCGGGAAAGCATAATGAGTGAGGGTTCACGTGGGAACCCGAGATATAGAATTGGCTGTGACTTGAGTCTCCATGGTTGTTGTTGGCGAGGTTGTTTGAATTTCGGGGGCGAAATTCCTTAAGGGGGGAAGGTTGTAATGACCCGGAAATTTAAAAAGGAAAAAATTCGGAAATTTTGAAGGAAAATGACGATTTTGCCCCTGGAATCGGGCGAAAAGTTGACTTTTGATTTGAGCGGTCAAACGGACTTTGACCGATGACCGTGACGTAGCTCGGGACGTCACGAGTTCATAGATAGGTGGCACGCCCAATTCCGACATTCGAGGAGAAAGTTATGACGTTCGGAAGTTTAAGGGCAATTTGGTAAATTGGTTAAAAAGGGGTCGAAAGTTGACTTTTTGATCGGAACCTTGTTTGGACTTTCCGGGAATACCGTTGGATAGGTCTCGGGACGCTGAATCCGTAGACAGGCGACATGCGTCAATCGGAGTCCGAACGAAAAAGTTATGGGTCTGGAAAGTTCAGGGGCAATATGGTAATTTGTTTTAACAAGGGTAAAATGGTAAATTTAAGTAGGACGGTGAAGATGATGATTATCATGTGAATCAAATGCTAATTCGGCTAAAGTGGCTAAGGATGTATGTTTAGGTGACATCTGTCACCATTAGATGAAGATTTGTGGCATGTGATTGCCATTAGGCTTAATTAACTCATTTAAAACATATAATTAGCTTAGGTACTGTTCATTGAACAGGAAAAATAGAGAACAACCAAAACCGCCCCTTGTGTATTCGAATTCGTCCAAGCTTGAGTGATTTTGAGGAATGGAGAGTGAACAGAGAGGAAGAGTGTGAATTGTGTGAGAAAAAGATGAAAGAAAACGAAGAAAACCATTGTTGAATTGTACGAAAAATACCCGAAAATCCACCTAAATCCATAAATATCGAATTTAAATTCTTAGACGGTTTCGATTGGAATTGACGATCTATTTCATCTTCTGGGAGCTCAACGAAGTGAACCAAATTGATTGTGCAAGAAATTGGCGATGAATTGATCAGGAACAGACCCCGCGACGTCTGCAAATTTTGGAGGTTGAGTTCAGATACCTTGAGGTAAGGGTTCTTGCAATTGGCATTGAATTGATGCTTAGAATGACTATAGAATGCTTCCTGTGCAATCAATTGAACTAAAGAGTATGAAATTGGGTGGAACCCGATTTCAGACCCGTCGGATGTTCATCTTAAGTCGAGAGATTCTAGGGTTTAAATTATGAAATTGAAACCACAGATCGATTATAAACATTGAATAGATGGTAATAAGTGAAAGAAACGATAAAATTGAGTTCGAATTGGTGAAGCACTAATCGGGTCTGATCGCGGGTCGTAGGATCCGTTTATCAGAGAAACGGGTAAGGAAGGGAATTGTTCACGGTTACTGTAGCACGGCGCGTGGACTCACGCGCAGCCGCTTGCGGCTGCGCGTGAGGGCGCGTGGTGGCTTTTCTGGGAAAGTGTCCAACAGGTGTTTTACTCTATACAGTGTAACGAACATTTTGGTTTTGGTTTCGAGTCAATCGGACACCGTTTCGATATTGTTTCGAGGGTCCAAAGATTTACGTTAAATTCCCGGAAAATTTTGGGAAAATTATATAATGTAAAGTGACTTGTTAGTAACCCTACATAATGATTGTGGACAGGATTCGAGATTCCTGACAAGTGTCGGAAATTACGGAAACGCGTGCAGCGCGGGAAACGAGCAACCGGACGGTGTGTGAGTGGACGTTTGTTTTATA
Source organism: Prinsepia uniflora (assembly GCA_032719365.1). Classification (NCBI taxonomy): domain Eukaryota; kingdom Viridiplantae; phylum Streptophyta; class Magnoliopsida; order Rosales; family Rosaceae; genus Prinsepia; species Prinsepia uniflora. Next base: position 59,291,048 of record CM064872.1, read on the forward strand.
ACTTGATATGCATGCATAGTTAAATGTTTTACATGATTGATTGCAATGATTTGGGTTGCAATGATGTCTTGATGACGTGACATGCTTATGTGTGATTTAATGAATATTTTAATCGGTCTTTCGGGCACGTTTTTCGAGGAAATGTGTAAATGATATTTTGGGCTAGGCCAGGAGTTAAAATGATTTCAAAATGGATACTTTGATGAATTAATGAGTTAAGAATGATTTCTGGATTATTATAATGTTTTCTATATGATTTTACGGATTTACGGGTAAAGGATATTTGGGCTTGAGTCCCGGTTGGTAATGATTTGACTTGGATTGGGTCATGGACTTGACTAACATGTTTTGGGATAAGATCCCGGATGGTTTTCATTTTGATTGTGATTGTGACTGTGAATGCCCAGACGGTCGGACCTAGGGGATTACCTAGTCGGCCAGAGCTTGGGGATATGATGATATGATTGTGAGTAGTATGGTAAGCCGACTTCTCGGATGCGACTGAGCCTGGATGTACCACTCGGAGGTGTCTGAGCCTGGGGATGTGTTCGCCCAGATGTGACTGAGCCCGAGGGTTGAGTCCAGATGTGTCTGATCCCGAGAGTGTGGCTGGATGTTGGCCTACGCGTAGTGCAGATGTGACCGTATGATGGTTTGTGCACTTGTGAATAGTGCGGATTGATTGATTGATTGATTGAGTAATTGATTGTGACTTTGTGCATAGTACTGTTTGATGTTGCGTACTGGTATTGAGTACGAGTTCTAGTCTGTGGGGCCAGGTGACTATGTTTCATGTGTTTGGCCTGAGAGCCGGGAATTTGACTTATTATATGGTTTGGCTGAAAAGCCAGTATTTGTGTTTCATCTGTTTTTCCCTATGCATGCGTGATTTGTAAAACTGGAGGGTAAAGGATGTCTTTTCAAATGTGTTTTAACGAATATATTTTTGTCCACTCACACCTTTCTGTTTTGATGACCCTCCAGGCCGTGTAGGATACTCGGGGCGGATTACAAGGCGGAGGCATGAGCAGAAATCAGTGCAGTTATCCCTAGTCTGACAGGTGCTGAAGGGTATTTTCGGGATTTCAGTCGACTTGTCAGACGGGAGCAGGACCGGGCACATTTATCGAGGTCCAGTTGGGACAAGTCCTGTCACGCAGTGGGGCCGGATTTGATGGATATGTCGTAGGAGACAGTTCGAGTTATTCGGGAAAAATTGAAGGCGGCCCAGGATCGTTAAAAGAGCTATGCGGATCGACGGATCTGAGATTTGGAGTTTGAGGTTGGTGACTTTTTCTTTTTAAAGCTATCGTCGTGGAAAGGGATTCTCCGATTCGGACGACGTGGGAGGCTGAGTCCCCGTTATATCGGGCCTTATGAGATTGTCGAGCGGATTGGCCCGGTGGCTTATCGTTTAGCACTACCTTCGGAGCTTTCCCGAGTACATGACGTATTCCATGTATCTATGCTTCGGAAGTATCTTCGGGATGACTCTCATGCACTGCCGGAACAACCACTGGAACTGATGACAGATTTGAACTTTGAGGAGCGGCTAGTGCTGATTCTGGATAGGAAGGAAAAGGTCTTAAGGAACAAGACGATTTCATTGGTTAAGGTGCTATGGCGGAACCACGATGTGAAGGAAGCAACATGGGAACCCGAGGAATTGATGAGGGGGCAGTACCCACAATTGTTTGAGTAAATTTCGAGTACGAAATTTCTGTAAGGTGGGTAGGTTGTAACGACCCGCACAAAGAATAATAATATTTTAATGTAAAAAGACTATTTTGCCCCTGAGGGGGGAAACGTTGACTTTTGACCCGGGAAATAATTTGGACTTTGGCCCAGGACTATGACATAGATCGGGACGTCACGAATCCGTAGACAGGCGGCACGCCGAAATCGGAGTTCGTATGAAGAAGTTATGGTCACGGGCGTATTTTAGCGAAGTTTACGAACCGAACGCAAACGATTAAAATAATATTTTATTTTGGAATCTGTGCAAACCCTAAATTCAAATCAATTCAGCGGATGAGTGACAAGTGTCACTCATCCAAAGACACACTATTCCAATAAAGCAACCCTATAGCCTATTGGTCCATTTAATACTAATTAATTTGCCATCATTGAATCCTAGCCATTGGATTTCTGCTCAAAACCATCCCAGCCCTCCATTCCCTCTGCTTTTTCTTCCTCATGCACGATCATCCCTTCTCTCAAACACACAAACACTTAGCCATATTTCCTAAACCGTGCAACCAATTTTCCTTCGATTTTCTCTCGACCCAAACGCACTAACCGGCAACCCTCACACCACCAGGCGACCATCCTCAGCACCACAATCATTCCCTGAACACCACCGTGCACCACCAGCAACCCCCATCCATCCCCCTGCCCTGAACAAACTCGTGCAAACACAGACCCGAAACACAGAGGAATCGGGTCCAGGAAGCAAAACCCCACATTCTCACCATCTCGAGTCAAGTGGAGCTCCAGTCGACACTTTGAGGACCCCAGGAACACGACTGGATGGACGACGAAGGCCACGACGGCGGTAAGGCCCAAACCCCGAGAGACCCGTTTGTTTTCCCTGTTTCGAACCAATCCATTTTAATGTATAGGGCTCAATTCTTTGGTTAGGAACGTGCTCTAGGGTCTGAGACGAACGCATAAGAACCGTCTTGGACGACTGAGAAGGCGTGGATAGCCGGAGACGACAAACGGACTTTGGCCGTGAGGTTCATCGAAGCTCTGGTAAGTTTATTCTCGTTTTCTTCTAGTTTCAAGGTTACAGAGCCATAGAACAGACCTAGACGACTCTATAGGAATGAACCCCGTCGAAAATGGTGGCCGGAAACGGACTGTGGAATCGGGTCAAGCCGTGGGTCAATGGCGACCCGATTCCAGTAGACGGGTTGACCCGGTACTGTATCAGTGATGACGTCATCATGCTGACGTCACTTCTGACGTCATGTCATGATGACGTCATCCTGTCAGAGATTGTCAGATCAGGGGCCAACCAGAGTGTGTCACGTGTCACCTGACAAGTGTCAGTGATGACGTCATGCTGACGTCAGCATGACGTCACTGCTGACCTCAGCAACACTGTAGCAGCATTGACCCACACGTTGACCAGGCGCGTGGGGGCGCTTGTGAACAGTGATTTTGGTGGGGCCGGTACATTTTCAAGGTTTCGACGATACGGATCCAATGGTGGTGGTTTCGTGTCCATCGGAGATCGTTAGGTTAGTCAAAATGGGGTTTGAAGCCTCGGGAATAGTGCCCAGGTTGCGTATTTGAGGCGGATCTGTTCTAGAGTCTTGGTATTGGAGTTATAGGGTCCCTAAGTAACTCTCAAGTATATTAATACAGGTTTTAGAGATCGTTGAGCAGCAAGGACCGAGTGTGAGTGGGCTGTTTGATTTATAAAAAGCTTGCATGTATAAACTATTTTACTATTTCCACTTATGATTTCGATGAGTCTTATATGAACTGTTTATATATGTTATTACAATGTTTTGGGCATGAGACTCGTCTGGATTATATGTGGATTTTGTCTGGGATGTCCGGGGGGGACATAGGGTAAACTATACTGTTATTGTGCTGTACTTTCCTACCTGTCTATATTGTCTCCTCCAGGGAGGGTCGTTTGCCTGGGTGGACCCTGGAGTAGTCACGGGGCCCTGACTGAGTGGAGTTGACCCCCGTTGGGCTGCTTACTCTTAGGAAGGGATGTTCATATACCTCGGGCAGTGACCGGGATACCGGGAGCTGATGTACCTAGAGAGTCTTGGGTGTGAGACCCTGAGTGGCAACGCGTAGCCTTAGAACCGTGACATCATTTAAGTTGGGTTTTACAGTGCACTGATATGTTAGTTTCTCCTTTTGATTATTCTAATGATTCTGTGATTACGATTTCACTATAAAGCTATGTTTTCACTGCATGCAAGATTTAGAAAACGGAGGAGTAAAACCTTATGATTTATTCTATTATTAAATTGATTTATAAACTGTTATCTTTGGCCCACTCACTCTTTGTTTTACTGACCCCTCCAGATTGTGACAAGAAAATAGAGGAGGACCCGGAGGAGGAGGAGGAAGAGGCTTAGTTTGATTAGCTATGCACCTGTACACCCACTTGTGGGTAGGTTAAGCACCAAATAATGTACTCTGACTATCGTGCTCACATGTTGTTATTTTACTTTCCCTTGTCTGACAGTATCACTTTAAACACTGTTGTTGCACGTTATATGTCTATTTGAATATTCGGTTTTTTATTTAAGGGTAATTTTGGTATGTTTAGAGTCATTGTCAGACGGGTGCGGGGCTCGTCCCCGGGTGGTCCCAGTGGAATTGGGACGGGTCCTATTGCTGAAGGACTAATCTTCACTGGAGATGCAGCTGGCTTTGTTTCTGTTTGGAGGCGTGGACCTGAAGGACTAATCTTCACAGGAGATGCAGCCGGTTTTGTTTCTGTTTGGAGTGGGTGGATGCGATTGGCATCAAACAAGTTAAGGAGATCATCATCATATGACTCATGAGACTGAATTACACAAAGACTTTACACTTCTGCCAAGAAAACATTTTGTTTTGGCTTTTCTTGGCTCCTGAAGTCGAGCATTGACAATTTTAACATCTATCTCATTATTATTTGTATATTTACATGTAAAAACTGAGGGGTAAGCTCTCTTAATTGTTAATTGAAGGTCCAGAAGCCCGTTGATCACCTTCTTGTTATTTTTGTACATTCATTCCATTTATATCTTTAATTTGTTGTTGCACTGAGATTATGAAATATACGAGGAAAGAAATGTTAGTTTATTCCTTGTCAAGCAGCAAATTCTCCTCCTATTGCGCCAATGACACTAGCATTGGCAACCCATATAAAAGGGTGCTTTGCGACATTAAAACATAGTTCACATTATCTTGGTTGATAATAATAGTTCACAAATCTGAAATTCCTCGCATTAAATTGACGTTTACGACCCAGAAATGCTTCCTGTGTTACATCAACTCTTGGTGAATTTTGAATCAGCAATGAAGGCCTTGAACAGTTGACGCAATGATACGTGATGACGCCGTGCCTCTTGTTTAGGATTCCACACAACTCCATCCATCCGTCATAAGAATCTGATCTGACTAAGCTGCCGTGTAGCTGTCATGGCAAATCGTATTTCACATGTCCAAGATATAGACCAGAAGCAGGCGCCATGGGACTAGCAGCAGTAACTGTCTTCGCCATCAAGATCCTCTCAACTGAAAATTATTTCCATTTGTAATTCAGAAACAAGAGTCAGTTCGTTACAATATAGGATCACCATAACAATTTACCAAGAAGAATGAAACAAGAAAAATGAATGCATCCCACCATCAGGTACTTTTAGATCTCCAGTGCCAACACATTTGAGTACACCAACAAGCAGTCTAACCTGCATAAATTTCAACAATCTCAGTAAACAGCACATAAATGAGTTACGAGGTAAGGTGGTAGTCTTCTTAGGGACATGTACATTGAAATAATTTAGGACGCTACTAAAGTACACACCCAAAAGTAACCAAAGACAGTAATCCAGAGAACATAAGCAACAGGCCGGTATAAAAAAAGACATTTCGAAAGTAAAATCTCAACCTGGTGGTATAGCAACGCTTGAGCTCGTGCTGTTATCACAAAGCAACGGTGTTTTCTTCTCAAGCCAAATCCTAGATCAGCTCCTCCATTGGAAATAGGGGGTAGGCTAGTCTCAGATTTGTCTCTGGCTTGAGGATGTTCCTCCACTAGAGTGTATTGGTTCCTCTCCATTATTGATGGAAAACAAGGAGTTGACACTACCTCAAACACATTAAGTTCATCTAATGTTCTGATCGGTGATTTTGCCTGTGAACAACTTAATTAGTCTTTTCATTTAAAAATATATATATTTAGAGATCATACCAACTAATTAGGTCTTCCATCAGTTTGACTAATATTTAAACTGTTCTTATCATGGTACTTGCCTTCTATAGCAGGAACAAAGAAAAGTTTAATGCAAGCTTTATATGAAGTTTAACTCACAGATATTAAAACATACCAAAGACCATAAAGTGGGCCTTATCCTACCCAGTAAAGATGTCACCTCAAAACAGCATATATCAGCAACAAAAACAAAACGAGGGAAGGAAAATTAAAACCCAACTAATTAAGAGGCAGGGAACAACCTGACAACCTGCAGTCCTAAAGGAACTAAAATCATGATGCCCAACCAGAACTTTGCATGCTTCCTGCATGGAGTTGAATTAATGCAATTGAATTGCATTGGAAAAGATAAATTATTACCTGGTGGATTTAAAGCAAACGTTATATTTTCACAACTATTAATAAACCTGCATAGCCCGAAGATCCAGTTCATCAGGTATATGCCACGCCCGGTCTTTTTCAAAGGTTGATAAAGGCTCTGCCCCTGACAGCAAGCGGTAGAAGTACCTGAAAAAAAATTGACGAAGCAAATCAAACAATTTTCCTATATGGTTTAGTCATTAAATAAATATAATCATACATAAAGCATCCCTAACTACAACATTCTTCTGACACTTCCAAGAGAATACAGCTATGCCAAATATTTGAACTGCAATTAGCTTACTGCAACTCAACCATTGGAAGGTTATGATACATTCTACAGCAGTTTGTCCGGTGGATACAACCACTATGCTGTGTGAAATTGCAGCTACCTGCAACCTAGTTTACATTTATCTTGAAAGTTATACAATTTAGCCAAATGTGAATATAATAATCTGCATGAATACCATCCATAGATGAGTCACAGGAGTCATGACACAAACTTATGTATTGTTTTGACATAATGTTAGATGGATGAGTACCTACGTGCGCTCTAGGGCTTTATATCGAGCATGAAAATTAGCTGGAACACTTCGAACATCTATGACCATTATATCACCTTCATTCTTCTAAGGTGAAAAAATAATAAGTGGTCAGAATCTTTAAAAAATAACTTAAAAGTATCGGTTATCTCTGGTTTCAGATCCGAAACTCTAGATAAAGGATTCCGAATCAGATATTTTTGTGATTTAAAAATCAAAAGAGAGTACACCTGTAAGAAATGATTCACAGCTCTTTTGACCACAGCAGGTTCATGGGGTTCTAACTGCATTTTGAAAGAAACTAAAGTAACTTTTACAATAACCAAAAGTGTTCATATATGATATCTTGAAAATCCTTCTACCAGATCTGGAAAACAAAAACTATAAAGGAACTATAATATTTAAAAAGTAACCTGGAAAAGAACCAATGTTTATTAGGTCTATGGATTGGTTCAGGTGCATGTCTTTGTGAAGAGAGACATATATATATATATATATATAGAGAGAGAGAGAGAGAGAGAGAGAGAGAGAGAGAGAGAGAGAATTAAAAGAATCAAATTAAAGCTAGAACTAGAAAGACATTTCACGGATGTATTGGTTTTCAAGATGTACTGAATAATTAAGAGAAAACAAACGAGAAGTTTTTCATTTATTAAATTTCATGATTGTTCCCTTGTTGGTGAAAATTCAAAATTAACAGATTGAATACTACTCAACTCCCTTATACAAGACATATCACAAGTTCAGGAAAATATATTTTTTGTTGTTACTTTAATAATGGATTTTCATCATACACCAAAAGAAAAGGTAGATCTACCATTCAAGATTCAAATGGAACTTGAAAACTAAAATAAAATAGGAGAGGAAATGTGTATAGAATCATTTTCCAAGAAGGTTCCCTGAGCAACAGGATCGCTATTAGTTTAGGATTAAGTTCATATTATACTTTTTAAGTAGCAAGAGAAACACTTTGTTTCTTTCCAGAAAACATCTTTGAGGCCAGGCACCAAAGAGACAAAACTTTCGGATATACCCACAAAAATAGGAGTGGGAATGTTTAAATATAGAATCAAATACTTGAGGTATTATAGTGCTAAAATAGAAATAATTCTGTTAAGCAGATACCAAGAAGTTTATAAACCTGTTGTATTTCCCGTTGCAACACTTCATCAATGTTCACAATTTTTTTCATAGAATGTCATAGGCTTTCCTGAAACTCCAAATATCAATCAAAATAAAGGATCCCTGTGGTCCATACTACAGGATATGCAAAATGCAATCTTAAGTATACAGTTGGGCCTTTGCATTCACAAAACAATCTCTCGTTTGTTTTATTTCATATACAAAAGAAGCTGAGTTCCAGCAATCTCTTGATAAAAGATCCACCAGTATCAAAGGAGACTGAGAATCAATCTCCTTGATTCTCCAGTGTCAATAGTCAAACGGAATCATCTTGATTCCTTCCTAAACTGTACATAGTATCAGTGTAGATACTTACCTAGTTAGGTCTATGATTTCCTTCCTAGGAAGGTGTATTTCCTACTTAGTCTCAACTAGAACTAGTATATATAGATTACTCTATTGTAAAGTAATTTAAGTCTGAATAACACAGAATATTCATACCATTTTATGGTATAAAAGCACTAAGGCTCCACCGAGCAACTCCTGATTCCCCCCAACCTACCTTCAATGGCTGCTCAACCCAACATTCTTGTCAACCCTATCCCACCACCAAACACTGATACTACCTCCCTCTTCTCGTCCCTCATCTCCATTAACGCTGCCCAGCTTCCTGTTAAGCTCACGGCCACCAACATTTTTCCTTGGAGAGCGCAATTCAATGCTCTCCTTCTCGGCTATGATATCATGGGGCACGTTGATGGTACCCGCCCCTCCCCTCCCACATCCGCGCTTCGCGTCTTCTAGTTCTGCCAAGATCAGCTCATTCTTCACGCTAGCCTCGCCCTGGTTTACCTTCAGGTAATTACCCTGATTACTGCTACAAAGACCTCTGCAATCACTTGGACCTGCCTCACACGACTCTATGCTAGCACAGCAAGAGCCCGTGTTCTAGTCCTCAAGGAGCGCTTAACTCTCCTTTGCCGTGACAACCGTCTTGTCTCTGACTACCTGCAGGAGGTTCGTCTCCTATCAGACGAACTTGTTGCCATTGACACCCCTCTGTAAAACGACGACGTCATCCTCCATGTCCTCAATGGAGTAGGTCCTGCCTTCAAGGGCATCACAGTTGCAGTACGGTCTTGAGATACCCTTGTCTCTTTCGAGAACCTCCTTAACATGCTGGTTCAACATGAAGCCGCGTCTACCCGTAATGCCCATGTTCCACCCTAACCTGCCATCACCGCCAACACGGCCCAAGCCACCCGCAGCTACTCCTCCAACTGCCCCAACCGTGACTTTCCCGACCAACGATCCTACACTCAGTCCACAGACAATCGCAGCGCCTCTTCCCAACGCTCCTCCTAACCCTCCACCAACAATCGCAGGTCCAACACCATCCCTGGCAATGGATATCGTGGATTTTGCCAATGGTGTGGCACCCAAGGACAGTTCCAAGCGCTGTCCCTAGTTGTAGCACACCTCTGCTGCCCAACCCGTGGCCAACCCCACCAACCCAGGGTCCTCCTCTCCTTGGCTCCTCAACTCAGGAGCTTCCCACCATGTCAGCTTCTCCCTCCACCACCTACATGCTGCCTCAAAATAACAGGGGCCTAACGAAATTCTGATTGGTAACGTTATTGGCCTGGGCATCACCCATGTCGACTCCACTACTCTACCATCTCCCTCTTCTAAATCCTATAATATTACTAATGTCCTTTGCGCTCCCAAGTTTGCTTGTAACATTATTTCCATTTCCAAGTTTAACCAACAACACCACACTTCAATTGAACTTTTCCCTCATTGTTTTCATGTGGACCTGAACATGGGGGCGGTTCTCCTTCTAGGCCCGAGTAAGGATGGCGTCTATAAGTGGTCCTTTACAACCATTCAATAGCTGCAACCTACCTTCAATTGAACTTTTCCCTCATTGTTTTCATGTGTACTTGTTTCCCCCAACCTCTAGCATTGTCACCTTGGTCATCCCCACTCCAAAGTCCTCCATAACGTCCTCCGCCAATCCTCCATCAAACTGTCCTCCAAACTACCTGAGTCCCTGTGTCTGACTTTTCTATGTAATAAGAGCCACAGGTTGCCCTTTGGCACCTCTTCCACTTTTATTGATTTCAAAAATTGGGTCGAAAAATACTTCCAACACCCTATCCAGTCCCTCTACACCAATAGTGTTGGTGAATTCCACAAACTCAAATCCTTCCTTGCCAATCACAACATCAACCACCTCACTCACCCACACTCCCCAACATAATGATGTGGCAGAACGCTGCCACTGCCACCTTGTTGAAACTGGTCTAACCCTCCTCCATCAAGCCAGCCTACCCCTCTCTTACTGGACCTATCCCTTCAAAACAACAACCTACCACATCAACTGTCTCCCCAATTCCATCCTCAACAACCAGTCCCCATACATTTCCCTCTTCCACCTCCCATCAACTGTCTCCCCAATGTGCTGCCTCACCCACTCCCATTGATCCACCCCCTGCCCCCTTCGCACTTACACACGACGACAACCACGGCCGGCCCCTATCCCTGCCCCACCTCCCACACCACCAGCCCCTACTCACTTGCTGCTTCCTCGCACCAAAATTGGTGCAATCCAGCCTGTTCCCAGTTATGCCCTAACCGCCACAGTCCACCCCCTCCATGCCGTCATTGAGCCCACATGTGTTTCCAAAGCCGTAAAACACCCCCAGTGGCGACCTGCCATGTCTGATGAGCTCAACTCCCTTATTAGAAATGGCACATGGGACCTCGTTCCCCAGCCTAACCAGAACATCATTGGAAACAAATGGGTCTTTCGCATCAAGCGAAAGCCCGATGGCATTCAAGGCCCGCCTCATGGCAAAAGGCTATCACCAACGCCAGAGAGTGGACTTCTCTGCCATTTTCAGCCCAGTGGTCAAGCCCACGGAAATCCGTATCATCCTCCACCTCGTTGTAACCCATGGTTGGCCCATACGTCAGCTAGATGTAAACAATGCATTTCTGCATGGATCCCTACATAACACCGTCTACATGGCCCAACCTATTGGCTTTGTGGACCCCAACAACCCCACATACGCCTGCAAGCTCAGGAAAGCCTTTTACGGCCACATACAGGTCCCACGAGCTTGGTACCAAGAGCTTCACTCCTTCCTAAAGACTCAAGGCTTCGTCAATGACCTCTCAGATGCCTCACTTTCGTCTCAGGCAAGGTTCCCACATAATCTATTTTCTTGTTTACGTTGATGACCTAATTGTAACAGGCAGTGATCCATCCCTCATCTAGCGGTTCATACGCACCTTGACCAATCAGTTCTTGGTCAAGGACTTGGGTGCCTTGCACTACTTCCTTGGCGTGGAAGTCATTCCCACCACCAGCGATCTGTTCCTATCCTAGCACCAGTACCCACATGATATTCTCACTTTGGTGCACATGGACGGTGCCAAGCCCGTGTCCACTCCCTTGGCAGTCTCCCTACCACTCATCCTCCACGATGGTTCTCCACCCACCGAAGCAACCCTCTTCCGTCGCGTCGTAGGCAGCCTCTAATACCTCAGTTTCACACAACCAGATGTTTCCTTTTCTGTGAACCACCTCACCCAGTTCATGCATGCCCCAACGGACCTACACTGGGAGGTGTCCTCTGCTACCTCAAGAGAACTCCTCTTCGGCCTACATCTTCACGGCAACACCACCAATCACCTCCATGTTGTTACTTACTCCACCACCCTCAACGCCTTTTCAGACGCTAATTGGGCTGGTCACCAGGATGACCACGAATCCACCACTGCCTACCTTGTTTACCTAGGTGGCAACCTCGTTTCTTGGAGCTCACACAAGCAACGGTATGTCTCTCGCTCTTCCACAGAAGCAAAATAGTGCGTTGTCGCCTCCAACACTACAGAGCTCCTCTAGGTCCAGTCTCTCATGCGAGAGCTTGGCATCCAAGTCATTGGCAAACCCACCATCTCCTGCGACAACATCGAGACCACCTTCTACCGTGCAAACCCCGCACTCTACTGCAAGATGAAACATGTGGACATTGATTTCCAGTTCGTCCGAGATCACGTGACGCGCGGCCTCCTACATGTCCACCATGTTTCCACCGAGGATCAACTCGCTGATGACCTCACCAAGCCACTCCCACTTCTACGCTCGCGCTTTCAGCTCCTTTGCTCCAAGATCGGCGTTTTCGATGGCTCAACCGTCTTGCAAGGGCGTGATAAAGATCCACCATTATCAAAGGAGATTGAGGATCAATTTTCTTGATTCTCCAGTGTCAATAGTCAAACGGAATCATCTTGATTCCTTCCTAAATTGTACATAGTATCAGTGTAGATACTTACCTAGTTAGGTCTACGATTTCCTTCCTAGTTTAAGGTATTTCCTACTTAGTCTCTACTAGAACTAGGACCTATAGATTATCTCTATTGTAAAGTAATTTAAGTCTGAATAACACAGAATATTCATACCATTTTCTCTTTGAACTCCCTACTAATTTTGTAACCCCTTAGGACCATAAGAAGTCTCTTGTTGAGGCAGGAATAACCCGCTAGACCAAGAAAAAAAAAAAGATAAAGAAAGCCCTTATCCTGAAAAAATTTCCTTAACTAAAAGAATACACAATTTCGTTATCACCTAGCACTGCAACATAGATTGGTTAATTGATTCCTTGGTATTTTCCACATGCAACAAAATAATCCTCCTCTTCCCCACGTTATCAGAATTGATAACTCCATGTCATGCCAAACAATGGGTAATTAAAAGACAAAACAAGCATAACCAACGCACTTTCATCAACTAAAACAGTCTTTAACATTTACAAACAGCTCCAAGGCCTAGCCTTGGCAATCTAAATACAATGCTTCTATAACAGATCGATCAGAAAACATCAAATTAACTAAAACCATTATGGAATGCGAAAGATTCTAAAATGTACAACCACCACAAAATAATTATACCAGACATTCAAGGCAGCCAGTAATATTTGAAGGTACAAAAGAGGGTTACTTTCATTTTTAATATCTTTAAGAGGAGATTTACTATTTCATTTCATTTTCCCCAACAATTATGTGTAATGCATAACCATTAAAAAATGACATACCACTTCACCAGGCTTCCGTTTGCTTATCCGCTCAACATCTACATGACAAACATTCGACAAGGCATGTACCCCTGCATCCTACAGCAACAATACATCTACTTCATTTCCCATTTAATATAATGCGTGGAAATGTGACAATCTTACAAGAAGAGAAGCAACAATTAAAAAATTGCCAATAACTAATGTCACAAGTAAATAAAACATGGACTTACAGTTCGACTTGAACAGAATATTGACACCGGCTGGCCAATAAATTTATGAAAAGCCTCCTATTAAAACCAAAGCGCAATTAACCAAACATTTTCTTTGGAACAAAATTAGAATAGTGAATGAAACATAAACCAGGGATTCGAATAGTTGCTGAGAATGGGAAACAAATGAAAGGAGAATAGAGGTTCAAGTCGTCAAATTTTGATTAACAACTAATTACATACATTCTAAATGCTTTTTCACTCCCTCTTTGCCTTTGCAAAACATATATATATATATATATATATATATATAACGATATCAGAGTCACCTCAAGAACGCCAACCACCGTCCGGAAATTGGGCTGTTTCTGAGACCCAGAGAAGCGAGTACCAATGTATTCTATTGCGAGTAAGTATCGCTGAATTTGAACTGGGTGTGGGCTCATCGATTGTTGTGGTTGTTGTTCCTGCTGTGGCTCCTGATCGTCTTCGCTGAGATCGTCGATGGTTTTGGAAACCTTTGAAGGCTTTTGGGGTGATTGGGAGCTACTAATAATGTCTAGCGGGTGCTTTAGATTTTCTGACATTGATTTTTTGATAAGTATCTCGGAGCCAAACAGTAAATTGGTCGCTAGGGTTTCGAAGTTGCGAGGTTTAAAACGTTGGGAAAGGAGGGTTTAGGGCTTTAGGAGTGATTGGACGTAGCAGGGTCGTGATGGTGGTACGAAGAACAAACAACCAGCCCACACCAGTCCAAGATTGCTAAATAAAATACAGAGAAAGTAAAATCGGGAAAAGCCCTCTAAAATTTTTACTTTCATTTCTCTTCGAATATTTTTTGAGAAAATGATTCTTTATAGTGATGAAACCACACATTAATATAGAGACTTCTATTTATAGTGATGAATTATATGTTACTAATGCGTGATGTATTCTAAAAAAGTAAAATATGTCATTTATATTCGATGATTTATCGAACATGATCATTTTTTTTTTTGGTCTGGAGTCTTAGTACTATTAGGCATGTTTGGATAATGAATTTGCGTACAGAAATTTAGGAGTAATGCAAACACAGATTTCCAATAAACTAGATTTCCAATAACGCATATTTTTCAGTACCTAGCTTGATAGGTGTTAGTTAGAGATTCCTCGTCTCCTCTTTAATTATTTTTTTGTCGAACAAAATTATTATATATACTAAAACTAATAATGAAAATATCAATATCGACGGATATATCGCTAATCAAATTTACGAATATCTCGCCCCAAATCGCTAATCAAATTTACGAATATCTCGCCTCAAATATTGATATCGATATCAATATCGTTTACGGTCAACAAAAATGATGGAAATTCAATTTAAAAGTTGGAAATTTGAAATGAAACTTTGGGAAAAACTTAAGTACCTAATGATGGTTATATAGGACTAATAAAAACTATAAAATAATTATGATATAATAATATATGATGAATAATATGATACAATAGAGTTCTGCCTAGGGGTGGGCACGGTTCGGTTCGATACTGATATTGACAATATCCAAATCCAAACCGTTAAAATCTTAACGGTTCAATACGGTTTGAATTTTATAAAATTAGAAGTAAAACCGTTTCGATCCAAACCGTTACTAACGGTTCGATTTGGATCGAAACGGTTTAAAACCGTTAAGAAATAATAATAAATAAGGATATAAAAAAAACCAAGGATACAAAAAAAAAAAAAGGCAATACTCAATATTCAAAATTTTATATATTAAGCTTGCAAAGTATTGAATTGCAAACATTATCACTATACTAAAATTTATCAAACACAAAAACTATTTAATAATTTTTTATTATACTCTTATATGAGTATACATAATACTTATATGGGTATATCTATGTATCCTTTTATTTTTATTTTTTTTACTTTATATTAATAATAGATTTAAACGTTAATAAAAATTAATATATTCCTTAACGGTTTAGTTTGGATTTAACAGATTTCCAAAATGAAAATCCAAATCCAAACAGTTACTAACGGAACGGTATGTGTAACGACCCGGAAATTCGAAAAACGAAAATTTGGAAAATTGGAATGAAATGACGATTTTGCCCCTGGTTATAAGGGTCGAAAGTTGACTTTTTGACCGGGACCTTATTTGGACTTTCCGTAAGTATCGTTGGATAGGTATCGTGACGTTGAATCCGTAGACAAGCGGCATGCGACAATCGGAGGTCGAATGTGAAAGTTGCGGGTCTGCGAAGGCGAGGGGCATTTTGGTAATTTTGAAGGTAAGGGTAAAATGGTAATTTTGGTTGAGCTAAGATATGATGATTTGGCTGCTTTGGTGAGTCATGCAGGTCTGTGAGTGACACATGTCACTATGCAGATGACAATTAGTGGCCTGGATGGCTATTTGATATTTGGAGAGAATATATGTACTTAAAGTGTACAAACCGTGTGTGTGTGCTTCCCTCAAACAAAAACAGAGCATGATCTCAGGTGACAATCAAACCCTTAGGCTGGGATTGTGAGAAACTAAATGAAATTCAGAGAGGAAAAACGAAGAATGAGAAGAAGTGGATCATTTGGAATTGTACAGGAAACCCAAAACCCCACCCGAAATCCTTGATTGAAAGCTTGGACTTGAATTCGAATTTTTGTGATTAATTGATGAAAACATAGGTGAGGATGAGTTTAGGGGGACCTAAATGAATCGACTGACACCAAAAATCGAAGAAAATTGGGGAGGAATAAGCCCAGATGGACTGTGGTTTTGAATCGAAAATCCACTTATGAGTTTGATTAATTGGAGGAGTTGGGCGGTTAAATTGAGATCGAAACAACACCAAAGTAAAACTCTCACGCAACCACCAAAGTACTCAGTCAGACGCAGGAGAAACTATACAATACATCCCGAAGTTTAAAAGTTTACAGAGCATAGTCCCAAATACACAGAAAAGAAAACCGATAAACTAGATACACGCACGCGGAAAGATTTAAAACACTCCGGGATCCTTCTCGCGACTTCTATGCCTCAGACGCTGCCTCGACGCCGAAACCCCGCTCTAACTCCACGACCTGGGGGGCAATTTAAAACAGAAGGTGTGAGTGGACCAGAATAAAAGAAAAGTTTCCCAAAACCACTTTATAAGAAAACCGGGTTTAGCCCTCCGTTTTGAAATCTCATGCATAACTCAGTTATTAAAACAGTTATAAACCAATCACCATAAAACATTATAAGAGACAGAAACACTATAAATACAGTTATAGAAATCATATCATAAGCATCATCAAACCGTATTATAAACCGTAGGTATCAAATCATCATTTTCCAATCAAACCTGCTGGACCTATCCGAGTCTTTAAACTCCCGAGTCTTTAAACTCAACAGGCCTACGGGGGAAATATCAATATATCCGAGTCTTTAAACTCCCGAGTCTTTAAACTCAATCCGGGTCTTTAAACCCAATATCCAGATCCAGCAAATCCAATCCAAAACCTTTTGAAAACCTTTTCCAAATCCACATCCAAACCCGAGTCTGAAATCACTGGTCCGATGCTCGTCCGGCATCCCGAACCGTTATTCCGAACCCAAATCCGGAATTCCACTTTTCAACTTTAAAATCAATCTCGTTTACCGAAATCCGATTTCAAAACCGAAAATCTCTTTAATCACCAAATCACATTTCAAAATCCCTTTTATAACCATTGAAGACCATCTCATGTTTGAAATCCCAAAACCATAGCTTCATATTCCAAAATCACACTTTTCTCGTAAAACGTGCCAAATACGTTATTTCCCAAAAAATGTGCAATTATATAAAATCATCACTTCAGATTAATCAATCATGAATTCACATATAAAACCATAAAACAATCATAGACAAGCAGTTATGCATGCTTAAGTATGAGAAGGGGTCCACTCACAGTACCGAGCCCTCAATCGCGTTCCGAACGTCTCGTACGTTCCTCGGAAAGTCCCGATCCTGTCAACAACCGCCAAAGCACGTTACTAACGCGTCTACTAAGACTCTCCTAATTTCCCACAAAAATCCCCGGGTCCTAAACGTAACGAACTGGAACCCTAAACCTTCACCCTCGCGGAACTAACCTCAAACGACGTCCAAACCACCCGAAACCAAGTCCAACAGACTCGTCACAACTCCTGGACCAAAAACCTAGTTGACACTTTCCCCAAACACCGCCGCACGCGCCCCCACGCGCCGCCCAAAGTGGCTGCGCGTGGCCCTCACGCGCCAGCTACAGTACCTTCGTCTTCCTCGCGTCGGCCCGGTTCAGCACAGTGCCTGCAAATCGAACCGGCGTCAGCGGTTCTCCGCCGTACCTGCACCAAATCAATCCCTCTCTTAATCCACTACTCCGTCCCGTCCTAAAGAACTCATCCCCCTCACTCAAACTCCTAGTCTCAGCCTCTAACCCGTCGACTCAAGCTCAAACAGAAACCCAAGTCTTCCCCCGTCACGGTGGTTACCCCAAACTCTTCCTAGGACTGTCCTAAACCTCACCCAACTCACCAAGACCGTTGACTCTCACCCAAAACCCACGACTTAACGTCTGAAGCAAAAGGGAAAAACAGAGTACACAGGGTACTCTCCGTTGTCTAGACTCCGTCGTGCACTCCTCCGCCACGACTGCACAACTAGAAGAACCCTAGGACCCTACTAAGTCCCCTAGACCTCACTAGACTCCTCGATTCAACCCTAACGCCATGACTCTCGACTTCAAACTCGACGGCAAAACAGAGTATCGAAAGGGAAAATAAGGAATTACCTGCCTTATGTCGCCGTCGTGAGCTCAGCCGTGAGGCAGTAGCTCCTCCCGTCCACCTCCAACCTCTGGACACCTCCTCTGGCCTCGCTTGATCGATCACAGCCGCAACACCACCCACAACACTCACTTCCTCCCTGTTTTCCTTCCTGTTTTCCCGTGGCTCCCAACTCCCCCACATACTACCACCGTACCTCAAAACCTCCTCTTTGTCTCCCTCTCACTCTCTGATCACTTATCCCCTCAGCAATTCACACAACTCACACAAAACACCGTCCAATTTCTCTCAATTCTCTCCCTCTGTTTCTGTCTGGGTCGAAGAACACACATGAACACACACACTGCACGATTTAATCCCAAATTATTGGACCCGTGCACACAATCCTGGAACCAACCAGAACCCCTACACGTGTCACCAATCCCTCAACTCCTCTCCCAAGTGGCTCAATCTCAGCCCTCCATCTGTCCCTCTCTGTTGCACAAATCCCAGAGCACAAAAGACCAAAATGCCCTTCCTTTTTCACCAAAATTACAACTTTGCCACTACCTTTCTAGACCCGTAACTCCCACATCGTAAGTCCGATGAATACGTGCCGCCTGTCGTTGGATTCAGGACGACAAGATCTCTCTAACGGTCCTAGGTCAACAAATCAAAACCCGTTCATACAAAAAGTCAACTTTCCCCCCTATTTACCCAATTTACGGTTCTGCCCTCAACCTTCCGAACATCATAACTTCCTCCTCGGATGTCGGAATCGGGCGTACCACCTGTCTACGGATTCATGATGCCCTAAACTACGTCCTAGTCATCGGTCAAAACCCAATTGACCGCCCGAACTACAAGTCAACTAACGACCTTATCGGGACCAACTAACCACCGATTAAGCTCACTAATCCCATCTTAATCACTATCTTAACCCTAATTTCTGGGACGGGTCGTTACAATCTACCCACCTAAAAAGAATTTCGTCCCCGAAATTCCACAGCTACTTCCCAACACTAAGGGTCTCCTACCCGGTAATCAATACTAGGTCAACAACAACTTCTCCTAGGTTTCCTGTCTATCATCTCCACCTTGGGTATTTCACACCATCCCCAACTACCAGTGTACCACGTCTAGCCCTCTCTCCGTACCACTAAAACTTTATGGTGTACGCAAGGGAAACCATATGAACAGTAAACAAAGATATTTTAAAATACCTCATATGGATTACCCGATAGAAGTCATAGAGTACATCCTCACGTACTACCACCTCACCTTCCCAAAACCAACTCGAGCCCTAACCCAGAACAATCTAGTCCAAACAGGAAAACCTATCTATTAGCTTACTCCCTCGGCTGCTACTTCGGCCACTATCGGAATAAATCTACAAAGTCCTAAAGGCAAACTCTAGATTGTGGGTTCTCTCCTTCAATAACCTCATATCGATCAGTTATACTCACTCCTTTCTCATTCCTTCCGTCATCCTTCAACGGAACCCACCATAACACTCCAGGTCACCTAGGGTAAATCCTAAACTCTGCCCTAGGATCCAACATCAAAGTAGGTACAACACAACTAAAGATAGTACAAGTACCTGTCCTTGCACAAGATGCCGACTGAGCCTCCTGCTGAGTCATCGAAAACACTCGGGCCTGAGATCCCAACGCTCTACCACCTCCCCTCGAACCACTAGTGGCACCACCACCTCCTCTAGTGCCGGTTGTCCCCGACGCTGTACTCTGTCCAGGCTCCGCCACTCCTCGGCCTATACCACCTTCCTGTGGCAACAGTGGACACTCACGTCGAAAGTGACCTCGCTCCTCGCAGTAGAAACAAACATCCCGACCAGAAGGGCCACTCGATCTCCCTGTCGACGCAACAGACGTCGTACTAACTTGTGGAGTCGGCTGTGTCCGATAACCACGAAATCCTAAACTCTGGAAACCACCAGGTCTACCAAAACGATCATCGCCCGACGACGACACTCCACTGAAGTTACCCCTCTTCGGTGTCCTCTGACTCAAAGCTCCCTGAAAAGGTGGCTCCCGGCGTCGCACCGGCAAGCTGGCCTCGACTCTCACAACAGCGTCCGACAACTCTCGAAGAGTAGTAAATGATCTAGCCGTCACTATGGCTCGAATCTCACCTCGCAGGCCCAACTCAAACCTACGGCACTTCTCGGCTTCAGTAGCCACAACGTAGGAGCAACCCGTGATAACATCTGAAATTTCCGTTCGTACTTAGCCACACTCAGATTCCCCTATTGAAGCTGCAGAAACTCAGCCTCCTTGGCATCTCGGAAAGAACGAGGGTAATACTGATCTAGGAATCTCTCCCGAAACGTCTCCCAAGTCACAGTGTGGGCGTCCCAGCCAGACAACTCGAGGGTATACCACCACTCGTATGCCGCACCATCTAGTAAAAACGTAGCTAGTAACACTCGCTCCTCCGGCGGGCAATGCATCACTGCAAAGATCCGCTCAAGCCTCGGGATCCACCTCTGGGCTTCCTCAAGATCAGCCCCACCACTAAAAGTCGTAGCCCCAAGCCGCTGGGCTCGCTCGATCGTAGCACTCTCTGTCTCTCTTGCTACTTCGTCTTCAGGTCGAGGAGAGGGTCTACGTCTCGGAGGCATCGTCAACCGCACGCTGAAAGAGGCATAGAAACAGTCAAACAACCGAAACACAACCTCACAAACCAACAACCCAACAAAATCGACAAACCTATGCTCTGATACCAAATTGTCAGGACCCACCCCGGTTTCATACCGAAATCCGAGGTAAATCCTACTCCCGTCTGACTCCCCGACACAACACCAAAGTAAAACTCTCACACAACCACCAAAGTACTCAGTCAGACGCAGGAGAAACTATACAATACATCTCGAAGTTTAAAAGTTTACAGAGCATAGTCCCACATACACAGAAAAGAAAACCGATAAACTAGATACACGCACGCGGAAAGATTTAAAACACTCCGGGATCCCTCTCGCGACTTCTATGCCTCAGACGCTGCCTCGACGCCGAAACCCTGCTCTAGCTCCACGACCTGGAGGGCAATTTAAAACAGAAGGTGTGAGTGGACCAGAATAAAAGAAAAGTTTCCCAAAACCACATTATAAGAAAACCGGGTTTAGCCCTCCGTTTTGAAATCTCATGCATAACTCAGTTATTAAAACAGTTATAAACCAATCACCATAAAACATTATAAGAGACAGAAACACTATAAATACAGTTATAGAAATCATATCATAAGCATCATCAAACCGTATTATAAACCGTAGGTATCAAATCATCATTTTCCGATCAAACCTGCTGGACCTATCCAAGTCTTTAAACTCCCGAGTCTTTAAACTCAATCCACGCCTCAATAATATGCGAGTCTTTAAACTCCCGAGTCTTTAAACTCAACAGGCCTACGAGGGAAATATCAATATATCCGAGTCTTTAAACTCCCGAGTCTTTAAACTCAATCCGGGTCTTTAAACCCAATATCCAGATCCAGCAAATCCAATCCAAAACCTTTTGAAAACCTTTTCCAAATCCACATCCAAACCCGAGTCCGAAATCACTGGTCCGATGCTCATCCGGCATCCTGAACCGTCATTCCGAACTCAAATCCGGAATTCCACTTTTCAACTTTAAAATCAATCTCGTTTACCGAAATCCGATTTCAAAACCGAAAATCTCTTTAATCACCAAATCATATTTCAAAATCCCTTTATAACCATTGAAGACCATCTCATGTTTGAAATCCCAAAAACATAGCTTCATATTCCAAAATCACACTTTTCTCGTCAAACGTGCCAAATACGTTATTTCCCGAAAAACGTGCAATTATATAAAATCATCACTTCAGATTAATCAATCATGAATTCACATATAAAACCATAAAACAATCATAGAAAAGCAGTTATGCATGCTTAAGTATGAGAAGGGGTCCACTCACAGTACCGAGCCTCAATCGCGTTCCGAACGTCGCGTACGTTCCTCGGGAAGTCCCGATCCTGTCAACAACCGCCAAAGCACGTTACTAACGCGTCTCCTAATTTCCCACAAAAATCCCCGGGTCCTCAACGTAACGAACCCTCAACCTTCACCCTCGCGGAACTAACCTCAAACGACGTCCAAACCACCCGAAACCAAGTCCAACAGACTCGTCACAACTCCTGGACCAAAAACCTAGTTGACACTTTCCCCAAACACCGCCGCACGCGCCCCCACGTGCCGCCCAAAGTGGTTGCGCGTGGCCCTCACGCGCTAGCTACAGTACCTTCGACTTCCTCGCGTCGGCCCGGTTCAGCACAGTGCCTGCAAATCGAACCGGCGTCAGCGGTTCTCCGCCGTACCTGCACCAAATCGATCCCTCTCGTCACCCACTGCTTCGTCCCGTCTCATCCCCCTCACTCAAACTCCTCATCTCAGCCTCTAACCCGTTGACTCAAGCTCAAACAGAAACCCGAACACCTGCTCTGTTTCCTTCTCCGGCCACCCAAGTCTTCCCCCGTCACGGTGGTTACCCCAAACTCTTCCTAGGACTGTCCTAAACCTCACCCAACTCACCAAGATCGTCGACTCTCACCCAAAACCCACAACTTAACGTCTGAAGCAAAAGGGAAAAACAGAGTACACAGGGTACTCTCCGTTGTCTAGACTCCGTCGTGCACTCCTCCGCCACGGCTGCACAACTAGAAGAACCCTAGGACCCTACTAAGTCCCCTAGACCTCACTAGACTCCTCGATTCAACCTCTAACGCCACGACTCTCGACTTGAAACACTCTCAACTTGAAACTCGACGGCAAAACAGAGTATCAAAAGGGAAAATAAGGAATTACCTGCCTCCTTTCGCCGTCGTGAGCTCAGCCGTGAGGCAGTAGCTCCTCCCGTCCACCTCCAGCCTCTGGACACCTCCTCTGGCCTCGCTTGATCGATCACAGCCGCAACACCACCCACAACACTCACCCCCTCCCTGTTTTCCTTCCTGTTTTCTCGTGGCTCCCAACTCCCCCACACACTACCACCGTACCTCAAAACCTCCTCTTTGTCTCCCTCTCACTCTCTGATCACTTATCCCCTCAGCAATTCACACAACTCACACAAAACACCGTTCAATTTCTCTCAATTATCTCCCTCTGTTTCTGTCTGGGTCGAAGAACACACACGAACACACACACTGCACGATTTAATCCCAAATTATTGGACCCGTGCACACAATCCTGGAACCAACCAGAACCCCTACACGTGTCACCAATCCCTCAACTCCTCTCCCAAGTGGCTCAATCTCAGCCCTCCATCTGTCTCTCTGTTGCACAAATCCCAAAGCACAAAAGACCAAAATGCCCTTCCTTTTTCACCAAAATTACAACTTTGCCACTACCCTTCTAGACCCGTAACTCCCACATCGTAAGTCCGATGAATACGTGCCGCCTGTCGTTGGATTCAGGACGACAAGATCTCTCTAACGATCCTAGGTCAACAAATCAAAACCCGTTCATACGAAAAGTTAACTTTCCCCCCTATTTACCCAATTTACGGTTCTGCCCTTAACCTTCCGAACATCATAACTTCCTCCTCGGATGTCTGAATCGGGCGTACCACCTGTCTACGGATTCGTGACACCCTAAACTACGTCCTAGTCATCGGTCAAAACCCAATTGACCGCCCAAACTACAAGTCAACTAACGACCTTATTGGGACCAACTAACCACCGATTAAGCTCATTAATCCAATCTTAATCACTATCTTAACCCTAATTTCTGGGACGGGTCATTACATATGAGCTTAATGGAATTCGATGGATGAAAAGTGCTCGGGTGTTCTTCGAAAAATCGAGTTCGAATTGACGGATCGAGGTAAGTTATAATGTAATTGTGGTTACAGAACCATAATTAGATTCATAATTATGCTATTGGCTAAATCAATTGATGAAATCGACTGGAAATTGACAGGATTGAATCGGGTCGAACACGCGGGTTAACAGACCCGTATTACCGAAGTCGGGTGAGAACGATGAATAATGCCTGCACTGTAGTAGTGCGTGGACTTCACGCACAACCACTCACGGCGGCGCGTGGGGGCACGTGAGACCGAATGTCGAGGTGAGTTCAACATGAAACTTGCTCCTTTTAATGTAACGAACATTTTGGTACTAGTTTCGAGGAAATCGGATATCGTTTCGATAGTGTACAGTGTATTCGAAGTTTTTGTATACGTTTAAAATACGTATTTAAACACCTGAAAAATTAGGGAAAATTATAGGTGGTATATTGAAGTGTTAGTAACCCTCAATAATGGTTTTGGACAGGAATGGTGACTTCTCGAATTTATGGGAAAACGTGCGGCTCGGAAAGCGAGCAATATGGACGGTGTGTGAGTGGACTTTTGTTTTCTACCCAGAATGCATGCATATATGTTTTAAATGCTTGATTATATGATTTGAAATGATTTGGCATGATTAACGTTTTGATATGATGATTTAACTATTTTCTGGATTATTATATTGTTTAGGGCACGATTTTCGAGAAAATTGTGAAATTGTTGTTTTGGGCGAAGGCCCGGGAATTGAGATTGGTTTGGCTCGGATTATGAGTCAGGAATTGATTTGATGGATTTGTAATGCTTTTGGCTATATTTTATGGATTTATGTGAAAATGGCAACTGAGGTTTCGAGTTCGTGAAATTGCGTGAAAATTATATTTTGGGCTTGAGACCCAATTGGATAGTGATTTTGACTCGGGTTTGGAGTCACATGTGAATATGATGAAATTGATGATTTTGATTTATAAAGTGAATTCTGGACACTATTTTATGATGGATTTGTGGAACTTGCTTTGTGAAAGTTATGTTTCGGGCATAGGCCCTGTTGAAATGTTTTTGATTTGATTTGAGACATAAATGGTTTTAAAATGAGATTACTAGATTTGGTGACTGTTCCACATATACCATCCTCTGTGATTTGATAGTCTCCTTCAGACGTCGTAGATCCTGGAGTAGTCACGATCCACTGCCTGGAGATGAGTAGCTCCGAGGGAGGCTCAATCTCAGAAGTGAGAGATTATGATGATATCCTCCAAATGTTGTAGATCCTGGAGATGATATCACCCTAGACGTTATAGATCCTGGGGATGTACTCGGACGTGAGACTTCCGAGTTTGCACGCGTTGCATTGATATCGTGACAGTTACTTGGATATTGAGATTGGATATTGACGATTGGTGATATTTGTGATTTATTGATATTTGTGTCCAGAAACTTTATATCATGAACTGATTTGATGAACATGAGTTTTATGGACCATGGGAAAACATGTTTTGATTTTATCGGTCCACTGTTTATACTTGATTAATTTCACGCTATTACTCATGTTTTATGATATGCATGCATTTTTGTGAAACTGGAGGGTAAGAACTTGATTTTTGTAAAAATATTTATGAAAAGTTTGTTTTGTCCACTCACACCTTTTCTGTTTTATTGACCCTCCAGGTCGTGGCGCGACAATCGAGGCTAATCGGGAAGTGGAGGCATGAGTGGGCACAGGTGCGGTTATCCCTTGTTTAGCAAGTGATGAGGGTAAATCCGTAACTTCAGTTGACTTGTCAGACGGGAGCAGGACCGGGCATGGTTACCAAAGTCCTTCGGGGACGGGTCCTGCCAAATTGGTATCAGAGCACTAGGTTGCTGATTCTATTGCCACATCATGCCTCCGAAACGTAAGCCTCGTGCGCAACCTGGTAGTAAGATGGGTATACGAGGGTATATGAGATCTCGTGAAGATCTCAGAATGAGATTGACCTTGGACTGGGGGTCAGATGTTAATTAGTGTACACTGTGAACTACTAACTGTTAAACACGGATTTGTGTGGGTCCCGAGAATGAATGAGCCCAGAGGCTAGAAAGGTAGCACAATTGGGCAGGTTGGACCCAGGACGAGATTATTCTCAGTGAATTCCTTAAGTGGAATGTGTGTCTAACGAGTCTAGAATATGATGGGATATCCCTTAGGACTTATTGGTCGTATAAAATGTGGTTCACTAGCAGTATTTTCTCGGTGACCGGGTATGCCAATGATGTCATGGATGAATGTTATGAGGTTGGACTCGAAAGGAGTCAAGATTGGACTCGAAAGGAGACGAGACAGGAAATGGGACTCAAAGTGAGTCAGGAGATTGGCTGGGACTCAAAGTGAGTCAGGAGATTGGTTAGGACTCGAGATGAGTCATGGTAATGTATCAGGGCTTGGGATGAGCCGTAAAGGTTGAAAGATAGTAATCGTTCTGACACGATCGACCCTTTGATTGCGAAATGTTTGGCACCTGGAATGCCAAGGACTAGTGTAAGGCCCGATACTGATGGGTTACGAATTTATGGATTGGCATTGTTTAACCCTGTTTATGGGACTTATGGATTTGGATGGGTCGTGTCAATTTCACTTAGTGATTGGAAGTTCAGGTAGAGACTCGTAGTACATAGAGATTTGGACTTAGGAGATGGTCCAGTGCAGTGGGACGCCAGTTGGGTCCACTGGGTGATAAAATGCTAAGGTTAATTGTTGCTCATAATTGTGGGTCGTCTGGTCACATCATAAAGAAATGGTTATATAGATTGATAAAGTGATATGGCACTGTTGGGGTGCAATGGAGCCGGGATTGGCTCCTATAATGATGGTTGATGTGACAGGCAAGGGAAGAGTTGGTGGGCCCCATGGTGGACCATAGGGGGTGGTCAGTTGGGACCACATGCCCGAGGATTGCAGTTACTTGGCAAGAGGCCTGAGTAGCCTCTGGAGTAATGACCCGAATATCTATTACTTGTGGTTTTGAAGTATGTATTTGGTAGGTCCCGAGCCATCCACTCTTCCATGTTTTGAGATTGTACATTGGACGGATATGGAGATGTTCGTGATTGGTTAAGGTATGGATGTCGGTGAGCCGACTGGAGCTATGGATGTGATAAATTTAATGATATCTATGTAGTAATATATAGTGAAATTGGTGATCCATAAGGGGGTTAGACCCCTTTGATGTGAGGTTACCCAGGATGATTGACGATACTAGCCTAGTGGCTGAATTGGGTATTCCTGGACTTGATGATTTTGACGTATTCCTTGAGATGGATTAGTTGATGATTCATGATACCCCTATCAAGTATGATGATTAGAGACCGATATGTGGAGTCTAGGATTACCAGAGGTTATAGTACAGGGAGACTCGAGGGTGTTACCTTTTAGGATGATATTGACCCTCACAATCGATGGATTGTTGATAAGAGGTAATCAAAGTTTCCTGGTCAGATGTGTGGCCGATGCAATGAGTGTATGTGATGCCCAATAAAGACTGAAGATGTACGGATTTCTCAATACTTTTCCTGATGTTTTGCTAGGATGAGAGATTAAGTTTATGATGACGATCATGTCGAGTATACGAGTTGTTTCTCGGACACTCTGGTATGTGGCACCTATGGAGTCATAAGGACTGAAGGTGCAAGTACAGAACTTGATAGATACTGGTTCGTTCAACCGAGTGTCGTCGTGGGGGACCCAGGGGTATGAAAGAGGAAAAAAGGATGATGGTCCGAGCTTACATGTCGATTATGGACAACTTAATAAGGTAACAGTGTGGGATAAGTATCCCTTATCACGAGCTAATGACTTGTGGTTCTGTTGGAAATATGTGATTATTAGGCCCAGTGAGAGTGGCCAAGGGTGATGACTAACAGTCATGAGTAAAAGAGAAAAATATGATGTCCGGATTTGATGTGGCTAAGGTTAGTCAATGGTAATACCTTTGGACCGGTCATGTTTGTGAGTTGATGAGACAGGTATTCTGACCACATTCGGATGGTGTATGGTACCATGATTGATGATTGGTTGGTGTATTCACATGTACAGATGGGCATGTGATATACTGAATAGATGTAGTGAATGCCCTCAGAGAGAAAAATATATGGTTGAATAAGTGTTAGGTCTGGTCGACGAGAGTAGGTTCGTGGAACATATACAAATAACGAGTGGGATTAGTGTGAATCCCAGGAGCAATAAATGTGTTGGTCAATGGAAAATAATTAAAGACTGTCATGGCGAACATGAGTTGTTTTGAGATTGGATGGATATCACAGAGGATTGTAGAGGGGTTCTCTACAATGTTTTGCTAGTTATGGTGATTGACCCGGAAGGAGGTCAGAGTTATTGAAGATGTGAACTGAAATAAAGTAAATACAAAGTGGAGAAACCGTGACTTATGTTCGATGTGACCCTTTCTGTGTGCATAGTGATATGTCACTATGAGATTTGGGATTGGGTGAGGTGTGCTTCGGTAGCATAGGGCTGGGATTGCCGATACTAGCCGAGCCCTCAGGAGTTTTACTTTCCTTGCATGACTTGGGATCGACCTTAGTGATCCATGGGTCGAGTATGTAGAGGTCATACCTCTGGGAAGGAATGTATGAGTATTGTATCGACTATCAAGATTGGTAATGATTGATAAACATAAAGGCTTAATGTGTGTTGAGGAGATGGTCAGGATGGTCGGGTTAAGTATCATTCACGGGGAGGCTAATAAGATAGCCGGTCGAGAATTAACATGTTTGATAACGTAAGGATGGGTGAAATCCTGTTATTGATGGACCTCCATAGGATTGGAGTGGTACATGATTTTTTATTATTTGGACTACTGGAGTCCAACTGCAGGATCATACTTGGTGTATGATGTTGGATGGAGTCGAGGTTAAGGAATGGATATGATTTGCGATATCGTATGAATGATTGTATTGCGTGCCAGTTATTGGCAGGAGGTAGACATCAGTAAGGCTTGTGATGATAAAAACAACAGAAGGAAAAGTTCAATTCATGATATTGAGTGACCCTGGAAAAATGGGTATGGAGTGATTGACTTAATGAGGGGAATGAGTTCTCGATTTATTGGGCCTTATGAGGTGGTTGGCCTGGTGGCACATGCGTGGTGATTTAAGCCATTGTACCATGGCATGAGTGGATGACATATGATTAGGATGATGATACAAGTATTCAAAATTGTGTATACGCAGACGTTGAGCATGGCTCTGTATTCCGAGTGGGCTTGGATATGATTGTCTGTGGGGCAAAGGTTTGCAGAGAGATATGTCCCGATGTTGACTCAGTGACGGGGACTAGGTTGTCGAGTTTCCATAAGTTTAGTTAGGACTGATATTCGGTTCGGTTGAACCAGAAGGGTATGAAGTTGATTATGTTTCTGGTTCATATTAAATAGATTTCATTGGGAGAAATAATGGTCCAATTGATTTGAATTTCGAGTAGGTTGTAACGACCTAGAAATTTGAATAAGGAAAATTTGGAAAATTAGAAGGAAATGACGATTTTGCCCCTGGTTATAAGGGCCAAAAGTTGACTTTTTGACCGAGACCTTATTTGAACTTTCCGTCAGTATCGTTGGATAGGTCTCGGGACGCTGAATTCGTAGACAGACGACATGCGTCAATCGGAGGTCGGATGTGAAAGTTGCGGGTCTGCGAAGGTGAGGGGCATTTTGGTAATTTTGAAGGTAAGGGTAAAATGTTAATTTTGGTTGGGCTAAGATTTGATGATTCGGCTGCTTTGGTGAGTCATGCAGGTCTATGAGTGACACATGTCACTATGCAGATGACAATTAGTGGCCTGGATTGCTATTTGATATTTGGATAGAATATATGTACTTGAAGTGTAAAAATAGTGTGTGGTGTGCTTCCCTCAAACAAAAACAGAGCATGATCTCAGGTAACAATTGAACCCTTAGGCTGGGATTGTGAGAAACTAAATGAAATTCAGAGAGGAAAAACAAGGAATGAGAAGAAGTGGATCATTTGGAACTGTACAGGAAACCCGAAACCCCACCCGAAATCCTTAATTGAGAGCTTGGACTTGAATTCGAATTTATGTGATTAATTGATGAAAACAGAGGTGATGATGAGTTTAGGGAGACCTAAATGAGTCGACTGACACCAAAAATCGAAGAAAATTGGGGAGGAATAAGCCCAGACGAACTCTGGTTTTGAATCTAAAATCCATTTCTGAGTTCGATTAATTGGAGGAGTTAGGCGATGAAATTGAGATCGAAAACTGGTTTATAAGGATCCAATGAAGCTTTCTGCTGAATCAATTCAACGTAAAACAGATGAGCTTAATGGAATTCGATGAATGAACAATGCTCGGGTGTTCTTCGAAAAATCGAGTTCAAATTGACGGATCGAGGTACGTTATAATGTAATTGAGGTTACATAACCATAATTAGATTCATAATGATGCTATTGGCTGAATCAATTGAAGAAATCGACTGGAAATTGACAAGATTGAATCGGGTCGAACATGTGGGTTACCAGACCCGTATTACCGAAGTCGGGTGAGAACGATGAACAGTGCCTGCATTGTAGTAGCGCGTGGACTTCACCCACAGCCACTCACGGCAGCGCGTGGGGGCGCGTGAGACCGAATGTCGAGGTGAGTTCAACATA
The DNA here is from genome assembly GCA_032719365.1 of Prinsepia uniflora. Taxonomy (NCBI): domain Eukaryota; kingdom Viridiplantae; phylum Streptophyta; class Magnoliopsida; order Rosales; family Rosaceae; genus Prinsepia; species Prinsepia uniflora. Next base: position 59,321,555 of record CM064872.1, read on the forward strand.
AAACTTGCTCATTTTAATGTAACGAACATTTTGATACTAGTTTCGAGGAAATCGGATATCGTTTCGATTGTGTTCAGTGTATTCGAAGTTTTCGTATACGTTTAAAATAAGTATTTAAATCCCAGAAAAATTGGAGAAAATTATAGGAGGTATATTGAAGTGTTAGTAACCCTCGATAATGGTTTTGGATAGGAATGGTTACTTCCGGAATTTATGGAAAAACGTGTGGCTCGTAAAGCGAGCGATATGGACGGTGTGTGAGTGGACTTTTGTTTTCTACTAAGAATGCATGCATATATGTTTTAAATGTTTGATTATATGATTTGAAATGATTTGGCATGATTAACGTTTTGATATGATGATTTATCGATTTTCTGGATTATTAGATTGGTTTTGACTCGAATTATGAGTCAGGAATTGATTTGATGGATTTTTAATGCTTTTGGCTATATTTTATGGATTTATGTGAAAATGGCAACTGAGGTCGTGAGTTCACGGAATTGCGTGAAATTGATATTTTGGGCTTGAGACCCAATTAGATAGTGATTTTGACTCGGATTTTGAGTCACATGTGAATATGATGATTTTGATTTATAAAGTGAATTATGGACACTGTTTTATGATGGATTTGTGGAACTTGCTTTGTGAAAGCTATGTTCCGGGCATAGGCCCTGTTGAAATGTTTTTGATTTGATTTGAGACATAAATGGTTTTAAAATAAGATTACTGGATTTGGTGACTGTTCCACATATACCATCCTCTGTGATTTGATAGTCTCCTTCAGACGTCGTAGATCCTGGATTAGTCACGATCCACTACCTGAAGATGAGTAGCTCCGAGGGAGGCTTAATCTCAGGAGTGTGAGATTATGATGATATCCTCCAGACGTCATAGATCCTGGAGATGATATCACCCCAGACGTCGTGGATCCTGGGGATGTACTCGGACGTGAGACTCCAGAGTTTGCACGTATTGCATTGATATCGTGACAGTTACTTGGATATTGAGGATTGGTGATATTTTGTGATTTATTGATATTTGTGTCCAGAAACTTTATATCATGAACTGATTTGATAAACATGAGTTTTATGGACCATGGGAAAACATGTTTTGATTTTATCGGTCCACTGTTCATACTTGATTAATTTCAAGCTATTACTCATGTTTTATGATATGCATGCATTTTTGTGAAACTGGAGGGTAAGAACTTGATTTTTGTAAAAATATTTATGAAAAGTTTTTTTTTTCCACTCACACCTTTTCTGTTTTATTGACCCTCCAGGTCGTGGCGCGACAATCGAGGCTAATCGGGAAGTGGAGGCATGAGTGGGCACAGGTGCGGTTATCCCTTGTTTAGCAAGTGCTGAGGGTAAATTCGTAACTTCAATTGACTTGTCAGACGGGAGCAGGACCGGGCATGGTTACCAAAGTCCTTCGGGGACGGGTCCTGTCAGTTTGGATTCTCAAACCGTTTGAATTTTATCCGGTCAAATCTAAACCGTTGGATAAATAACGGTTTGAAGCGGATCGGTTAGCGGTTTTAATGGATTTGTGCCCACCCCTAGTTCTGCCGATGACTAATAATATAAAAATTTAAACATAAACATAAATTGAAAAAAAAAGAGTTAATCTTTGTTCAAAAATTGGAAAGGATTGATATATTTAAAATTGAAAAAAAATGACAAATATAGTTGAAAGGTAATAAGGAAAAAACGAGGGAAAAAAAAATTAGTACCTATGCGCGTACTTGGGGTCAAACACAGGTTACCCTGGTATTAATAAGGGTTAAGCACAACCCACAACCAACTAAGCTAAATAAGCTCAATTGAAAATATAGGCAGCCCACTAATATATAAAACATGCTAACTAACTTAAAACAGTCATCCCCTACCTAGCGCGGGTCTGCGATTCGGGTGTTTTGACCCGCGGGGCATGACCCCACTGGAACTCTATCGTTTTACCCGCGCGGCATGGCCCTATCTTGATCGTTGTAATGAAATAAAGAGATCGATGGGCTTAAAATAAGGAAAAATGTCGATATTTCGCTCAATTTCTTCCCTCCCCCCTTTACAATCCATGACTAAAACTAAGTCATCTTTTTCATTATTCACCGTGTTGATTATGTTCCCTTTATTTTTTTTTTGTGAATAGTAATATTATAATTTTACCCTTAAGTTTTCATTTATTTTTATTATTATAACTAATCATTATTAGTTTATTACTTAATTTCAGATTATTTTCATGTGCCCTGAACTATGAAATATTACCCCAATTATTATTATTATTATTATTATTATTATTATTATTATTATTATTGTTGTTTTATTCGTTAATTAAATAATATATTAGCATACAACAAATTATTCTTTCTATTATAGAACTTATATTAGACTATTAGATTTTATATTTTATATTTTATTTCTTAAAGAATAAAACAATGTTTGTATGTTTCCTTATTTAATAGTATTTTTTTGTGTGTAAATATATATATATATATATATATATTATGCTTACTGTTAGCTATCCAATATTCCTAATGCAAAATCATGTAAATAAACAAATAACGATGTGTATAATAGTTTAACCTTCACCATTTGGTCCAAAAGCGCATTGACTTGTGGGTACCCATTAAGCCCGTTGATAAAAAATTCGACCCAGCCCACTATGAGCCCTGAGCTAGCCTGGCCAGAAACCTAGGGGGTTGGACCAGGGCTTAGTATTCAAACCCGATAAACCCGAGCCTGATAAGTCAAGCCCAATTCGCATATATAAACTCAAATGTATAAACCTATATTAATTAGGTATTTAGTATCAAACTCATTTTTATTAATAACTCAATTTTTTTTATCTCATCCCAAACCTTAAGCCCAATATATTTTACTTTAGAGAGCACAAGGCATCAATACAAACCCTAACCCTAACTAGTTGTATACCTATGTAAACAAACTCTTCTATCTCAACTCTCAACTCACTCTGCTTGCTAGTCACGCCCACTTTGTTGGAAAAGATTCACAAATAAATAGATAATTATAATCATCAAGATAAAAGAATTTCCACCTTCAAAATAAATTAAGTAAATAAAATAAGCAGAAATAAAGAAAAAATAAATAGGTGAAAGAGAACGGCAAAATTTAACGAGGTTTAGTAGTGTGCCTACGTGATAGGACCCGCTTCTCAATTCCATTTAAAACTATAGCGGTCCTACTCTCGTTTGACAACGCTAACCAGACAAGGGATACTACCGACATGCTACCAAATTTAACCAAATTAATACCTCCTTCACGGGGGACTGCCTGCGTCCGACCCACTTACTCCTAACAAGTAAAGGAGGTAACTTAGTTCGACTATTTGTCTTAGCTATCTTATTATTGAAATTATCACAATTTATAATGTTATCTACTTAACAAAAATGATTGAAATATCTACCAATTTAGGGTGCATTACTAGTCCCGTATTCATGTATATATATATATATATATTATTCCATGTTCTCCAACTTAATATTACAAGGCAAAATCACAATCACCTAAGAAAACATACTACCAAATTAGTTAGTGTTCATAACATCATTCAGAATTGCCATTATTCCTTTACCCAAGATTTACCATAATTAATAAGTTACTAATACTTCACACCTTTAATATCATACTAACTTGCATTCTAATCAACCAGCATAATTAGCACCAATATATCCATTATCATGTTTTCTCATCATATAAGTTTATCATTTTAACATATGTATCCACATCATATACTTGATGAAACACGTCCATGAATCATAATGATTCCTTAATTGATCCCAATTTAAACCAATTTGAATTCATAAACACGTTATAAGCACATAACTTCATATTTTCAAAAACATACTCGAAGGGTATCCAATTTACTCGAACTTTATACCAATAAACTTAGAAAACACAGAGGAACATTTTTCTTGTTGACTGTTTCCCCAGAAAATGTCGCATGGGCTGCCGAAAGGCCTCTGTGCATGGGCTTCATGCGCATCACAGGGGTCATCTTCAACCTTGGGTCGTTGGCCTATTTTTCTGCAACTGGGTCTCCCTACTCGGAGGCCATGACCTGGTTTAAACTCCAATTTTCTTCATCGTTTTACATGATTTAAACGCCCAAATTTGTCTAGAAAATACCAGGAAGAGATCTATGATAAGTAAACCACAAAAACTCACCTAGACAGCAGGGGCTGGATCCATGAACTTCGGTCGTGGTTGATCTTCGGTCGTGGTTTCCCAATGCGTTTCCAATGAGCTAAGCTCTTCCCTTATCTTCACAGAATGATTGTATGATCCCCAAGAACACTTGCAATTCCTCATTTCCCATATTCTTAGTCCAAACTGAGAAATCAACCTTCACGGGTTCTCTACTTCCACTTCATTCTTTCATCAGTGCCTTCCCAATCCTTCGCCTTTCTAGTTCTTTCTTCTTCCTCTTATGATCATCCCCTTCTTCTTGCTAGTTCTCCCCCTCATCTCTCTACCTTTTTCTCAATTTCCTCGTGGGTTGAGTTTTGATGGGTTTGCACCATTTCAGCCAATCCCGGCCCAATTCCTTTACACCAACAAACACATATAAATAGGCACAAGGTCAATGGGAATGTAAGAAGAAGGAGAAATGGAGATTTTATAGAAGACTCTAGGTCCTTTCAAAGTTACCAAAATACCTTTGGTGTAAAATTACCATTTTTCCCTTAACTAATTTTAACTCGTATTGAGTTCTCTCCACATCTGATTTTGACAAACTAACTATTTACGGATTCAGGAGTCCGAGACCTTCATAACGGTCCTTTCAGAACATATAAAAAGTTTTCCAATGAAAAAGTCAACATTTTGACCCTCAAGGATAAAATCATCATTTTGTTTTTTCTAGAAGTTTTGGGTTGTGACAAACTTCCCCCCTAAAAAAAATTTTATCCCTGAAATTTTAAACAAGTCCAACCTTATTTTCATATTCAAAATTAGACGAATTTAGTTGCTGAAAAGATTTCAATTTTTCATTTTATAAAACGTTGCATACATTACGGAAAAAAAAAACTGTTCAATCCCAAATACCACAGAACATAGTTCATAACCTCGAAAGACCTGCAAAGTATCCATAAAGCAAACAACATCCACAACATCTATAATCATATAAACTATCACACATAAACCATCACATCAATCACAAGGTCATCACATACTCACATCACATATCAATCTCACAAATCAAATCCATGTTCAGAAACCCGGACCAATGCCTAAAACATAACTCAAACACAGATCTCGTAAAACATTTCATCGAAATAATGTCCGTAAAACTATCCAAAAATCTTACGAAAATCACCAATCCATAATCAAACTCAACCTATTACCATCTCAAGTACCAACCATTTCACACAACGTCACTAAGCGTAGGTCATCATCACCAACATCACCTGATCCACATCCGAAAATAGTATCTACATATCATCCAGACAACCATTCCCCCGGGGGTATCAGTACTATCGGTAAGTAAGTCATTTGGGATTCGGAGCCCAGCTCGACGTCCAAGTGAAAATTGGCTCAGGATTCAGAATCTAGCTCAATGTCTGAGTCGTCAACACAATCACTAGTCTCAAGATTCGGAGCCCAGCTTGACATATGAGACTAACCAATATCCACATATAAATCACTCAGGATTCAGAGCACTGCTCGACGTTCGAGTGTATGCTAACTCAGGATTCAGAGCCCTAGTTGACGTCTAAGCCAGGACCAGTCTCAGGATTCAAAGCCCTGCTCGACGTCTGAGATTAACCACTACCGACTTAGGAAATGGACCTAACCCGATGTCCGAGTCGTCACCACAGCACCAATCTCAATAAATGAGCCTTAGCTTGACGTCTGAGATGGTCCACCACAATACGAGTCTCAAGAAAAGAGATTTAGCTCGACGTCTGAGACTGCTCACCACTCAAAAAAACTGCACATGTTCACAACACAATAACACATGCATCGAACAACATATGTCTATAATATACATTCCTCATAAGCAAATCCACATTTTTACATATACGCTTTTCTTAAACCCTGATTATCATTTTAACTTCACAATTAAACCATGAATATTGAGAAAACACATACTTATCACACATATCTGCTTCATAACTTCCTTCCATAACTCAAAATCCGGCTTAATCCTAGAACACAGTTCACACTTCATCTTGTAAAATGTTCCACAATATAGTTTTCATTCACTTAATCAAACCAAATTTCAAGCTAGATTTTAGCAAACATATTTTAATAATCAACCAAATTTTCCAAAATCATTTTAAAATCCCAATTCGAACCAACATATTTCAAAAATAACATATTCAGTAACCACGCTCTGATACCAAGTTGGCAGGGCGTGTTTCTCATTTCCATTGAAAACTATAGTGGTTCTGCTCCCGCCTGACAATGCTAGCCAAAAAAGGGATGCTACCGGGATGCTACCAAATTTAACCAAATTAATCCCTCCCCAGCGGGGTTCTGCCCCCATCCGACCCACTTACCCCGACAAGAAAATTAGGTAACTGAGTTCGACTATTTGTCTTAACTATCTTATTATTGAAATTATCACAATTTATAATGTTATCTACTTAAAAAAAGTTATTAAAAAATCTACCAATTTAGGGTACATTACTAGTCCCGTATTCATATATGTATTATTCCATGTTCTCCAACTTAATATTACAAAGAAAAATCACAATCACTTAAGAAAACATACTACCAAATTAGTTAGTGTACATAACATCATTTAGAATTGTCATCATTCCTTTATCCGAAATTTACCATAATTAATAAGTTTACTAATACTTCACACCTTTAATATCATCCTAACTTGCATTCCAATCAACCACCATAATTAGCACCAATATACCCATTATCATGTTTTCTCATCATATAAGATTATCATTTTAACATACGAATACACATCATAGACTTGATGAAACACATCCACGAATCATAATGATTCCTTAATTAATCTCAATAATTTAAACCAATTTGATTTCATAAACACATTATAAGTGCATAACTTCATGTTTTAAAAAACATGCTCGAAAGGTATCCAATTTACTCTAACTTTATACTAATAAACTCAGAAAACATGGAGTAAAATTTTTCATGGTAACTATTTCCCCAGAAAACGCCGCAAGAGCACCCACGCACTACCGAAAGGCCTCTGTGCGTGGGCTTCACGCGCATCACAAGGGTCATCTTCAACCTTGGGTCATTGGCCTGTTTTTCTACAACTGGTTTGCCTGACCTAGCGGCCATGACCTGGTTTAAACTCCATTTTTTCTTCATCGTTTCACATGATTTAAACTTCCAAATTTTTCTAAAAATACCATGAAGAGATCTATGATAAGCAACCACAAAAACTCACCTCGACAGCACGGTCTGAATCCATGAACTTCGATCATGGTTTCCCATTGTGTTTCCAGCGAGTTCCTGCATCTAAGCTTATCTCTCTCTCTCTCTCTCTCTCTCTCTCTCTCTCTCTCTCTCTCTCTCTCTCTCTCTCTTTCTCTCTCTCCCACTCTCTCTCTCTTAATGATCATATGATCCCCAAGAACACTCGCAGTTGCTCATTTCCCATATTCTTAGCCCAAACTGTGAATCCTGAAAATCAGCCTTTGCAGGGTCTCTGTTTCCATTTCATTCCTTCGTTAGTACCTTCCTAATCCTTCACCCTTCCAGTTATTTCTTCTTCCTCTTATGTTCTTCCCCTTCTCCTTGCTAGTTTTCCCCCTCATCTCTCTGCCTTTTTCCCAATTTGCTCACGGGTTGAGTTTTGATGGCCTTTCACCATTTCAACCATTCCCCGCCCAATTCCTTCACACCACCAAACACTCATATCAACATGCACAAGGTCAGTGGGAATGCAAGAAGAAGGAGAAATAGAGACTTTTCTAGAAGACTCTAGGTCCTTGTAAAGTTATTAAAATACTCTTGGTGCAAAATTACCATTTTGCCCTTAAGAAATTTTAACCCATATTAAGTCCTCTCCACATCTGATTTTGACAAACTAACTGTCTTTGAACTCAGGAGTCTGAGACCTTCATAACATTCCTTTCAGAACGTACAAAGTCTTCCAATCAAAAAGTCAAAATTTTGACCCTCAAGGGTGAAATCATCATTTTGTCTTTTCTTGAAGTTCTGGGTCGTTACACTACGTCCTCGGAAACCAGCTTCAATTCTTTTACAATGAATAATGGGATTACAAGTACAATCTCACTCAATGGTAGATACGCAACTCTCTCTTGGATCCACTCAAAAGTATCTCACTTTCTCTCTTTATTTTTAAAAAAAAAAGGCTATCTTTATATTTCTCACACAAGAAGGAACTCTCTTCTCACTCTTCTCACTCTCACTTTGGTGGATCACTTGTTGCTTGAAGGATGATTGAGAATGCTCAATCCCTCTCCTTTATATAGGGATGGATATAGAAAAACCATCAATGCATAGCCATGCATAAGAGTTGACTCCAATTAATTTCATGGTAATTCCCATGAGCATAGTCTTCTCTATCAATAAGTGCTTACCTTTGCTTTTCAAGCACATGCAAGAACTTAGCTAATACTAATCCGCGCACAATCTATCACGTGCGCATTAGGATATCTAAACCATTTTGGGAACACCAATATCATAGTAACTCTCATCCACTTAAAGGAAGGATTGACCCATCAATTTCCCCCTTCCCGACTTAAGTGGAGGGCTACATCATACCAGTTGCGCTTATGCAAAACTCACACTTGTCTTTATGTACAGACTTTGTCATCATATCTGAACGTTGTCGTTGGTGTGGATCTTCTCGATTTGAAGTTTCTTAGAATCCAACAATTCATGAATCCAATGACATCTCACATTAATGTGCTTGGACCTTGAATGGAAACTTGAGTTCTTACTCAAATGAATAGCACTCTGGTTATCACAATGAAGAACATATTTTTTTATGCTCTTGTCCCAACTCTTGTAGGTATCTCTTCATCCACAATAACTCTTTGCAAGCTTTTGTAGCAGCAATAAACTCCACGTCTGTAGTTGATAGAGCAACACACTTATGTAATTTAGACTGCTAGGAAATAGCTCCCCTAAGAAAGGTAACCAAATAACCTGAAGTGGACTTTAGAGTCAAGTTCTCCAGCATGGTATGCATCTGTGTACCCAACTAATTCAGGCTTGCTACTTTCAAAACACAAAATCATTTTGGAGGTACCTCTGAGATATCTCATAAACCATTTCAATGGTTCTTAGTGTTCTTTACTCGATTTGGATAAGAATATGAAAACAACACCGATTGCGTGCGTTATATCTAGCCTGGTGCACACTAGGCTAGATATACACATAAGAATTCCAACAGTTGAGGCATATGGCACCGAGTTTATCTCTTCCTTCCCTTTCTCACTTGTAGGACACTACTTGGAGCTAAGCTTAAAATGATTAGAAAGAGGAGTCTCAAACTAATTTTTCCTTGTCCACATTGAATTTCTTCAACACCATCTAAATATGTCGTTCTTGTGATAACCATAACTTCCCATTCTTCCGTTCACGAGAGATATGCATACCGGGAATCTGCTTGTTGGTCTTAACTCTTTCATTGCAAAAGACTTAACTTGTCACTCTACGACCAACATGTCATCAATATATTAAAGAAGTATAACAAGTTCTCTATCAGAGTGAATCTTGAAAAGAACATAATGATCAGATGTGATCCTCTCGTATCCATGTTTGACCATTAAGAAATTAAACTTCTTCTCCCATTGTCGTGGTGCCTACTTCAACCCATACAAACTCTTCTTTCGTCGGCAGACTAGGTCTTCTTTTCCTGTGATTTTGAAACCTTTTGGCCTCTCCATGTAAATTTCTTCTTCAAGATCTCCATAAAGGAATGCAATCTTGACATCTTGTTGTTCAATTTCTAGATTCAAACTAGAAACCAAACCAGGCACTATTCAGATAGACGTCATCTTCACTACTGGTGAGAAAATCTTTTTAAATTTAATTCCCTATTTCTGATTGAAGTACCCTCCAGGTTGTTGCGGTGCGGGCTGTTGGTTGAGAGAAAGACAGAGACATCACATACGCGATCCACAGTAGAGTCTGCGTGCCCTGGGAAATCTGGAAGTTTTGAGCGGTTTAGTCAAGAATCCCTTGTCCGACTTACGTGTTACATGGAGGTTGGACGTCAGTTTACCCTTCGTGTCACTCGTAAGTAAGACAGGAACATGACTCAGCCTTTAATCCCAGGGAATTAAGGGTGGGTTGTGACAATTGGTATCAGAGCGAGGTTTCGTGTGTTCTGCGCAAGGTTTGGTTCCCAGAGTCGTTGGTTTGTCGATGTGGGTGTTGTGATACTACTATGGATGTGATGTCTCAACGCGGAACAGCCTGACAGCAACCTAGATGAGATAGTGATAGTATGTTTGTAGTGGTTAGTTAGCAGCAGTTGTTAGTGTCAGGACGTTAGTCGCTCGATACGCGGTACGAGGTATGACATACATCGGCTTAGGACCGGAACGGTTAGTGTGTTGGCGCTTGTTACGCTTGATGGTTGGACCATAGGGTCGAGATATGCCAGCAAGATTAACCTCGATGGTAGCTGGTGAACTACGATTGAGTAGGCTGGTCGGCTTGTGGGGCCCGATGGTAGCCAGTTGAGCTGATGGTATACGTGGGCCGAGGAGGCCGGTTGACGGTGGTCTGTTGGACCGGATGGTGATTGGATGATGAAAGTATGGACTTGAGACCATTAGGGTCAGACTGTTTGAGTTTGGATTTGTACAGCTACAAGTAGCCAGATGCCTTGAGTGGCGGGGTACAAGAAACTAGTTTGTGGATTTGAGGGAATTCCCATAGTATTGGATACTGGTAGATGTTGGTGTGTGGAGTTAGGATAAGGGATGGTCTTAGTCGGGTGTGACAACCCGAGTGGTAAGGTTGTAGTGAACCAGCGGCAGTTGTGGGTTTGGAAGACTAGGACGACAGGGATGATTTGACGAACCCTGTGGGACGACTGGTTTGGATTGTGAGTACCTGAGTAAGAAACCCCATAGTAAGTGTTTAGTTGGAAACCGTGAGTTGGGGTTGTGGTAAAATAGTCTTTGTGGTTTGGGCCGACTTACGGCTGGATTGCAGATGTTGATGCTAGGTGTAGCCGAGGTAGTGGTTGATCGGTGAGTGACTTTGGACGAGTCCAGTGAGAGTACGGCGTTGGTGAGCATTTGGCGGCTCATAGTTATGGAGTACGAGGGAGGTCAGTTTCCCCGACCTGAGCGTAGACGGAGGTTTTTGGCTCGGTAGGGGCAGAGGCTCGGGATTGGTGTACTGTGACCACTAGATCGGAATAATATGCCACAAGTTGGGATACTTGTGAACGATCGAATGGGCACATCAAGTCAAAATTGTGGCCAGTTGTGAGGTGACGATGTTTGGTAGGAACCACTAACCGAGTGAGGGTATGTTATGACCATTAGTAGGTCATGTTTTGGGATGAACGGTCAGGATGCCGTTAGTAGATCAGAGTAGCGCAGTGGAAGCGCGGTGGACCTAGGCTTCGTGTTGGAGCAGGCCAGGTTGGTATGGTCAGGTTGACCGTGAGTGAGGTTGGTTTCCGTGGACTCATCCTGTTGTGTTGGAGATGTCGAGTGTGTTGGATTGTGTCGGCACATGCCAAGGTTGGCATTTGGGTGATGTCAGACGACTTCGAGGGAAGGGACTGAGGAGTCCGAGGTGAGTGCTTGCTGTTTGTGATCCCGAAAGTGGGTGACCCGGAATGGAACTTCGGAAAGGTTGAGATGTAATGACTGACATCCTTTTGGATGAGCATACACAGTGTGAACAGACAGGTGAGTTGGTCGGTGAGTTGGTTTGGCTACGGACACGTGGTTGTGATCCATATGAGTATAGTAGTGAAGGGGATGTTTGGACAATTAATCGAGAGATGATATACTTGAGGATGACGTCTCATGGGAATCTCGAAATCGGAAGATTTAGTGGTGGAACTTTCGGAGTCATAACCCCCTTGGTCATGGACACGAGTGGATGTGTTTGGGAGTAGAAAGAGTACTTAGTGACGCTAGGAGTGGCTTGTGTGGCTAGTGTTGTAGGATTGTGCTAAGATGGGTTAAGGCAAGATGACTTGTGATGTCCTAGTTGTGGACTATTGAGAGTTTCGTTGGCGGATGACGGAAGGAAATGGTAAAGGAATGACTATAACTTATCGATATGAGTTTACTGAAGTGAACCCACAATCTAGACTTGTCGGATCTGATGTGTTAGTAGACCGAGCGGCTCTATAAGTGACACGTGTTTGACTTGTAGTCAGGTAGTAACCCGTATAGTTACGAGGATGTTTGTGTACCCTAGAATTACACTGTGAGGGTGACGGGTACACTTTAATGAGGTCGACGTAGATCACTGACGGAAGTGGTGTGGAACATTGCATGAATCTTGGTGCATAGGAGTACCGAGACCGGTAGATGCCGTCTTATGAATGGATGTACTTGAGACTTGTATTCGACGGCGGCGAACTTGCAAGAGGTACATGGACATTGGTACGAGGTACGCTCGACTTGAGGAGGAGTCGAAAGTTTTGAAACTAGATGCAGTGGTGTTGTGGCGTACCCCGTGTTGGTTGAATCGTGAGTGTCGGCGAGTGTGACGTTAAAGGTACTTTAGGTACGAGTTGAACAGTGTTGACCTCAGAGAAAATCAATGGATTACGAGATGGACTGGAAGTTGGCAGAGATGTGGTGACAGTCTGGAAACTGTCAGGATAAACCGGAGTGGCAAGTACCGGACACCGGGTAGGAGACTCAGGTGTAAGACTAGTTAGATTTCCCCCAATTAGTTAGGGAAGTACGAGATTCGAAATTTCAGGGACGAAATTCTTTAAGGGGGGTAGATTGTAATGACCCGTTCCGTAAACCAGTATTAGATTAGTGGTTAATGACAGATTAGTGAGGTTAAGCAGTAATTATTTGGACGATTTCGAACGGACAGTGCGAAATGACAATTTTGCCCCTAGAATGGGCAAAAATGTTGACTTTTCATTTTGACCGCTGACCGTGACATATTTCGGGACATCACGAGTTCATAGACAGGTGACACATCCGATTCCAACTTTCGAGGAGAAAGTTATGACGTTTAGAAGATCGAGGGTATTTTGGTAAATTGGTCGAAATATGGCAAATGGTTGACTTTTTAGACGACAAGTGATTTTCACGTAATTCGAGGACCGTTAGGTAGGTCTTGATGCCCTGAGAACAATGACAAGCAGCACGCTATCATCGGACGTCGACTGGTTCAAGTTTAGATCAAAGAACGTAAAGGGCATTTTGGTAATTTTTACCTTAAAAAGGCAATTTGTTCATTGTGATTCCTTGGGATCTGTGCCTAGTTAGTGTTTGACAAGTGGCTGCCTTGGGGAATTGAATCCACAGAGAATGGGACACCTGGCGGCCCAATCTAGAGGTGTGTGGAACCTCCTGCCGCCTCACTGTTTTGGTTTTTAAAAACAAATGAGCAATTCGTGCACGGTGGGGAAAAAAACAGAAAACAGAGGAAACAGCTAAACCAACCCACCCTACCTCATTCAATCTTTATTGTTTCTACTTCTTCTATGAATGAAAAAGAAAGAATAGAAGGTGAGGATTGTGATGGTGCTGTCAAGACAAGCCGTCGTGGACGATGGTTTAAGGACTGGGGAAAACAGAGAGGCTCGAGTACCCTGTTTCATTCAAAAGGGAATTGGACTTTGAGGCTGAGATGATCGTACTGGTTACTACGAGGATGCTCAGGAAGGTCAGGCAAGTCGATTGTGACCAAGTTCGAGGCTTGCTGTGGACGGCGGCCGTGGAACTCGAAAATGGGTATGTGTCTTTCACAAATGGTAACTGGTGTTTTAGACGGTTTCAACCAATTGTGATCATGGGAAGTTGTTTCTGGAGGTTCTACGGATTTATGGGATTAAAATGAGAAGGGGAGATGGCCGGAATCGTGACAACTTGACGACAGATAGCAACCGGTCTAACCTTCAATTTGGGAGGTAGTTTCGAGGCCTTAACCTCATAGTTTATCATTGTCGATCGAGTCTAAATAATCATACGTAGCTAAAGGACTAACTAGGATTAAAAACGGATTAAAAAGGAACTGGAATTGGACGAAAACCGGCCACGTCGGTTCGGGCTGGACTGGACTGGTCTGGACCGGGTTTCCGAAGGTTGAAGACGACATCGTAGCAGGCACGTGTGGGCGCGTGGCACACTTTTTGAGGAAGGTTCCAACACGATTTTTCAAGTATTTGATGTAACAAACATTTTGGGATTGGTTTTGAGTCGATCGGACATCGTCTCGATATGTTTTGGGATGTCCGAAAGTTTTAGGGCTCGTTTAAAAATATTTAAAAATTCAAAAAAATTACGGGGCATTAGTGTAAGCTTTATGAAGTAGTTAGTGACCTTTTATGGGATTTGGACAGGTTCAGGAAAGTCGGTGATAGTGGATTAGCCGGTAACAGTATAGGTGCACGCGTATCGAGGTAACGACGCTATGGTCTGTGAGTGGACTTTACTTTCTAACTTATGATGCATGCATATATATTTTTATATGTTTTCATACGTGATTCTATGATTTGATTTATGATCTTGATGGTTTACGGTTTTGCACGATATTCGAGATATTTATGGAATTTCACGTTTTACGAGATTTTGATTACTATTGTGATTTGAGCATGATTTTGATGATTTGATTTCGGGATTTGGAATATGATTTGATTTCAATGATTTGAAGTGGATTTCGAAAAATGATTTCGGTCTTGGAGCCCTGTTCATGTGATTTCGGAAATGAGCTTTCGATTTTGAAATTGGATTTCGGAAATGAGATTTCGGATTTGGTTTTGAGATTTGGAAAGGAAATCTGGATTTGGGTTCGGGATGATGGTTCCGGATGCTATCTTACGGAATCGTTGTTGCGAATTCAAATTAAGATTTTCTATGGTTTTTGTTGTTGATTGAAAAATGGTTTTGGGTTTAAAGACCCGAAAAAAGAAAAGAAAAACCGCTGGATCTGGTTTTGGGTTTAAAGACTCGGTTGATTGACGAGAGGAGGGCCCCGGATTGATATGTTTTGAGTTTAAAGACTCGATATATGTTTTGAGTTTAAAGACTTGGTTATGATACCCCCCGAGACCTGTGATTGTGTTTTGAGTTTAAAAACTCGTTGATATCCCGGGAAGGCCTAATTATTGCGCATGGTTTTGAGTTTAAAGACTCGGCGCACTTGAGATCCAGCAAACTCGCATGATTGATGTTTTTCACTAGTTTTTCACTGGTTTTCAGATGTTTTGGGCAGTGGCCCGGATGAATTGGATTTGATGAGTTTTGGGACTAAATTCCCTTACTTTGAGATCGATTTGTGAGTTGAGGCTGAGGCCTGGATTTGAATGATGGATTTGATTTGGGTTTTCAAATGGTTTTCATTAATGGTTTTGGATATGAAATGGTTTTATGGAATGAGTTTTATATGCATGCATTGGTTTTTAAATGGAGGGTATAAATGTAATTGTTTTAACGACCTGTTTTTGAACTTATACTTTATTTTTGTCCACTCACAGTCTTTTCATGTTTTCGATACCCTCCAGGTTGTTGCAGTGCGGGCTATTGGTCGAGAGAAAGACAGAGACATCTCATACGCGATCCACAGTAAAGTCTGCGTGCTTTGCGAAATCTGAAAGTTTTGAGCGGTTTAGTCAAGAATCCCTTGTCCGACTTACGTGTCACATGGAGGTTGGACGTCAGTTTATCCTTCGTGTCACTCGTAAGTTAGACGGGAGCATGACTCAGCCCTTAATCCCGGGGGATTGAGGGTGGGTCGTGACAGTTTTCCACTGATGACTATCCTTGGGCATACGGTGATTACTTTTTCCCGGACTGGCATTTGGAGTGTGTCTCCGCCATATCCTGGAGCCTATTTACTCGTAGCACAGGTTTCCCAACCAGGCAGTTCGTGACTAAAACTTAGAGGATAGGGCTAGCAATGTGTCGTCGTGTAGGGTTTGTATCGTGTCATGAATTCTGTTTGACCCAAATATGCCCAACTCGAGCACGACTCGTTTAATAATTGTGTCAAGTATGTCCAACCCAAACCCGACCTATTAATAACCCAAGTAACTAGTGTAACCCATTTAATAAACAAGTCTTACTTGAAACCCATTTAACCTATGACCCATTTGATCTGTTTAACCTATTTAACATGTGTAACCTATTTAAACTATAAGATTTAATAGCTATTTAGGTAGGTAAATGGATAGATATATGAGTTAGTAATGATACGTTTATTAAATGGGTTGATATATAGGTCAATATATGGGTTAACAGGTTAACTCAAAATCTACCCATTTATGAAATGCGTTAATAGGTTATTATACGGGTTAATAGGTGTCAGGACCCACCCCGGTTTCACTGCGAAAACCGAGGTAAATCCTGTTCCCGTCTGACACCCCGACACAATACCAAGGTAACTACTAAACTACACCGTCAGACGCAGGAGAAAAATAAGTACAACACCCCGAAGTCAAGTTTTACAGAGCATAGTACTGAATACAACAGAAAGAAAACTGGTAACTAGATACACGCACACGGAAAACTTTACAACACTCCGGGATCGCTCTCGCGACTTCTATGCCTCAGACGCTGCCTCGACGCCGAAACCCCGCTTTCGCTCCACGACCTGGAGGGCAATTTAAAAACAGAAAAGTGTGAGTGGACCATAAATAAGAAAAGAAGTTCCGAAAATCATTTCATAATAAAACTAGGGTTTTAGCCCTCCGTTTTGAAATCACATGCATAACCCAGTTACTGAAAACAATTATCAATCACGTAAACCTCATCATAAGATCAGAAACACTATAAAAACAGTTGTAGAAATCATATCATACGCATCATAAAAACCGTATCAGAAAACATAAGTACCAAGCCATCATTATCCGATCAAACCTGCTGGACCTATCCGAGTCTTTAAACTCTCGAGTCTTTAAACTCAATCCAGGCCTCAATAATATCCGAGTCTTTAAACTCAGCAGGCCTACGGGGGAAATATCAATATATCCGAGTCTTTAAACTCCCGAGTCTTTAAACTCAATCCGGGTCTTTAAACCCAATCCGGGCGCGTCCTCGGTCAATCACAATATTCGGGTCTTCAAACGCAATAACCAGATCCAGCAAATCCAATCCAAAACCATTTGAAAACCATTTCGAAATCCATATCCAAACCCGAATCCGAAATCACTGGCCCGATGCCCTTCCGGCATCCAGAACCGTCATTTCGAACCCAAATCCGGAATTCCACTTTTCCGACTTTAAAACCAAATCTCGTTTCCCGAAATCCAATTTTCAAACCGAAAACCTTAATCATCAAATCACGTTCCAAAATCCCTTTATAATCATGGAAAACCATTTATTGTTTGAAATCCCAAATTCATAGTATCATAATCAAAAATCAAATCTTTCTCGTAAAACGTGCCAAAAGCCGTAATTCCTCGGAAAACGTGCAATTATGTAAAATCAACAAAGCATATCCGATAAACATAAAATCATAATTAAAACCATAAAACAATGATAGAAAAACAGTTATGCATGCTCGAGTTTAAGGAAAGGGTCCACTCACAGTACCGAGCCCTCAATCGCGTCTCGAACGTCCCGTACGTTCCTCAGCTTCCTCGGGAAGTCCCGATCCTGTCAACAACCACCAAAGTACGTTACTAACACGTCTACGAAGGTTCACCTAATTTTACCCAAAAATCCCCGAGTCCTAAATGTAACGAACCGGGACCCTTAACCTTCACCCTCGCGGAACTAACCTCAAACGACGTCCGAACAACCTGAAACCAGTTCCAATAGACTCGTCACAACACCTAGACTAAAACCCATGTTGATCGTTTTCCCAACCGCCGCCGCACGCGCCCCCACGCGCCGCCCAAAGTGGCTACACTTGGCCCTCACGCGCCAGCTATAGTGTCACTAACAACCTCTGGTCGACCCGGTTCGAAACAGTCCCTGCAACTCGAACCGGCGTGACCGGTTCTCCGCCGTGCCTGCACCAAAACTGCTCCTCTCTTCACCATCTGCTTCGTCCCGTCCTAAGGAACTCACCCCCTCACTCTAACACCTCGACTCATCCTACAACTCGTCGACTCAAGCTCGAACAAAACTCGAACCAGCCCCCTGTTTCACGATCCCTTCAACCCGGTCACCCCCCGTCACGGTGACTGTCTTAAACTCTTCCTAGAACCTCACCGAGTCTTACCCAACTCACCAAAACCGTCGACTCACGTCCTAAGTCCACGACTCAACGTTTGAAGCAAAACGGGAAAACAGGGCACACCGGTACTCTCCGTCGTTCTAGCCTCCGCCGTGCACTCCTCCGTCACGGCTGCACAACCAGAGGATACCTGGGACCCTACTGAGTCCCCCAAACCTCACTAGACTCCTCGATTCAACCCCAAAAGCTACAACTTGACGTCTGAACCTAAACGGTAAAACAGAGCACAGAGAGGAAAACAAAGAAATTACCCGTCGTCCTGCTCTCCACCGTGAGCTCCGCCGTGTCCACTGGGTTCCTAAGGCTCCACTCTTGTCTTTAAACACCACCATCAGCTTCGATTGATCGACCACGGCAGCACCACCACCCAACACTCCTCACTGCTCTCTGTTTCCTCTGATTTTCCCCGCGGCTCACAACTCACCCACACACGACTACTGCTCCTCCCTGCCTCCTCCCTAGCTCTCTGGTCACTCCTCACCCAACAAGTTACACAAACTCACACCGTCACCGTCCAAATCTCCCAATTCCTCAGTCTCTGTTTCTCTCTGGTTTGAAGAACAAACACGAACACAGCCTAAATCATT
Source organism: Prinsepia uniflora (assembly GCA_032719365.1). Classification (NCBI taxonomy): domain Eukaryota; kingdom Viridiplantae; phylum Streptophyta; class Magnoliopsida; order Rosales; family Rosaceae; genus Prinsepia; species Prinsepia uniflora. The sequence goes on from CM064872.1 coordinate 59,340,474, forward strand.
GGGACCGTGTTCCCTAGAAGCCTCTAGCCCTCCACCACCTGTCACAATCCTCTCCTCTCCCTCACAAATGTCTCAATCTCAGCCCTCCATTTGTCCCTCTCTGTTGCACAAATCCCAACTGCAAAAGACCAAAATGCCCCTTCTTGAACTCCAAAATTACGATTGTGCCACTAACTTTCTAGACCCGTAACTCACTCATCGTAAGTCCGATGAATACGTGCCGCCTGTCATCGAACTTAGGATGAAGAAATCTATCTAACGGTCCTAGGTCAACGTGCCAAAACCCGATCATACGAAAAGTTAACTTTTCCCCCTACTTAGCCAAATTACGGTTATGCCCTCAACCTTCCGAACATCATAACTTCCTCCTCGGATGTCAGAATCGGGCGTGCCACCTGTCTACGGATTCGTGACGTCCTAAACTACGTCCTGGTCATCGGTCAAAATCCAATTGACCACCCGAACTAAAAGTCAACTTTTTACCCAAACGAGGGGCAAAATCGTCATTCGACGCTACCAGACCTTTCGTACCTGACTAACCACCACTTAAGCTCACTAATCCCATCTTAATCACGGTCTTACTCCTAATTTCCGGGACGGGTCGTTACAATAGGTTGACCCGAAACCCACCTATTTTTTAAACGTGTCATAACGGGTTGACCCAAAAATAATCTGAAATTTTAATCGAGCGGGTTGGCTCCGGTAAATCTCATGTGAGTTTTGAATCGTGTATCGAGTCGTGTCAAAAAGTACCACCCTTATTAGGGTATTGTTCCCAATTGGCCAACATAGCTTACAAGTGGCGACTAGAGGGAGTTGATGATTAGTGAGGAAAGATTACAGATATCTGTGTCCAGATTTCCAGATGGATTTATAAACAAAAATGTTCTACTTTTACATTTTATGGGTTCATGGTTTATAACTAGATTTTATTTTTATTTGAAATTCCCATGATTTGATACTTTAATTTTTGGATATTCTCTTTATACGCATGCATGTTACATTTGGAGTGTAATTGAAATTTTTCATTGGAAAATGTGTTTTGCATGTTGGTTTTTGTCCACTCATGGTTTTTTCAATTTTGGGAATCCCTCTAGGCTGTTGTTTAGTGTCGGGGCTACTTTTGAGGTGGAGGCATTATCTATGATTGCGCGCTTGTTCGAATTTATGGTATAGGGTTCTTACCTATGTTGTTGCCATTATTTTAGTTGCTCTTTTGACCACTAGTGTACTGTTCAACTGTTGGTTTGAATTTCCCTTGTGTGGAATTCGAGAGTTTATTCCTGGGCTAACAAGTATGTAAGGGTATTTTAGGAAATTTGGCATATTTTGTCAAACGGGAGAACGACCATACACATTGGTTTAGGAGTTTTCGGGTTAGGTCCTGTCATTTTTGTATTAGAGCACTATGTTAGCTTCTATAAACTGCACACTTGTTGTGCGTAGTCTTTGCGGTATGGTTTGGGATGAATGCCTCTGAGAAGTGAGCCCCTTGGATAAACTAGGTGTGAGGGCGAGACAACTAAGAGTAGTATATGTGAAATCAGATGGGATCCAGGATTAAGATCGACCCTAGCCTATTTGGATTGGGAATCGGATAATGTGCACTAGCAGAAAAAGGGACTCTTGAGGGTTTAGTTTTTGAGCAGGTTTGGAAGCTCAAAGACATGGCTTTTACTGGCAAGGGGGACACTTATGAGATGTATTATTGGATTTCCCAACTAGAGTGAGTATTAGATATGTCTAGGAGTAGCCTTCACGAGGAGTGAGTGTATTTTAGCCTTGTCTTGTTAGGCGGTGTAGGTGTACCTTTAAGGGTGACGATCTGGGATGTTTGTATAGTTACCTAGGAGGAATGTTTCCTAGGGCAACTTTATCTGCGTTTCTTCCATAACACCAGGGCTAGGGGGACGTATTAGATGCTCAATACAAGTCGAAATTCCAAGATCCGTTCTGGTTTACACCAGTAGAGGTTGCAGATAAAGTTGAAAAGTATTGATGCTTCAAGCGGGGTTTGAGAGTTGAGTTCAAGGTTTTAGTGACAATTCATTCATGTACTTCTCTCATAGATTTTTCAGGTTCTGCCAGTAGGGTTGAGTTGAGGTCACTGGTTGGGCAGTAATCTTGAGCTTCTCGATCGACTTCAGAAGTATGTATCTTTTAGACCTTATGAGGGATTATCATGTCTACTACAGTATTGGGATAGTGCGGGATGTTGCAGGTTAGTAGCTGAGGGCAGTATTGATACCTTGAGCGGTATGAGGGAGTAAGACTTCTGCTAGTGGGCCAGTCAATTAGTGGTAGGCAGTGAGGATATGGTCGAGCCTCAGGCCTATGTGTTCAAGTTACTTAGTTAGAGGCTCGTGGGGCATCGTTGGTAGTGACGGGCACACTTGCTAGTTTTGGCTTACTGCATGAGTTTTCTTGAGATCCTAGGAATGAACCGTTTGACTTCTTATCGTGCCTCTATCGAGTGTTCAGGAATGACGTTATCTTCGAGAGTTCCTGGTTTCAGTGGTATATCCTTGTGGGTTTTGGGGTACGCTTTAGGGCTGCATAGTAAGAGGATAGCTTACGCATCTAGACTTGTGGGGAACGTAGGAGTTGGATTATTCCACCTGTGACCTAGAGTTAGCAGTGATGATTTGTATCTTGTTGTTTTAGGAGACATTATCCCTATAAGGAGACATGTAGGATTTTTTACGGATTTGGATCTGGGGCAGATACGGTAGTTAGACCTGGTTAAGGATTATGACAGTACGTTTGAGTTTTATTTGGAAAGCTATTTTGGTTGTGTATGCATGAAGCAAAATTTTTTAATGGTTTTGTAGGTCTCTGCACACTATTCTTGTATATGTACTAGGGAGGCTTTGTAGAGTAGGAGTTGTGCTTGGAGTAGTTAACCCAGAACTTTTATTAGCCAGTTTTCTACTGAGGCATGTTCGTTCGATTGAGTTACTATGGCTCAACTCCGGGATCCGACGTTGTGCCTTTAGGTTGGAGTCGGGGCTAGCGACAAGCAGGACTTTACGATCAAAATGATTGTAGCCTTAGCTTTGAAGGCCAGTTTGGTGTGTTAGATGTTAAAGAGTATGAAATGGAATCCTTCGGGTGGCATATTTCTTTGCTTGTGCCAAGCATCCTAGTGGGACACACATGTACCGTATTCTCGGAAACCACTTGGGTGGGTTGACTTGGGAAGAAATTGGTTGAGTTTGACTTTGGATATATAGTTTGTTAGCGGGTAGGGCTGAGTCACTAAGACCTAATGGAATATTACGGTCAAATGCTATCTCGGATTGAAAATAGAATCGTATTATCTTGGACCTTATGTTTTCCTATGACCTAGGGAGAGTTCTTGTTGGAATCTGGGCTCTTATGATTTGACTCACAAATTCAGTACAAGTTTGCTAGCGCAAAGGCATTTCAATTTCGATTGGTTTACAAGTTGTATTTGAGATCATCCGTTTGTGTGCTCCATGGCCTTTAGTATCATATAGGAACTTGAGGGTTTAAGAGTTTGGCGAAGTTTATTGAGATCTGTGAGGACGAGTTGGGCTTTTTAGCACCAATTTTCTTACTTACAAACAGTTAGTCGGGGAGGACGACTCAGATTCGGGAGGCCTTGTGAGGATTGTGTCTTATAGTTTAGCGACAATTGGGATTCGCTTACAACGGTAATTCTCAGTTGAGTATCGGGATGGTTTTGTTAGAGGCGCTATTTTGGGTGGCAATACATAACACTTAGTGTTGGTTTGAGGTAGACAAGAGGAGATTATTGACACCTGAGGTTGTGGACATAACAGAGAAAAGATCGAGATTACCCGGGAATGGGTAAAGTATTTCAGGATCATTTGAAAACTTTCTAGGACCTAACCTTGAGTTCAGAATGGTGATTGAGTTTTCTCGAATGTATTCCACTTGGAGGTTTTTGTTTCAATTTGGTAGCCGTAGGAGTTGAGGAACCAGTAGATTTGGCCTTTTGAGTTTATCGAATGGATGGGCCACTAGTGTGTAGGCTGGTATAATTTATGAAGCACGCTGTATTTGTGAATTGTTTCAAGTTTCCTTGCTCCGAGATTACTTTTTTAACAAGCCTTACATGGTAGTCGAGCAACTGGTCGAACCCGGAGGGGGTTTTGAACGTGGTGTGTAGCCTATACAGATTTTGAATTGGAACGATAAGGTACTACACCGGGTGAAATTTTCCCCTTGCATGTTTTCTACGGGGGGATCTTGACATGGAAGAGACCATATGAGAGCCTGAGGTATGAGTGTGGTCATAGTATCCACAACTATTTTGGGGAAATGAGTGAATTTTCTGGACGAAATTCTTTAAAGGGGGTAAATTGTAACAATCTGACCTTCTCTTATTTGCCTTTTCGTGAATTAATTTGTGAAATTACCATTTTACCCTTTTAATGTGGCCCAGTAGTCAATTTTTTGTTCGGGATCACTATTGCGGATATTTCTTGAACCAATGGGTAGGTCTCAAACTCACGAGCCCAAAGACATGCGACACATGCAAATCGAGGTTCGTATGAGCATTTTACAATTTTCAGAGCACTTAGGGGCATTTCGGTCATTTTTCTTTGGAGATATTTTGGGGAAAGCATAAGGATGTCTTTATCCTTACCTCTTCCTCTTTTATTTTGGACCAGACTCTCCTCTTCATTGTTTTCTCCCTCACCTCTCTCTTTTTGCCCTTGGATACCAAAACCCAAACCAAAATTCACAACTTCAAATTTAGTTCTTAAATCCTTAAACCAAGCTCCTTTTTTATTTCCTGGCACTCTGGGGATCATAAACACCCAAAAATTGGAAAAGGATTAACGTGGGAAAGGCCCAGTTCAAGAAGGAGAGAAACCAGAAACTTTCAAGCCCAATTTTGACAAATATAGGTAATTTCTCTCACATCTAGGTTTAGATTTGGATTCCTTAGCTCGAGTAGATAGATTTAGACTCTTAGAACGTCCAATTTGGTTAAGATTTGATGAAATTATGAAGTTTTGAAGATTGGAGCTTCAATAGCGGATTTTGGCGACCAGCGGCAACGACGCATGGCGGCACTAGTTACCAGCTCTAGCAGGCTGCTAACATCATGGATGGCATCATAGATGATGTTAGCAAAGATATCATCATGTCATTCGACATCATTATGTTAGTCCACATCAGTTTTTCAGTGCCACATCAGCTTGTTAGTGCCATGTGGCAGGTTGACGCCAGCACCCCGTTGCTGGGTGATGTCAGCAGCCACGTGGGCGCGTGGGAAAGGAGGCCGTTCATTCCCCAGCGTGTGGCGGTCCTTGGGCTCAATTCCCAAGACACAACAGTGTGTGCCTTATAGTTTCGACATCCTAAATCCAATGATGGTGGTTTTGGGTTGATCAGAGTTCATTTAGTGGTGTTCCTAGGCGTCCAAAGTGGCAAGTTGTGCATTTAGGACACATGTACTATCTTAAAAATTAGGGGATTTAATTGTAGGGTTATTTGGGATGTTAGTGATGCTCGACTATGATTGTTGACATGTTAGATAGCTCCAAGGACCTTAGAATTATTACTATGAGTGGACTTTGTTTTTAATAATCAAGATGCATGCATATTTAACTGTTTTAAATATTTTATGACATAATCTTGATTGAAATCGTTTGTAGGATTATTATAAATTTTTTGCATGTAATATGAAGATTTATGGTTTTGAGAATAAGTATTCGATTAGTTATTCTAGACACATGCTTTATGAATTTTTGTGGAAACTGTATTTTGGGCCCAAGCCTAGTTAAATTGTTTTGACTGGGATTTGGAGTTAAGGATTAATTTTAAAGCAAGGTTTTGCCTTTACTATTGAAACTATTTTTCACATATGACTATCCTTGGGCATGCAGTGATTACCATTTTCTAGACTAGCATTTGGAGTGTGTATCCGCTAGTTCCTGGGGGTTGTCTACATGTAGTACGGATTTCCCAGCCTGGTAGTTCGCGACTATGACTTAGAGGATTATTCCTAGTTGGCCAGCACAACTTACGTGTGGTGATTAGGGGGAGTTGAGGATTAGTCAGGCGGGATTACAGGTATATGTGTCCTGAATTCTAGATGGATTTATAAACTAGAATTTCAGGAATAGGTGGCCCACAGGTATTTTTTACATGCTATCCTCTTTTATATTTTATGGGTTCATGGTTTATAACAAGATTTTATTTTTATTTGAAATTCCCATGATTTGATACTTTAGTTTCTGGATATTCTCTTTATATGCATGCATGTTTACATTTGGAGGGTAATTGAAATTTTTCTTCGAAAAATGTGTTTTGAATGTTTATTTATGTCCACTCATGGTTTTGTCTATTTTGAGAACCCTCTAGGCAGCTGTTTGGTGACAGGGGCTACTTCTGAGGTAGAGGAATTATCTATAACTGCACGCTCGTTAGAATTTGCGGTATACGGTTCATATCAATGTTGTTGCCATTTTTTTAGTTGCTCTGTTGCCCACGAGTGTACTATTTGACTGCTGGTTTGCATTTTATTTATATGGAACTCAAGAGCTTATCCTTAGTCTGACATGTGTGTAAGGGTATTTTGAATATTTTGGTGTATTTTATCATACAATAGCAGGACCAAACACATTGGTTTAGGAGCTTTCGGATTCCTTGTAACGACCTGTCCCGGGAGTCGGGATTAGCGAAGGGATTAGCGACGGATTAGTACGTTGATCGGTGTTTAGTTGGCACACCCGATTTCGACATCAGAGGAGGAAGTTATGAGGTTCGGAAGGCTGAGGGCACTTTCGTAATTTGGTTAAAAAGAGGGAAAAAGATGAATTTTTGCACGACAAGGTTTCTTCACATAAACCGAGGACCGTTAGGTAGATCTCGTCGTCCTGAGTACAACGATAGGTGGCATGCCTTTATCGGACGTTGGACGAGTGAGATATGGGTCTAGAACGGCTAAGGGTAAAATCGTAAATTGAACAAGTAGGGGTATTTTGGTCGTTTTGTGCCTTGGGATGCGTGCAAATCAGATTGGGACAAGTGTACAGGTCTGGTTGGATATTTTGGGCTTAGGCCACCAGGTGTGTGACACCTGGCTGTTTTCTGGTGGCTTCTAGCCACTTGCATCATTTAGTTTAAATTGTTTGGGGCTTGTTTTACCCGTGCTTTAGAGAAAACAGAGACTGAGTTTGGTGATTCAGTAAGTGAGATCAAAGGAAGGATGAGAGTGAAGGGAATGTGTTGGGAGAAGCTGGAGAGTCGAGTGAGTGTGTGAGGAGGGTGGAAAACCAGGAAAACAGAGAGGGAGTTTTGGTGGTGGTGCTGCCGTGTTTCGATCAAACCGATCAAGTTTGGGGTTGTGGGTGTGTTTAAAGGACGAAGGAGAAGTGCTAGACGGGTTAGACCCACGGCGGAGCTCACGGTGGAGGTCAGCAAGCAGGTAATTTCTAGAATTCCCTCTGTATACTCTGTTTTTCTGTTTGGTTTCAAATGTAAAGTCATGGATTTTGAGGCTGAATCAAAGTGTCCTATGAGTTCGAATAGGCTTAGGAGGTCCTAAGGAACCTTTAGAACTTGAAGCCGTGATGGGAGGAAGACCTGGTGGCCGGGAGCAGAAACAGGGGTTTTGGATGGTTTCTGGTTCGAGCTTAGGAGGTGCGTATTAGGGCTTAATGTTGTGTTTTAATTAGTGGAATTAGTTGCTAGGATGAGGACGAAGCTTTTGGTGGAAGTAGGATTGGAAACGGACGGGAGACGGCAAGGAACCGGTCACGCCGGTTCAGACCGGTCGAGTGTCGAAGAAGACGATGAACAGTGCCACTGTTGCAGGCGCGTGAAGCCCACGCGCAACCCCTTTGGGAGGCGCGTGAGGGCGCGTGGGGAATATTTCGGGGAAGTGTCAAACTTGGTTTTTAGTCTAATCGTTGTAACGAACCTGTTGGGACAAGTTTCGGGACGATCGGACATCGTCTCGGGTTAGTTTCGGGTGTTCGAAGGTTTAGGGTCCCGTTTAATTACGTTTAAAATTCTGGGAAAATTGGGAAAAATAGGATAAGCTTAGTTGAAGTGTTAGTGACCCATTTTGGTGACTTTTGACAGGTCGGGAAATCCCTAAGGCGACCGAAGAACGTACGGGACGCGAGTGACGTGCCCGGGAACAGTGAATGGACTCCTTCTTTCTAACCGAGCATGCATAACTACTTTTATTTACTTGTTATATGGTTTTCATTATGATTTCATGATTATTGAGTATTTTATATCTGTTTGACGAACTTTCACGTTTTTTTTGAGATATTTACGTATTTCAGCACGTTTTACGAGAAATGCTTTGATTATGATTTTGATGCTATGCTTTTGGGCTTTCAATCTATAATTGGTTTTCAATGATTATAAATGGATTTGAGACATGATTCGCTAGTCAAGGTTTTCGGTTTTAGAATCGGATTTCGGAAAGCGAGATTTGGTTTTAAAGTTGAAAAGGGGATTTTCGGATTTGGGTTCGGAATGACGGTTCTGGATGCCAGAAGGGCTTCGAAATAGTAATTTTGAATTCGGGTTTGGATATGGATTTAGAAATGGTTTTCAAATGGTTTTGGATTGGATTTGTTGGATCTGGTTATTGGGTTTAAAGACCCGGATATGATTGACGGGGGACGGGCCCGGATTGGGTTTAAATACCCGGATTGAGTTTAAAGACTCGAGAGTTTAAAGACTCGGATATTATGATTTTTCCCCCGTAGGCCTGTTGAGTTTAAAGACTCGGATTATATTGAGGCCTGGATTGAGTTTAAAGACTCGGGAGTTTAAAGACTCAGATAGATCCAGCAGGTTTGATCGGATGATGACTTTGGTATTTTATGTTTTATGATACTGTTTCCGTGATAAGTATTATGTGCTTTTATAAATGTTTTCAGACACTGGGTTATGCATGCATGTTCTCTAAACGGAGGGCAAAACCCTGGTTTGTTTATTAAATTGTCTTTGAAACTCTTTTTATTTTCTAGTCCACTCACACCTTCTGGTTTTGAAATGCCCTCCAGGTCGTGGTGATAGCACTGGGGTTGACGTTGAGGCAGTGGCAGAGGCATAGAGTATTCTAGAGTTATCCCGGAGTTTTACCAGAGTTTTCTGGCGTTTTCCGTTGTGCGTGTAGTCAAACTTTGAGTTGGATTTCTGTCTTTTCGTTTTGTACTATGCTCTGTATAGCTGTTGACTTGTTGGACTTTGAATTCTCCCTTGTCTAGCAGTGTTTTATTTTTGGGTTTCGTGAGGTTGTTTCGGTCTTTTGTGTTGGGTTGTCAGACGGGAGCAGGGTTCACCTCAGTTATCGGGGTGATAATCGGGGTGGGGCCTGACAATTGGTATCAGAGCATAGGTTTACGGTTTTTTTCTGTTGCGAGGTTGTGTTTAGGTCGTTTTACTGACTCTATGCCTCTTTCAGCGTACGATCGATCATGCCTCCGAGACGTGAGCCCCCTCCACGACCTGAAGACGACGTGACAAGAGGGATGGAGAGTGCTACGACCGAGCGAGCCCAGCGACTCGGGGCTACGATGTTTAGTAGTGGGGCAGACCCTGAGGAAGCCCATATGTGGATTACGAGACTTGAGCGGATTTTCCCAGTGATGCGATGCCCACTAAAGGATCAGGTTTTATTAACTACCTTTTTACTGGACAGTGCGGCGTACGAGTGGTGGTACACCCTCGAGTTGTCAGGCTGGGACGCCCACACAGTGACCTGGGAGACGTTTAGGGAGCAGTTTTTGAATCATTACTACCCCCGTTCTTTCCGCGATGCCAAGGAGGCTGAGTTTTTGCAGCTCCAACAGGGGAGCATGACGGTGGCTGAGTACGAGCAGAAGTTTCAGATGTTGTCTCGCTTTGCTCCTGCGTTTGTGGCTACGGAAGCCGAGAAGTACCGTAGGTTTGAGTTGGGCCTGCGAGGTGAGATTCGAGCCATAGTGACTGCTGGATCGTTTGCGACCCTCCGAGAGCTGTCGGATGCTGTAGTGAGGGTAGAGGCTAGCTTGCAGTTACGACGCCGAGAGTCGCCTTTTTCTGGAGCTTCGAGCCAGAGGACACCGAAGAGGGGCAATTACAGTGGAGCGGCTTCATCTGCGGGCGATGACCATTTTGGCAGACCTGGTAGTTTCCAGAGTTCAGAGTTCCGTGGACACCGAGAACAGTCGACTCCGCAAACCAGTGCGATGTCTATTGCATCTACTGGGAGACCGAGTGGAGGACCCACTTAGGATGTTTGTTACTACTGTGGAGAGCGAGGTCACTTCCAACGCGAGTGTCTGTTGTTACCCCAGGAGGGTGGCGTAGGACGAGGAGTGGCGGAGCCCAGACAGAGCACAGCGTCAGCTTCAGGGACAGCAGGCACCAGAGGAGGTGGTAGTGCCACTAGTAGTTTGAGGGGACGTGGCAGATCTTCAGGATCCTAAGCCCTAGTGTTTGCGATGACTCAGCAGGAGGCTCAGTCAGTACCCGGTGCCATGACAGGTACTTTTACTATCCTTGGTCGTATGGTATACCTTTTTGTTGGATCTCGGGGCAGAGTTTAGGATTTTCCCCTAGGTGACTTGGAGTGACGAGGTTGAGGACTAAGGTGAGTTCCGTTGAAGGATGACGGAAGGGATTGGAGAAAAAGTGACTATAACTGATCGATATGAGGTTATTGAGTGTGCCTTTAGGACTTTGTCGATTGTTCCGACGGGGAGGTCGACTCGTAGTTGAGTTACCTTAGGATTTCCTACCGACCAGGAGACCCGAGAGTCTGGGTTGGTTCCCAGAAGGTGTAGGTGGATGTACGTGAGGATGTACTCTATGAACTCTGTTTGGGTACTCTAAATGAGGTATTCTAAAATACCTTTGTTACTTTCAGTTTGTAGAGTTTCCCTTGCGTACATAATGAAGTTCGAGTTGGTAGTACAGGGCGAAGGTACGTTCGACTCGAGAGAGTGTCAGAAGTGTTTGCGGCGTACTCAAGTTTGATGTCAGGATACTTTGACCACCGGGTAGGAGACCCAGGTGTGGGGTACGAGGTGTGGAATTTCGGGATGAAATTCTTTTAAGGACGGTAGATTATAACGACCCGTCCCGGGAGTCGGGATTAACGACAGATTAGTACGTTGATCGGTGTTTAGTTGGCATGCCTGATTTCGAAATCCGAGGAGGAAGTTATGAGGTTCGGAATGCTGAGGGCACTTTCATAATTTGGTTAAAAAGAGGGAAAAAGATGACTTTTTGCACGACAAGGTTTCTTCACATAAACCGAGGACCGTTAGGTAGATCTCCTCGTCCTGAGTATAACGACAGGTGGCATGCCTTTATCGGACGTTGGACGAGTGAGATATGGGTCTAGAACGACTAAGGGTAAAATTGTAAATTAAACAAGTAGGGGTATTTTGGTCTTTTATGCCTTGGGATGCGTGCAAATCAGATTGGGAAAAGTGTACAGGGCTGGTTGGATATTTTGGGCTTAGGCCACCAGGTGTGTGACACCTGGCTGTTTTCTGGTGGCTTCTAGCCACTTGCATCGTTCAGTTTAAATTGTTTGGGGCTTGTTTTACCCGTGCTTTAGAGAAAACAGAGACTGAGTTTGGTGATTCAGTAAGTGAGATCAGAGGAAGGCTGAGAGTGAAGGGAATGTGTTGGGAGAAGTTGGAGAGTCGAGTGAGTGTGTGAGGAGGGTGGAAAACCAGGAAAACGGAGAGGGAGTTTTGGTGGTGGTGCTGCCGTGTTTCGATCAAACCGGTCTAGTTTGGAGTTGTGGGTGTGTTCAGAGGACGAAGGAGAAGTGCTAGACGGGTTAGACCCACGACGGAGCTCACGGTGGATTATATTGAGGCATGGATTGAGTTTAAAAACTCGGGAGTTTAAAGACTCCTATAGATCCAGCATGTTTGATCGGATGATGACTTTGGTATTTTATGTTTTATGATACTGTTTCCGTGATAAGTATTATGTGCTTTTATAAATTTTTTCAGACACTGGGTTATGCATGCATGTTTTCAAAACGGAGAGCAAAACCCCGGTTTGTTATTAAACTGTCTTTGAGACTCTTTTTATTTTCTAGTCCACTCACACCTTCTGGTTTTGAAATACCCTCCATGTCGTGGTGATAGCGATGGGGTTGACATTGAGGCAGAGGCATAGAGTATTCTAGAGTTATCCCGGAGTTTTACCGGAGTTTTCTGGCGTTTTCCGTTGTGCGTGTAGTCAAACTTTGAGTAGGATTTCTGTCTTTTCTTTTTGTATTATGCTCTGTATAGCTGTTGACTTGTTGGACTTTGAATTCTCCCTTGTCTGGCAGTGTTTTATTTTTGGGTTTCGTGAGGTTGTTTCGGTCTTTTGTGTTGGGTTGTCAGACGGGAGCAGGGTTCACCTTGGTTATCGGGGTGATAATCGGGGTGGGTCCTGTCAATCCTGTCACAAAAAATCAAAAAAATTAAAGAATTATTGTCTCAATTATGTGATGCTTACAAGAAAAAGGTTGTGAATACTAAGTGACACACCCCGATCAGAAAAGTCTGTGAGCACATGGAAATCGAGGCGTGCAGATCGACATCTGGACGATGACGTCCAGATGAAGAAAGCCATTTACTATCAAATATTGTGTTATTCAGAGGTCGGGTGAGACCTAATTGGAGAAAACTTGCTACATTCACCCAACCATGGAAGCGGAGAGTATGGATACACATATTGATGACCATACAACTATACTATACTTGTCACCACCCGATTACACCGCCAGTTCACTTCCCGCCATGGAGTGAGTGTTAGAGCTGCAGCTATATCTCCTCGAAATATGTGCATGCAAACAAACTTTGGGGGTTTAAAAATACAAGGGTGAGTGGACCCAGATGCTTATTTCAGTGTAAACCACAGTTATTAAAAACATACTTTAACCCCCCGTTTTATCTAAAAATCCCAAAACAATCACAGCATACTTGCACGTAATATGACAAGAAGATAACCTCAATTTAATGATAATTATAAACTCGGATTGCACATTCTACAAGAAATAATAATAAAATATTCACAACTCATAAGACTTGAATAGGTCATGCCAAGTCATGAATATGTTACCATGTCAACCAACTAAACATTTTCTCTTGAGTCGCAAATTGTAACTGGGTGTCTTACTCGCGAACCTCGACCACGTGAAAGACTGGGTGCAATGCACCGTCACCTCGAGTCCCCTAGAGCTCGGGGACAGGGCTGGCACTTTTTAACTAGTATAACAAGCACGCGGGTGAACGATCAAATTGAGGACTAGTCTGCAGTCTACATGTAATGACCCGGACCTTGAGGAAAAGTGAATTTGGACAAATTGAGTAAAAAGACGGTTTACCCTTGGAAACAGTCAAAGGGTTAACTTTCTTTGACCAAAGTTCAAATGTTGACTTTTTTATCAGGACCTCGTTTAGGTGATTCGAGAAGACTGTTAGGAAGGTATCGGGATCCTGCAGCATGTAGACAAGCGGCAGGCTAAAATCAGAGTTCGTATGAGATTGTTTCGGATAAAAAATCCTTAGGGGTATTTTGGTAATTATGCTTAAAGGGCATTTTTTGGCATTTTGAAATATGGACCAATTGTTTAGTGACAAGTGGCAAGCCTGGAAGGTTCTGATCCTTCCTCTCCACCGGCTTATGCCCCTACTTATGGACGTGTTTGGGTGTGCTAAGTGAGATTCGGAGGTCATGGGCCGAAAAGCCATGAAAATACAACCACCGTGAGGGGGAAGGTAAACTAGGGAAACTGAGAGCTCCGGGAAGGGGAAAGTGAAATGAAGATAAGGAACACTGAAGGGAATCGTGGACAAACACGAAAGAGGGAGGAAGAGGACTGAACAACCATGGATCCAAAGTGCAATTCTCGGATTCCTAGTTCGGATCTGAGTTTTAAGGATTAGAAACTTGAAATGAAGTTCCTTATCAGCTCCTGATCATCCTTGAGATCTCAAAGAATCAAAAACTAGCGAGTTTAGGCACTGGGATGGCCAAAACAGGATGGTGCAATGGTGGCCAAGGTTCAAAGGATCGAATATCATTTTGAGGTAAGTTTTTGATCGAATGTCGTTTTGAGGTAAGTTTTTATCAATTTTCAGTTCATATATCCCTTCTTGGAGTCCCTTAGATGAAATTTGTCATTTCGATGATGAAAAATAGTGTAGAAAACATCGAATTTGAAGCGGGTCGAGCCTTCGGGTCGGACAATCCGGTTGCAGAGAACCGGGTCTGGCGAGAAGTAGACGATGATGAATAGTGTTGGGCACGTGCCTCCCACGCACAGCCACTTCAGGTGACGCGTGGGGCGCGTGTGGTGGATTTTCGAGGTGATTCCAACATATAGTTTAATGTATTCGATGTTACGAATCTAGCGATACAATTTTCAAGGAGATTAGATATCATCTTGGGACAGTTTTAACTGTTCAAAAGTTTGAGGGTCTGTTTTAATACGTTTAAAAATCTCAAAAAATTATGGGATTAATATGTGAGATGATTGGAATGATTAGTGACCCTTCTACGTGTGAGTGGACTTTGTTTTACCTAAACCCTATGCATGCATTCTTATATGGTTTTTATATGATTTACTATGAGAATTTCTTGATGTTTATTTACGTACAATTTATATGAATTTTGGGAATTTTTATGAATATCTAAGAAAAATGTTATTTAAATATTTTGAGAGGAAATTGGGTTTATTAAACTCTGGATCCTTAACGATTTGTGGGAAACAGTTTCATACTTATTATGACATGTTTATATGATTTTGATGATGATTGATGGACTTGGATTTTTATATAATTTTATTGAATATTTTATTGGGTCATTTTACGATGTCTGGATTAAGCCGTGGTTTTGGGATTATGCCCGAGATATTGGATTATGGTTTGAATTACTGTTGATATGAATGCGTGCTTCCGTGGTATTTGTGATGATTGTGATGTTTGTGATGATGTGGGATGACTGTGGTTAACCTTCTTCGAGATACCAATTGATTGGATAGTCTCGAACGTCGAGCCAGGCTCCGTTATTCCTGAGACTTGTCTTAGACATCGAGCCTAGGGCTTCGTAATGCCTGAGACTAGGACCGTGACTTGGACTTCGAGCTGGGCTCCGTAATTCTCGAGCTGGTCCACACTCGGACGTCGAGTTGGACTCTGTAATTCCTGAGTGATATTATCCTACCGGTAGTGCACATTGACATGATAATTTAGCTTGTAGGCATCGAGGTTGCTCAATTGGTATGATTGATTATTTTGATATGATGTTGGGTTCAGTGTGCTAGGTTCCGTGTAACTGATATGGTTTGTTGGCATGTTTCCTTTGGTGTGATATTTGATATGACTTTATGTTGGGTAAGTTTTTGGAATTTCTAATTTTCTGGTTCCTACACTTATTTTGAGATTCATGTTTTATCCAAAAATTTGGTGCATGCATAGTTTATAAAACGGAGGCTAAATAATATGTTTTTGAATATTATGTTTTTACAAAATTTATTTTCGTCCACTCACACATTTTGATTGTTTGAAACCCTCCAGGGTCGTTGCCTGAGAACCGAGGTTATTTTCAGAGCGGATGCATAAGCTCGCGAGGTTGCAAGTATCCCTTGTCTGACATGATTTCGGGGATACTTTCGGTATTTTAGGTTACCTGTCAGATGGGAGCAGGACCCGAGTACATTCTATATAAGGTACTTCGGGTTGGGTCCTGTCACTACAGACGAGTACCAGACACCAGCGACTCCTAAGTGGGTTCTAACACTCTATCTCATCAATGCCCCATAGACAAATATGTAATGCAACATGTGACTCGATAACTTACCACTATGCACAAACATCGAATCATAGCATACCAGAATATCCAAGAAAGCATCGTAAACCAATCATTTCAAACAAATACTACAAGTAGCACACATTAAGTCATCCTTGCTCAATAATATCATAAGTGCAAACATCGTAAAACGTGCAAGTAAAACATTATAAAATAAGCTTAAGGAAGGGGCCCACTCACAAACTAATCAGGAATCAGAATCACCCGACATATCAAACCACATAAGCCCGAAATCGTCACAATCCTAAGTAAATATGGTTATAAGGTTACTATTTGAATTTCAAGTAAAACAATAACAAGTCTCACTTAAATTTTTTTGAATGATGTTAAAACGGCTCAAAACGGGCTTAAACCGTGCTTATACATATCGAAAACGTCTCAAAATAAGCATGCGCGAATTCTGAAATATTTACTGGAATATTGGGAATATTCCATTAGTTGACCGTTAGAACTAACGGTTGACTAACATTGAATAACAACATTGCTCATTGACAAGTAGTCGTCGGAGACGGCGGTCGGACCGCCGCCATCCACAATGGCCAGTTTCTAGAAAATCTCATCGGAAAACTGAGTTTTCCGGCGAGGCCTAAATCCCTTGAATCATGATCGTTTTCGACATGCAATTAGCCGATCTACACCCTTTCGATGCCAGGAATTCAAATATCATACCCTCAAATCTAGAAAATACATCACGTGGTTGGAAAATCACTGGGAAGTTGGCAAGTCTGCAACTCCAATGCGGTCGTTCTCTGTCGAACCTCACGCAAAACCATAAGTAAGTGCATGGTTAGTATTCCCTAGATGAAATGAAGTTAAAAAGTGATTAGAGCCTAGAGATACAACCTAGTTTGCTCGAAGAGAGTCGAGACCCAAGGAGCCCGTGTGGCTTTATTCTTCTCCAGCAAGTTCAATCGATGTTCCTGGCTCGAAAAAACCGTACCATGAGTCAATCAGTAAGCTCTCAACGAAATAATTCCAACGGTGTAGAGAAAAGGATAAGAGATTACGTAGGCTGGTTAGTACTTCACTGGGAAACGACGGCTTTGTCGCACTTCGTCTCCCCCTGAGCGTATATCAGTGGCCATTGAAGATTTTAATACTTGGATGGACTTCGCCTAGTCAAGATGAGACTATTGGGTCTTGGTATGAGGTTTGGGCTTGCTAGAGACGAAGCCGAAAGGGGCTGACGATAGTGCTTTATAATTTTCGATGTTCATTCTCTTTTAGAGAAGATGAAAGGGTCAAGGGAAGAAAAATGGAGGCTCATGGAGAAGCTAGATAGAGTTTGATAGCTCTTAACAGAATCATTGTCGCAAGGTTGTGGTGGTAATAGGGTCGCCATGGTTCAATGAGGATTTCGGGGGTGTGGTGATGAAGTGGACGATGTGTGTGTGTGTGTGTGTGCAAGTGAAAGGAAAAAAAAGAGGGAAAAGGGGAATGGGGGGGTGGGGTTGGTGAACCCCTCTTACCAAATAAGTACCAAAGCGGTATGGGCCTCCCCGCAAAACTAATGGGCTATTCCCAAAACAAATGGACCCTCAATTGCCTTGGGTTAAATAGACATGTGGGCTTACATCATAAAATGGGCTCTAGCTATATTATTTTTTTTCCGTGACCCAAGTTATCGCATTCAAAACATCCTCTGAGGTTCGGCATAATATTAGGGGAAAATGGAAGTTTCAAATTTCGATTTTGAGTTTTTGATACAGGTTGTAACATTTTACCCCCCTTAAAGAAATTTCGCCCCCAAAATTTAGTCAACATCTATTAAAGGTACAACTAACAGTAGTTACCTGCAATTCGTCTGTGCTCCCACAACCAAGGTCCAACAGATAAGTGCTCCATCTAAGAGATTCGTCCATCCTCAATCACCACGCTACCAGTATGTCTCTTCGATTACCACAAGCAATTCCCCAAGCATTGCCCTTAATGATACAACAAATCAGATGCTTCCTAAATAGTTTTTTGAATGTCTCGTAAGGGTTCCTCGGTCAACAAAAAGTATCTGCCAAAGGAATATCAAACCCTCGAAAGTAACCAAAATAAATCAAGCAACTCAAAAGGCTTATGTGTTCCTATTATCTCAAAAGGTAATTAGCACCAAGGTAAATCTGTTTTCACCTTCAATCCATGAGAGCAAGCACAATGAGGGGATAGTTACTAGTACCAACTCAATAATTTCAAGCCCACAATCTGACTAGGTGTCCACAATCTCCTCCTGACACTCCCAGATGGCAACAACCAACTTCGAAGCTAAAAGCCAACTAGGGTTTCACTTACTCGGCAACTAACACAGTCTACATACCAATTTTCTTAGCCAAGGTTTTAGGGCTCACAAAGGGTAACAAGCTTGTTCAGTTCGAGCAGGCCTTAAGGCTTGAATAGTGACCCAATACAACTCTCTATAAAAATAGTGGTCTAAGTAGAGACTAGGAATAAGTATGTTCAAATAATTGTTGGTTAACAAGATAATTGAAACGTAGCCAAAACGTTAGTCCTTTGGGTTCAATAAGTAACTAGCTCCACTAAGTGATCCCTCTAGTTCCTCATTTCATCATAGGTATAGAAGGAAAACACCAAGCACAAAGTCTGGCCCGATTTGGTCTTCAGAAAAAGGATGTATAATGTAACATGCCTCGAGTCTATAGTTCGTAACTACCGGTCGCTCATGTTCCGCATAATAGTCAACAAGTCCAGATAGTCATCTTGACAAGGAGATATCAATTTTTGTGAAGGTTCCTCTTAACCTAAACATCCAAAACTGATGTAAAGCTTTAGTTGACCCCACATAAAGTACCATAATACTCTCACAAGGGGAGAAACACAAAAGTTCGTATCTCGTAATTAATGATGATTCCCATCGTGAAAGTACCTAAGTCGCCGTTCAATCTTGTATGCGGCAAGGTCCCTCTACAAAGCAACTCAAGATTCACAACTTTCGACTGAACCCAGATAGTCAAAATCTCAATTCCTAGTTTGATACGGTTTTAGAATGTTCAAGATTCGGTCCTTATGACTCCATAAAGTAAAGATATTATTGAAGGATTAGGGACGTTACTTCACTACTCGAGTGACGTCAGGGAAACAAAAATACAAGGATGATGTAATTTAAGAGAGAGCTTATGCAATTACTAAAGGAGGAGTGGAGTGATGAAATAATACCCCAAAACGCAGGATCAAAGTGTACTCCAATATTCCTGAGTAAAGATTAACAGCTTAATCAGGGAAGAAAAATTCACCACAATGAACTATTAAATATGCGCCCTAACAAGTCCAAGCGACAAGCGTGAGTAATGACTAAGATTCTCTATACTAGGGTCCTTATCAAGTGAGGTATAAGTTCTCATCGATTAGTCCAACTTCTATTCATAGCTCACAACATAACAAACATGCCCTAAGTTAACATTCAATTGTAATCCTTCAGCCAAAAGTCTGTACTAGTCCATAATGCAAGTTTACCATAGTAGTAAGACTATCAAGTCTACTCATTCGTTCAACAATTAATCTTAAAAAATTTCCAAAGCGTGGGCAAATAAAGTTATCGTGTCAAAGCGGTATGGGCCTCCCCCCAAAACTAATGGGTTATTCCCAAAACAAATGGACCCTCAATTGCCTTGGGTTAAATAGACATGTGGGCTTACATCATAAAATGGGCTCTAGTTATATTATTTTTTTTTCGTGACCCAAGTTATCGCATTCAAAACATCCTCTGAGGTTCGGCATAATATTAGGGGAAAATGGAAGTTTCAAATTTTCGATTTGAGTTTTCGATACAGGTTGTAACATTTTACCCCCCTTAAAGAAATTTCGCCCCCAAAATTTAGTCAACATCTATTAAAGGTACAACTAACAGTAGTTACCTGCAATTCGTCTGTGCTCCCACAACCAAAGGTCCAGCAGATAAGTGCTCCATCTAAGAGATTCGTCCATTCTCAATCACCACGCTACCAGTGTGTCTCTTCGATTACCACAAGCAATTCCCCAAGCATTGCCCTTAATGATACAACAAATCAGATGCTTCCTAAATAATTTTTTGAATGTCTCGTAAGGGTTCCTCAGTCAAAAAAAAGTATCTGCCAAAGGAATACCAAACCCTCGAAAGTAACCAAAATAAATCAAGCAACTCAAAAGGCTTATGTGTTCCTATTATCTCAAAAGGTAATTAGCACCAAGGTAAATCTGTTTTCACCTTCAATCCATGAGAGCAAGCATAATGAGGGGATAGTTACTAGTACCAACTCAATAATTTCAAGCCCACAGTCTGACTAGGGTCCACAATCTCCTCCTGACACTCTGTAACGCCCCGGACGTTCCGGAAGTGTAATATTTTAAAATATTGAATAAAATGACGTTTTTACCCCTGTGATTTGTGTGGTCAATTTGTTGGACTTTTTGATCGGGAGGTCGAACGGACGTGGAGTGATGACCGTGGCGTAGTTCGGGACGTCACGAGTTCATAGACATGTGGCACGTTCGATTAGGACGAACAGGGTGAAAATTATGATGTTCGGAAGTCCAGGGGCATTATCGTAATTTGGACGTTATATGGGAAAAAGTTGACTTTTTGTTAGACAATTGATATCCAAATGAATCAAAGACCGTTAGGTTCGTCTCGAGGTCCCGAGTACAACGACAGGCGGCACGCGCGAAACGGACGTCGGATGACCGAGTTACGGGTCACGGATGTTGGAGGGCATTTTGGTAATTTTTGCCCTGAGGGCATTTTGGTCTTTTCACACGAGGTACTATTCACCACCGTGGAAAAACAGGGTGTGCGGCCGTGGGTTGAGCGTGCAATTGTTTAAGGTTTGGTGGAGGGATCAGACACATTGTTTATGTTGTTTGAGGCATTGGAAGCACCCCATCGTGGCTGTGCAGAGCTTCAGGGCACGGGGAGTTTTAAAAATGGTCGTGGGCTCTGTGTGCGGGAAACAGTCTCCAGAGAGGTTCAGTTGATTCCCACGGGCTGTCTTCCATTCTGAGGGGTTTAGCTGAGTGTCACTGAGTCGGGGAACTCATTTCGATCATTTGGGCAGTCTGAGAGAGAGTGAGCGAGTGTTCTGAGACGGGGAAGAGAAAAACGCAGAAATGGAGGAAATTCAAAGGTTGGGTTTTGAGGTGAGTTGAACCAAACTGAGGTGGAATTAGTCTTCTGGGGCCACTACGAGCACAACCGTGCAAGAATTGAAGGAGGAGGAGGACAGGTTGGCCGGGAACCTGAGTCTCAGTTTCAGAGGAAAACCAGTGCTGAGGACGACGATTTCCAGGTAACGGCGAGTTAAATTGTTTGTTCTATTGTGTTCGTATGGGTCCCTTTATGCTACTGGTGGAATTAATTTGGAAATGGAACCGTGTAGGGTGAGTTCCAGAAGTCGACTTGTTCAACTGTTCGAGCTTGAGTTGGGTCGATTTGGTGTCAGTCGAGGTTAGTCATCAACACAGACCTGAAATTAATGAGTTAGAGAAGATAATAGGATCAAAAACGAGAGGAATTGATTGAGAATTGAGCTTGAACTGGTCGGGTTGAGTCGCGGGTAACAGACCCGTTTATCAGTCTATCCGGGTGAGAACGATGACACTGTAGCTTGGCGCGTGGCCTTCACGCGCAGCCACTTTGGGCGGCGCGTGACGGCGCGTGCGATGTCATCTCCGATCACGGTCAACATGGGAATTGTTCCTTTCAGTCTAATTAACATTTTCCCTTTAGGATTCGAGTTGTTCGGGAGTCGTTCGGGATAATCTCGGGAGCCCGGAAGTTTAGGTCCTTAAGGTTTATTTCGCCGAAAAATCCGGGAAATTTGGGAAAAATCATACGAGCTATTTGAGGATGTTTGTAACCCTTCTTGTACATTTTTACAGGCTCGGACACTTCCGAAGCTACGGAGGAGCGCGCGGGACGCGATTGACGCGTCCTAAAACCGTGAGTGGACCTTTTGATTTCTAAATTGGGCATGCACGACTATTTTGTTTATTTATCTCATGGTTTTACCTATGATTTTATGATGGTGATATGATATATCGGTTTTACATGTTTCCACGTTTTTCGAGATATTTATCATATTTCACGCATTTCGAGATTTCGGTTTTTGCTTATGCATGCGTGATGATTTTGATGAAGTACCTGGATATGAATATGCGTGTTTCGGATTTATGATGTTTGATCACATTGTGAAGTAATTTTTGGAAATTGCATGTGTTGGAATTTGCATGTGAATTCGGACATAAGTCCTGTTATGATGAGAAATGTTTTCGGAATAATGTTGGAAAACGGTTTGTGATGAATCCTGGTTTATTGTGCTTAAAAAAAAACGGTTTTGGGTTTAAAGACCCGGTTAATGGTTGGATCTGGTTTTGGGTTTAAAGACCCGGTATGTTGATGACGGGGGCGGGCCCGAAAATTGGGTTTAAAGACCTGAATTGAGTTTAAAGACTCGTGAGTTTAAAGACTCGATTATTATGATACCCCCGAGGCCTATTAATCATGTTTTGAGTTTAAAGATTCGTTGATATCCCGGGAAGGCCTAATATTGAGTTTAAAGACTCGGATGGATCCAACGGCATAATTGTGGCTATTGATTCACGTTTTACTTGATTTGTGCAATTAACGTTCAAAATGACGGTTTCTGAAACCTGGAATTATTAAATGGTTTTTACATGAATTATGGCGATCCTTTGTAACGTTTTTCACGTGTTTCGGAAAAAGAGTTTTCAAAGTTAATATGCAAAATTTGAATATTCGGTTATGCATGCGTGTTACAAAACTGGAGGGCGAACCCGATTTCGGAAAAACTGTTTTTCCTGTAAAACTTATGTTTCGGTCCACTCACACTTTGTTGTTTTAAATTCCCTCCAGGTCGTGGTACAAGTGCGGGGGCAAGCGCCGAGGCAGAGGCAGAGGCATAAAGTTTTTCGTTGCGGAGTAGTTAGTTCACAGAGTAGGACTTGTTTCTTTAACTTGTTTTGTAATATTGCTCTGTGAAACTGTGGACTTGACGTCCAGTCGGATGTATTTGTTTAATCTCCCTGGTCTGACAATGGGCGTGTTGTAATATTAATTAGTTTTCCGGTCTTTTGGATTCGATTGTCAGACGGGAGCAGGATGCTTCTCGATTATCGAGGCGATAATCGGGGTGGGTCCTGTCACACTCCCAGATGGCAACAACCAACTTCGAAGCTAAAAGCCAACTAGGGTTTCACTTACTCATCAACTAACACAGTCTACATACCAATTTTCTTAGCCAAGGTTTTAGGGCTCACAAAGGGTAACAAGCTTGTTCAGTTCGAGCAGGTCTTAAGGCTTGAATAGTGACCCAGTACAACTCTCTATAAAAATAGTGGTCTAAGTAGAGACTAGGAATAAGTATGTTCAAATAATTGTTGGTTAACAAGATAATCGAAACGTAGCCAAAACGTTAGTCCTTTGGGTTCAATAAGTAACTAGCTCCACTAAGTGATCCCTCTAGTTCCTCATTTCATCATAGGTATAGAAGGAAAACACCAAGCACAAAGTCTGGCCCGATTTGGTCTTCAGAAAAAGGATGTATAATGTAACATGCCTCGAGTCTATAGTTCGTAACTACCGGTCGCTCATGATCCGCATAATAGTCAACAAGTCCAGATGGTCATCTTGACAAGGAGATATCAATTTTTGTGAAGGTTCCTCTTAACCTAAACATCCAAAACTGATGTAAAGCTTTAGTTGACCCCACATAAAGTACCATAATACTCTCACAAGGGGAGAAACACAAAAGTTCGTATCTCGTAATTAATGATGATTCCCATCGTGAAAGTACCTAAGTCGCCGTTCAATCTTGTATGCGGCAAGGTCCCTCTACAAAGCAACTCAAGATTCACAACTTTCGACTGAACCCAGATAGTCAAAATCTCA
This sequence comes from Prinsepia uniflora, assembly GCA_032719365.1. Classification (NCBI taxonomy): domain Eukaryota; kingdom Viridiplantae; phylum Streptophyta; class Magnoliopsida; order Rosales; family Rosaceae; genus Prinsepia; species Prinsepia uniflora. Next base: position 59,364,196 of record CM064872.1, read on the forward strand.
ATTCCTAGTTTGATACGGTTTTAGAATGTTCAAGATTCGGTCCTTATGACTCCATAAAGTAAAGATATTATTGAAGGATTAGGGACGTTACTTCACTACTCGAGTGACGTCAGGGAACAAAAATACAAGGATGATGTAATTTAAGAGAGAGCTTATGCAATTACTAAAAGAGGAGTGGAGTGATGAAATAATACCCCAAAACGCAGGATCAAAGTGTACTCCAATATTCCTGAGTAAAGATTAACAGCTTAATCAGGGAAGAAAAATTCACCACAATGAACTATTAAATATGCGCCCTAACAAGTCCAAGCGACAAGCGTGAGTAATGACTAAGATTCTCTATACTAGGGTCCTTATCAAGTGAGGTATAAGTTCTCATCGATTAGTCCAACTTCTATTCATAGCTCACAACATAACAAACATGCCCTAAGTTAACATTCAATTGTAATCCTTCAGCCAAAAGTCTGTACTAGTCCATAATGCAAGTTTACCATAGTAGTAAGACTATCAAGTCTACTCATTCGTTCAACAATTAATCTTAAAAAATTTCCAAAGCGTGGGCAAAGAAAGTTATCGTGTCAAAGACTAGTTTGACCAGTCCATAAGTAAACTTCGACGACACCAAATGCCAGTCAAAAAGTAATCTCCCACGAAGAGGGTATGAGTCAAGGAAGGTACCTACACCACAAAATGAAGATCGTTGTTCAACACTCAATTTAAGACCGTTTTGTCAATGAATATATTCAGGATTAAGGTAGAATTGTCACTAGTGACCGCAGAATAGGAACATCATGCTTGTACTCCGAATTAAATGAGGGTTGAGTACGTCATCATAACCTATTCAACTAGGTGCATAAGAAATGGATAGAATTTGGATCCCAACCAACACAGTCAAGCACGCGTGAACAGATCCCTTAAGCAAACTAATCCAATGTACAAGTCTCAACAAGTTGGAGTATTAAGTCCCAAGGTAGGGTTGGGGGGGGGGGGGGGGTGGGGGGGGGGGGGAAGTCCAATATTTCACATATCCAAAAATTTCAACGCATCCCTTTCATGCCATAAAGTGGTTCAGTGGCACCACAAGCATATGGCTCCAGCGTTAGCATAAGAAACACAACAATAGGGTCAAGTATATATTACTCAGAAGTAACCTAATGTCCGAGAGCAAAAGACTAATCAATGTAGGATAGAATGAAGTGGTCTAGTCTAGTAAAAGGTTGCCTCAATTATAAATTCGAGATCAGTGACTTTGAAACACCGTAACGATGAAGTCCTCGGATTTACTATAGTAGAAGAAGGCTAGTACCCAAGAATGAAATAATTCATCACAATCCTTGTAGTCAATGAAAAACGTGGGTGGTCAACCTCGAAACTTCCCAACACATAAACCGAAGTTGACCAGGAAAGGTCTAACCCGCAACCATGATAGGTTCATGTAGTATACTAATTGGAAACATCCAAGGGTTAAGGAGTCAAACATTTATATTGGCTGATGAAATGTGCACAGATTTAGAATAACACCAATAGAAGAACACCAAAATAAAGAGAAGGTTGAGATCATAAGGTGACTTGTGTAAATCAAGGATTCTAAAATCAACATTAAGAAATTCACAAGAAAAAACACTCAAAATACAAAAACCTTCCCCAAAGTCAAAAGTCGTCAAATTGGAAATAGTTATTCTTAAAAACGAAGGTTAAAACTCAACGATCCCGAAATTTCCTTTCCAAAAATGTTTGTTTATTAAAAGAAAGGAAAAGTCACAAATTATCCAAATCATAAGGACACGCAGTCACCGGAAGAAGGTAAGGAAATCCCGTAAGGTAAAATCGAGGACGCGAGATGTGGCACAAATGTCAAAACGTGAAATTAAGTTAAGGAACTTTAAAACGTTTAATAAATGCGCTTGGAGATATAATTTATCAAAACTGTACTGTCCTCAAAATTTAAAAGTAGTAACTGAGAGCGATTCCAAAATTGTGGTTTAACATAAGTTAAGAAAAAACAACGAATATGGGATGTAACCCCCAGTTATAGAAATGCATGATTTAGTAAGGTAGAAAACTGAGTCGATAAGAAAATTTAGCAAACAAGTTAAATGATTTTAACTGTTATCCAGATGTGTCACAACACAATGTGTGGTACAATCGCATCACTGGTATTTTATTGAGTAAAGCAAAGTTATGGGAAAAGAAAAATGTCACCAGATGAAATTCACACACAAAAAGGTGTTTATCACTAGTAACCCGATAGTAAAACAAAAGTAATGGTAGTAAGGCCAGATCATTTGTAGAAAATCCGTTAACCCGTGTTAAACACCAATAGGCAATGACCCAGTTAAAAATGATTCTCAAAACAAAAGCATGTCGAGCAAGCCCCTTCAAAACCAAGTGAATTTGGAAAGTTTCCAAGGCCCACATTATGGAATTTTGGGTCATACAACTACAAAACAAGGGTAGAGCTCACAAATAGGATGAACGACGGTTACAAGTCCTAAAGGACGAACAAGGGTGAAATCAAGAAATTTGCCTCCCAAATTGCTGGAGGATTCACAATGATTTGACAATTATAAACCTACGATAAGTTGAACGGTCTTGATACCGAGGTAGAAAGTCTCACAACCACGAAAAACAAGAAGTACCACCCGAATGTGAAATTCGACGTAAGACAATCTAACTAAACTCGAAACTATGGGAGACAAAATTTAAGTCAAACTTTGATTTAACTCGTGGGAACTCGCGACAAGTTAGATAACGAATTTCAACTAACGTCAAACAGCGTAATTAACTATTCGAGGAGTGGCTCTAACACCGGTTATTAGGTTTTATGATCATTAAGCATCTGAAAACTAATGACAAGTCCTAAAATCATACTCTGACACCAAATTGACACACCTCGACCCGGAAAGTCCTTCAAGACATGGAAATCGAGGGATGTTGGCCAACATCTGGACGATGACATCCAGATGACGAAATGACAGAACATGTCCCTAAATTTCGCGGAAATCAGACCGGTCCTGCTCCCGTCTTACAACTCTTATCAGACAAAGGATATTACCCATTTCGATCACACCTATACCTTCATAGATTTGCCAAAACATATGCCCACTCCTGCGGGAATCCGCCCACGCCCAACGCATTATCCCACTGGGTAGTGGAGTTTACTAGTTTAATTATATTCGACCTTATTTTCATTTTATTTATCCCGTTTTGCGACGTCATTTATGTGGTAAGAATATTAAACTAAAAATAAGTAAATTCAACCATATTTGATTATTAAATCTCATGTTGCCTCAAGCAAAACATAATCATATAGTAAATAATGATAATAATTGTCATATAACTATAACCATATGTGCAAAACCTTATTAAATCCTTTAATCCTTGTAAATTTACCATTAAAGTTCCTTAGCAACAACACATGTATAATACTATAGTTACACACACATTACCCCTTTAAATACATTTTCATATATTAGTTCAATTGTAACTTAATGAATAAACATAATAGCATAAATTGTCACATAGACCTTTTAAATCATCTCCCAAAATATTTGTCCTTTAATTTCCATAAATTCACCAAAATTATGTAAAGACCATGATCACCACATTATTATCAACAATTACCCTAATATGGTAAAAATCAAGCCCTCTAATTTTTCCAATTTAATTTTGATTTAAAATAAAAATAATATGTGTTGAACCTTGAAACTATACTTAATCGATGTACAAATTCCACAAACCTTATATCATTGGATTCATAATTGAAAAGGATAAACTTTCGTTTTGATTGTGGCCTCAAAAACCACCGCACATGCCGTCACGCGCCAGCGAAAGGCCCATGTTCGTGGTGGCCAAGCGCGTATCAGAGTCACCCCCAAGCTCTAGCGGGTCGACCCATTTTCCTAGTTTTGGGTCGACCTCCCCAAGAGCATGACCCGGCTATTTCTCGTCCATTTTACATCCAAAACAGATATTCCAATTGTCGAATCAACTCTACTAATCCCAGGAAGATCTCTATGACATTTAAATGAAGAGAAACATACCTGAAATTGCAGTCCAAATGTTGGAACCGTTCGGTCATGGCTTCCTTAAGCTGTTTGACAACTTCTCAAGTGTCTAACATGTCAGTTCATATCCCTAAATGATTGTAGGGCTCTCCTCATCCCTCTAGGACCTTTACTTTTGAGCTAGGAACCTTCAAAAAGAGTTGGACCTTCACGTCTAAATGTGGGTCCTTCTGGTTTGCTCTCGGGTCTGGGTGCCACCGCCACCTCCCAACCCATTCTAATACTCCTTTCTCCCTCTTAATATTCCTCCCTTTCCCTTCATATTCCTTTCTCCTTCCCTGGCTTTTCTATCTCACAGTTTCACCCGTTTTTCTTCTTTTTCTTCTCTTGGGTTCACCTCCACCGAAATCCAAAATCACACAAAACCCACATATAGACATGTAAGTTGGTGAGAGACTTGGGAGAGAAAGGACCAGAAGCCACTAGACAAGTGTAACTTTCACAAACTATCTCTTTGTGAAATAACCAAAATACCCCTTGTTCCTTAATTACCAAAATGCCCTTAATTGTTTGTGACCTATATCAACCTCATACGACCTCGGATTTCAGCGTACTTCCTGTATATGTATTCAAGAGGTCGAGACCTTCGTAATGGTCATTTTGAAGTTTCCTAAAAGATGTCTAGGTTAAAAGTCAACACTTTGACTTTTTAGTCAAAAGTCAAATCTTGGACTTTCAGGAGAAAAATGGTAATTTCACATTTTCTTCAATATCCAGGGTGTTACACGAAAGCCATTAGTATAAAATATTGTGTTATTGGGAGGTCATGTGAGACCTAATCGGCAAAAACCAGCTACATTCACCTAACAGCGGAAGTGGACAGCATGGATACACGTATTGATGATCATACAACTACACTATACTTGTCACTACCCAATTACACTGCTAGTCCACTCCCCGCTTGGGAGTGAGTGTTAGAGCTACAACCACATCTCCTCGAAGTATGTATGAGCCAACGAAACCTGGTGGGTTTAAAATACAAGGATGAGTGGACTCATATGCTTATTTCAATGTAAACTGCAGTTTTTTAAAATATACTTTACCCCTCCTCCCCCTCCTCCCTCCTCCCTCCCCCCCTCCTCCCTCCTCCCTCCCCGTTTTATCTAAAACTCTCAAAATAATCATAACATACTTGCATGTAATACGAACAGAAGATTTTAATGATAATCAGTAACTCAATTTTGCACGCTCTACGAGAAATAATAATAATAAGAAGAAAATATTCACAACTCATAAGACTCGAATAAGTTAAGCCAAGTCATGAATATGTCACCATGTCAACCCACTAAACATTTGCTCTTGAGTCTCAAATCGTAACTGGGTGTCTTGCTCGCATACCTCGACCACGTGAAGGTTTGGGTGCAATGTACCATCATCTTGAGTCCCCTAGAGCTTAGGGATAGGACTGGCATTTTTTAACTAGTATAGCGAGCAGCGCGGGTGAACGATCACATAGAGGACTAGTGTGCGGCTTATAGACAGGTACTAGACACCAGTGACTCCCAAGTGGGTTCATCAATGCCCCGGGGACGAATATGCAATGCAACATGTGACTCGATAACGTACCACTATGCACAAACGTCGTATCACAACATACCAGAATATCAAAGTATCGTAAACCAATCATCTCAATCAAATACCACAAGTAGTACATATTAAGTCATGCATGCGCAATAATACCATAAGCGCAAACATCATAAAATAAGTTTAGGGAAGGGATCCACTCACAAACGAGTCGGGGAGTTGGAATCACCCGACGTATCAAACCACATAAGCCTGAACTTGTCACAATCCTAAATAAATTGGGTGATAAGGTTACTATTTGAATTTAAGTGAAATGATAAGAAGTCTCACTTAAATCGACCTAAATGACGTTAAAACGGCTCAAAACGGGCGTAAAATGTGCTTAAATGGCTCGAAATTGTCCCAAATAGGCACACGCGCATTCTGAAATATTTCCCTGAAATATTTCCTCAAAATATTCTTCTGAAATATTTCCCAAATATTTTGTTAGTTGACTGTTAGAACTAACATTGACTAATGGTGTTAACCATTGACCGATCGTCTCGCAGCCTCACCAGAGACGGCGGTCGGACCGCCGTGCTGCCATCCACGGTGGCTGGTTTCTGGAAAATCTCGCCGGTAAACTCAATTTTTCAGCGAGGCCTAAATCCCTTGAATCATTACCGTTTTCGACATGCAATTAGTCGATCTACACGCTCTCGATGCAAGGAATTCAAAAATCATACTCTCAAATCTAGAAAATACCTCACGTGGTCAAAAAGTTACCGGGAAGGTGGCGGGTCTACAACTTCGACGCGCTCGTTCTCTATCGAACCTCACGCAAAACCATAAGTAAGTGCATGGTTAGTATCCCCTTGACAAAATGAAGTTCAAAAGTGGTTAGAGCCCAGAGATACAACCTGGTTTTCTCGAAGAGAGTCGAGAACCCAAGGAGTCGCGTGGCTTTGTTCTTCTCCAGCGAGTTCGTTCGCTGCTCCTGGCTCGAAATAACTGTACCATGAGTCAATCAGCAAGCTCTCAACGACATAATTCCATTGGTATATAGAAAAGGGTAAGAGATTACCTAGGCTGGTTAGTATTCCACTGGGAAATGGCGGCTCCTCCGTGCTTCGTCTCCCCAACGCGCATAACGGTGGCCATCGATAATTCAAACACTTGGCTAGACTTCGCCTAGTCAAGATGAAACTTTGGGTCTCGGTCTGAGGTCAGGGCTAGCCAAAGACGACGCCAAAAGTGGCTGATGATAGAGTTTGGTAGCTCCTGACAGAATCATCGTTGCAAGGTTGTGGTGGACCTGGTGGTAATGGGGTCGCCATGGTTCAGTACTTCAGTGAGTATTTTGGGGGTGTGGTGATGAAGAATTAAGACGGTGTGCGTGTGCAGATAAAAGGACAAACAGGAGGGAAAGGGGGTGGGGGTTAGTACCACCTCACCGAATAAGTACCAACGTGGTCTGGGCCTCCCCCCATAACTAATGGGCTATTCCCAAAACTAATGGACCCTCAATTGCCTTCGGTTAAAAAGACATGTGGGCTTAAATCATAAATTGGGTTCTAGTTATAGTTCTTTTTTACATGACCCAAGTTATCGCGTTCAAAACAACCTCCAAGATTCGGGGGTAATAATATTAGCAGCAGAAATGGAAATTTCAAATTTTCAATTTTGAGTTTTCGATACAAGATGTAACAATGAGAGCCATGTTGTGCCATATGTGAGTGAATCTGTTTTCTAGCCCTTTAAGTGAAGATCCCAATTCAATATTTGTTTATGTTGATCAAAATTTCTCTATGCAGTTTTTTTTTGTTTTTAAAAAAACTTAGGTTTCACATTCTAGTTCTACCACATGGCTCTGATTTATATAAGTTTTGTCAATAATTGAGGTTGATGATGATAATTCATTTTGTCTTTTGGGTTGGTAGAAATTAAAATCATGCTTTAATACAGATAGTAGAATTGTGTCTAAAAAGATGTTAGTACAATAGAAGCCTTAATTTGCTTAAATATTGGATGCAAATTAGTTTAAGAATGCAAGATATTCTTCTATAATAGAAATGAAGACCAGATTGTATAGAAGAGAGTGATGATGAGATGGTTGAGAGTGACAATGGGACAATTTGAGAATAAAATTGTTATATAATTTTTTAATAGAACAATTTTGTAATATGATCATGAAATATTTAAATGGATAGACAACATCATAAGTGTAATTTGAACTCGAAATGTGCTAATGGTACTCTTTTTTCTTAATTTATTTTTCCCTTAAGGAGTTTTTAAGCCAAAGTTTTAACTAGACCACATTCTAAGTATTTTTTAAAAAAATATTTTTTTTCATATTTATCTTTTTTTTTTCCAACCTCAAAATTTGTAATTTCAGAAAATCCAATTGTACCCAACTCAAGTGGGTTGATTTAGCCCGACTTATTAAACCCAATAAAAATCCAACTTGACAAATGGCTTAATCTTTTTTATATGTGGCTAAACTCACCTAGTCTAACCCAGGTATTTTTCAGAATATGGCATAAACCCAGCCTAACACAATCGTAGCCCAAAAAACTTAAATCAAGCTTGCCCAACCTAGCCCAATGCTAATGCTAAGGGCTAAAATTAGCCCTCATCATTTGGCTCAGAAGCCACGGGCTTATGGGTACCCGATAGGCCCGATTACAAAAAGTCCGACCCGGCCCGATATGGGTCGTGGGCTGGCCCGGCCCGCATGTTGACGGGCTGGACTTGGGCTTAGGGTATTCAAGCCCGCTAGGCCCGATATGCCTGAGCCCGATAAAGCCCGGTAAGCCCAACCCGACCCGCCCAGGTAAACCCGACCCGTAAGCTCGAAAATATAAAATAATTATAAATTAAGAATTGTTACCCAATTCAATCTTGTTACTACTATCATAGCCAAAATCTAAAACTCCAACCAAATCTCAACTTAGTGTCATTTAAAAGCCCAATGCCCAAACCAAACCCTAACTTTAAATTCAAAAAAAACTCACTAGATCTCTGGCTCTCTTAGCGACCTCCTCATCCTATCCCGGTTTTATGGTCGAAAAGTTAAGTCAATTCTCCAAATCCAATAGTACCCCTCCTTAGCTTATTTCAATATTCGATAATAATATTTAAGCTCAACTCACTTTTTTTTTTTTTACAATTAGGTAGGTACAAATGGACTTAGTAGGCCCGACCCAAGTGGGCTTAGTAGGCCCAACCCGTAAAACCCAATAAAAGCCCGGCCTAAACCCGGCCCGACAAAGGGCATGGGCTTTCATATTTATGATCAAGTCGCCAGACCCAGCCCGGTATTTTTTAAATTATGAAATAGACCCGGCCCGGCCCGGCCCAAGCCCAAAAATTTTGGGCCGGACTTGCCCGACCCGGCCCAATGACGAGACCTAGCTAAAATAGTTCATCAACTTTTTAAGATTCTTTTCACTTCGTAAAACTCATATTGAACAACTCCATAATAAGATACTGGCAATTCTTGCTAGTTCCTTGGGTAAACATGGAATTGTTAAGCTCACGTGTTGCATAAGCTAATAATAAATATAGTTCTCTTCCTTGATAGTTTCTCGGGTTGTTACTTCCGACCTGCTATAGTACTTTTTTAGTTCTCTTCTTAATAAATCCTAATAATAAATATATAAATAATAGTAAAAGAAAAAGACAGAGACCTTTTCAATTGTTGTTGATACAAAATAACTAGTGAGTCGGAGTGAAATAATGTCAGAAGTGGGCACAAGGTGAAGCATTCATTCAAATAAAATAAAATAAAAGGCATGAGAAGAAACACAATACAATACATGGCTTTTTTAATCTGCATCCATTTCTTCCAAAGCCGCTCTAGCTACTGCCTTTGCTCCCTCTAGAAGCTCATCTGGAACCTGAAATTGAAAAATAAAAAATTCAAATGCAAGATTGCCAGCCACCCACTAGCTAGGGCAACACAAACATGAAACAAAATGAATTCGAAAAAATTATAATAGTATCTAGAGGCTAGCTAATAAGAAACAAAGGAGCAATGGAAACTAATTGGTTCAAAAGCATCAGAATCTCCAGTGTTTAGCTCAGAGTGTGAAAATGGATATGTTCTGGTTGTAAGGGGATTAGATGGAGTAGACAAACTAGAAAACTTATTCAACCAATCCACTCAAAATAGTAAGATTGGCATATGTAAGTTTCCTCCTATATATAATCCTAGCTAATTCTCTTGCAGGCAAAACATATCAATTTTCAAATTCAAAGTACGTTGAATTTGATGATTTATCCAATCCAACCAATTATACACACGCCAAACGTGACGTAAGAAGCTATGGGCATACTAATGATTTACATACTAACTTAACAACTGGTGAAAAGGAAGGGAAAGAAATGAAAAGAAATGGAAAGAAAAAACCTCCGAAATAATTTATATACTAATGATATGTCACGTGTGAAAGTATATCACCAAAAGCTGATACGAGAAACAAATAAGCAAAAATACAAAATAAAAGCCGTATCAGAAATTATCTGATCTATGCAAGTTACTTCAACTCAAAAGGAAACTTTGATACCTTCTGATGCTGACGGTTTGATTCATCACAGACCCAACTCATTTCTAATTCAAAGTCCTTGTCCTTTACCTCGTCATGGATTCCATAAATTCTGTTTGGTCGTAATTGGATATTTCAGTTAGTAGAAATTTCAGATTTAGTATCATTAGTGACGTATGAATACATAAATAGCTTGATGACTTCTATCGGTAAAATATTATTCTCGAATGGGGATGGAGAAAGATGGAACAGATTACTATTGATATCAGTCTGTACAAGAAGCATAATATTTTATTACGTATCTCATGACCAACTCATAAAGCACATGAAACAATACGGGTCTCAAATAGAAAAATAAATAACCTTTAAAAATAACTACATGCTCAGGTAACAAGCTCATAATCATTGCTATCTAAAAAAACCTGCCACTGATTCTCTGAGGATTAATTTGAAGAGCTTTATTTCATTTGTTAGTTCACATGTTGATAACTAAATGTACTATGAGTGAAGTAAATGAGATGCATCTGGCTAAACGGATATTTTTAGAAGATGAAATGAATTTCTTGAGAATTGAAACTGGGAATACCTCCACAGCAAGATGTCTAGCCAAAAGGAAGCAAAAAATGGAAACAAAAGCCAAAATAAAGCCCACTATCAAGAATTGTGTAAACAAGGCTATACAACCTCTAATCCCAACGAAGGAGGCCTTTAATTACATTATTATTCACTTTCACAATAGACTTATCCGACCAATCTCTTACCCCACGTATTACCTGCCATATGAATTTTTGTGATGAATCTTTAATTCAAGTATTAACCCTCATTTATTCAATGATTTCACTAGTTATTTAACTCCCAATTGTTTTAAACCATTTATTTCTTCTGTAAGTTCCTCAGTATTACATGTCTTTAGTGTGCCTAGGCTTTTGACTCATTGCCAACCTCACCGCCACTGATGTCTTCTTTGTTATTCTTAGAAATTTTCACATATCTTTTTTGTTATTCTTGGTAACACTAAGCCTTGTTCAGCATGCAGATGCTAGTTTGCTATTTAATTTTCAAATAATCAACAGATTATCTAAAGTTTCAACTTGTGTGTAGAATAGTTTACCAACCTGATCAAGACTTTTGATACGAGCATATTCAAGAGTAAGCCAGTATTATAATTATTAGATGCATGTCTATCTTCATATAAATAAATAACCACTTATAACGCCCTTAAATAAGGGCCTGCTACCGTACACCTCTACACATATTTATCGGCCACATCTGAGGTGATTTAATGGTTGAAAAACAAAACCTTATTTATACCTCATTTCACACTAAGTCGATATCTATACATATATAAAAATCATGTAGCTAAGATGCCATCATAATCAAATTACTACATGCCAGATAACAAAGAACATAGAGAATGCCACTCACATCTTGGCTACTTCAATAATGCCTTGCCGACAAGTCAGTTCTGAAAGCTTCAACTTTTCAATCTCTCTGTCATTACATGATATAGATATATAAGTAGCACCATCCACTTTTCTCAGCACAATAAACATAATCAACAAACTGTAAAACACATGTTCAATCACCCTTGTTTAGGCTGTGCATAGCCTGGTAGATTACATTTTCTTTAATGTTTGATTGCTTAATTCAAGGAAAATAGTTTTGTAGTTTAATTCTTGTTCAATAGTTTGCTTCAAGATATAAAGCCACTTCATAAATACATCAATTCTTCTCTCTAAAATTTCTTTTTTTTGCATGGTTTCAAAGAGAAATGTTCCTTGAACCTAGAATTTCTTCCACTCCAATCCCTACTCTACTTCGGTCACAAAGGAGGAGAGAGAGAGAGAGAGAGAGAGAGAGAGAGAGAGAGAGAGAGGAAAAAAAAAAGGAATCCCCAATCTTACTGCCACCCTTCATTTCTTATTCAACTACTGCTCACTACGAATCTACCCACTCAACCATCTCCACTACAGAGCTGCTCCCTTGTTTTCATCCTTACCACTCAATCATGGAGATACCGAAACCAACCCCTACCTGTACTGTTGGTACAAGCGGCCTAATTGTTCTTTTAAGCTCATAGAAAGATTTCCTACCTAGGGCCTAACAAGGCTACTATGCCAAATTTTCTTGCTGCCAGGGTGTAAGATGATGCACAAATTATGACTTGGGTAAGGAGTAATTTAGAGCACTAGGTCGTCAACAATATTTCGACTTCAACGATGCTCCTAAGCATCTAAGCTATTAGGACACACATTTAAAAAAAATAAAAAAATCAACTCTACTGGGCCACGTCTGTCCTTGATCAACTCTACGCGAGCATTCAACCCTATGGGAGCACATTTTTCCTGGATCAACTCTGGGAGAGCCTTTACCTCTATTGACACATTATTCAATTCTTCCTTGACCAGTCAAGTGGCATTACTAATAATACCTCCATTGTTGATACACTTCAACAATGAAACAGCTGAAACAAAGAATGGACCTTTCTAGAAACTGTTTGTGCTGATAAAGATAGTCCAATATCACAAGCGATTGAGGATCAATCTCCTTGATTATTTATTGTCTATAGTCAAACAAAATCGCTTTGATTCCTTCCTAAATTGTACAAAGTATCAGTGCAGATTCTTACCTAGTTTAGGTCTATGGATTCTTTGCTAGCTTAGGTTGTATATCCTAGTTAGTCTCTCCAAGAACTAGAACATGTAGAACACTCCTATTGTGAAGTCATTTTTTAAGTCTGAAATACAGAAACATTTCATACCTTTTATGGTATCAAAGCACTAAGGCTCCACTGAGCAACACTTGATCCTTTCCCTACCTTCAATGGAACATCCCTGTCAACCCTAACCCACCAAACATCGATACCATCCCCCTCTCCCCCTCCCTCATCTCCATTAACGCGGCTGCCCAGCTTCCAGTTAAACTAACTACCACCAACTTTTTCCCCTAGAGAGCTCAATTCAATGCCCTCCTTCTCAAATATGATCTCATAGGGTACATCGATGGTACCCGTCCCTGCCCTCCCACCACTGAATCCGTGCTTCGCACCTTCTGGATCTGTCAGGACCAACTTATCCTTCATGCAATCCTAGCCTTAGCTTCCCCTCAGGTGATTACCCTGATAGGTGCTGCCAAGACCTCTGCAGCCGCCTGGACCCGCCTAACATGCATCTATGCAAGCACTGCCAGAGCCCGTGTTCTTGGCCTCAAGGAGCGACTTACTCTCCTTCGATGTGACAACCGTCCCATCTCTGACTACCCGCAGCCTGCAGGAAGTTCGTCCTCTTTCTGACGAACTTGCTACCATTGACGCCCCCACTACCAGATGACGACCTCCTGCTCCATGTTCTAAATGGTGTAGGCCTTGCCTTCAAGGACATCATTGCTGCCGTTCGGTCTCGAGACATTCCTGTCTCTTTCGTGAACCTGCATGACATGTTGGTTCAGCATGAAGCTGCGTCCAACCGTGAATCGTGATGCCCCTTATCACCCCACAACCTGTCATCACAGCTAACACAACACAAGCCACGCCACTTGTGCCTACTCCTCCAGTCGTTTCAACCGAGGCTTTTCTGACCAACGGTCCAACACCCAACCCACAGATAGCAACCACACCGCCCCTCTTCCCAGCGCTCCTCCCAACCCCCAACCACCAACCGCAGGTCCACCAACACCTTTGGCAGTGGCTATCGTGGATTCTAGCAGTGGTTTGGCACCCAAGGACACAGTGCCAAGTGTTGTCCCCAACTGCTGCCCAACTTGTAGCCCATCCTATCAACCAGGGCACCCCCTCTTCTTGGATCCTCGACTTAGGGGCCTCCCACCATGTCGCCTCCTCCCCTCACCACCTCCCTGTTGCTTCCAAATACCAGGGCCCTAATGAAATCCTAATTGGTAACAGTACCAGCTAGGATATTACCCATGCCGACCCCTCTCCTCTTCCTTCCCCCTCTTCTAAACCTTTCACTATCATTAATGTTCATTGTGCTCCTAAGATTACTCATAACATTATTTCCAATTCCAAATTTAAAAAATAGCACAATATCTCCATTGAACTTTTCCCTGATTTTTTCCATGTGAAGGACCTAACCACGGGGGCGGTTCTCCTTCAAGGCCTAAGTAAAGATGACGTCTACGAGTGGTCTTCTTTCAACGGCCACAAGCAATGGTGGGTGTAGTGGATTCCCCCAACCTCTGGCATCGTCGCCTTAGCCGTCCCAACTCCAAGTCCTTCACAATATCCTTCGTCTCTCCTCCATCAACTTGTCCTCCAAACTGTCTGAGTCAACTTGTCTGTTTTGCTAATGCAATAAGAGCCATCGGTTGCACTTTGGCACCTCTTCCCTTCAAAGTTAACGTCCTCTTCAATTAATATATACCGATGTATGGGCCCTGCCTCTTACACTTCTATTAACAATTTTTTGTACTACGTCATATTCGTCTATCACTATACTAAATATACTTGGTTGTATCCCCTTAAGAAAAAATCAGATGTCCTTTCCACCTCCATTGATTTTAAAACTTTAGTCGAAAAATAAGTCCAACACTCTATCCAATCACTCTACACCGATGATGGTAGGGAGTTCCTCAAGCTCAAACCCTTTCTTGCCAATCACGGCATCAACCACCTCCTCGCTCCCCCCCCCCCCCCCCCCCTCCCCAAAACAATGGTGTGGCACTGGGTTGAAACAGGTCTCAACCTTCTCCATCAAGCCTTCCTACCCTTCTCATATTGGACTTATGCCTTCAAAACTGCATCCTATCTCATCAACCGCCTCCCCACTCCCATACTCAAAAACCAATTCCCCTACACAGCCCTCTTCAACCTCCCACCCAACTATAATCGCCATCGCACCTTTGGCTGCCTCTGTTTTCCTTGGCTTCGTCCTTACAACTCCAATAAAATGCTTCCCCAATCCACCCCATGCATCTTCCTAGGATACTCCCTTAGTCAAAGCGCTTATCTCTACTATGACCCCTCTTACCACCGTCTCTATGTCTCTCGCCACGTCCAATTCGATGAGTCCACCTATCCTAGTACCCACACCACCTCTACCGTCCCCAATGTCACCATTGACCACTTCAGCACTTGGTTTTACACTCTCCCTCTGGTCTCCTACCTGTCTGCCCCACCAGCGGCACCACAGGCTTGCCCTTCCCCCGAAGGCCACTCAGATCCTTAATTCTTGCTTCGTCAACACCCTCTCTGATGCCTATCTTTTCCTACTCAGGGAAGTCTCTCACATAATCTACTTTCTTGTTTATATTGACGATCTAATTGTAACAGGCAACAACCCCTCTCTCATCTCATGGTTCATCCACACCTTGGCCACTTGCTTCTCGGTCAAGGACCTGGGTACCCTACACTACTTCCTTGGTGTGGAAGTCATCCCCACCACCATGGGCCTATTTCTGTCCCAGCACCAGTACATACACGATCTCCTCACTCTGGTTCACATGGATGGTGCCAAGCCCGTGTCCACGCCCTTGGATGTCTCTCCACCGCTTGTCCTCAACAATGGCTCCCCACCAACTGACGCAACCCTCTTCCGTCGCATCGTAGGCAGCCTTCAATATCTCAGCCTCCTCCGCCCAGATGTTTCCTTTGATGTCAACAAACTCTCCCAGTATATGCATGCCCCAACCAACCTACACTTGCAGGCTTTCAAGCGTGTCCTACGCTACCTCAAAGGCACCATCCTCTTCGGCCTCCATCTCCACCATAAGTCCACCAATCATCTTCATGTTGTCACTCACTCCTTCACCACCCTCAATGCCTTCTCTAACGCAGATTGGGCTGGTGATCAAGATGACCGCAAGTCAACAACTGCCTACCTCATCTACCTTGGTAACAACCTTGTTTCTTGGAGCTCACGCAAGCAACGGCCTGCCTCCTGCTCCTCCACTGAAGCGGAATACCAAAAGGAAAATTTCACATAGGAAAATGTTTACAAAGCTGCAAAATCCATTCAGGGAAATGTAGAGAACAAAGTCTCAACTTACGTCTTAGCAGCCTGCCGGCCCTTTCCAATTGCAGCACCAAAATACCTCTAAGAAATTCCAAAAAAAATATTAATACCCCAAAAAAAATCAACAAAAAGCTATTACAATGCCAAATCAAACAGTTGAGAATAAGTACCATTCTTATAGGCTTATAGCAGTACCAAGAAGATGCAAAATAAACTCACATGAGAAATTCCGGAAGGTTCAACCATGTACAATTGTGGACCATCTCTGTCATAACCTCCCAGTATTATCCCACATCCAAAAGGTCTGCATAACAACTTTCATAGAAAATTAGAGGGGATAAAGGAACTTTTGAAATGACAACATAGAAATGTCCTGATCAAACCTGAGCAACACGTTCAGCAAGTTCCTTGACAGGAATCTGTTCACCATAAACACTGCAGCAAGGATCATAAATATGTAAGAAAATGAAAAAAATAATAGATAAGTCATAGGATAATCATCCTTGATAATGAATAACTATTTCATCTTCAAGTGGACTTCGGAGGTCAATTTCAGGGGTCAGTCCTATGTATAATGAAGAGCCAATCACCAAATAGCAATTGGTAGCCATTCTAAGAATGAGAGAAAAAGAGAGTAAAACAGTACATTTCTTAAAATTATGTATGCGTGTAATTACCAGAGTTTCAAACTTGTTAACCAACCATATTTTCAAGATAATTCACAGAGATATTAACACAAATGATCTGTTCATTTCCCATATTAACAGGCGTCAAAAACACTAAGCAAGTCCCTGACTTTTCAACTCAAGAGTAATGTAAACTAAATAATAGCCACAAATGACAGGACCAGCAAAAACATTATACTGTATGCTTAAAAAACTGCCAGGAATTTTAAGCTATTAAACAGGTGTGCATGTGGCGGGTGAGGGAGCTCTTGGTAACATGGATATATTTCAGATATTGCCATGAAAACTGCTTAATGACAAGGGCTGAAAATTACACCTACATGTTTACATATCCGCAAACATGCAGGTGCAATCCAAACATATTGACTTATTCAACTACATGATATGCCAAAATAATAATGCACCAATTTGATTCAACCAATCTTAAATTAATAGTTAAATGCAGAATTCCATCCTAACAAACCTGTCCATTCAAATTATAAGTGTACAAAATTGAGGAGATAGAATGTTTATAGGTCCCAAAAACCCTTTTGTTTCTACTTAAATACAAAGGAACAGGCAAACCTGTTGTAGTTAGTAGCTTCAGACTTTGTCCTGGCAACAATCTGCCTACCATCCGCTGCTAATCCTGCCACCGCCTGTCATTAGATAACAACATAAAAGCATCAAAACCAAATTTGAAAGTCGGTTGTCTGAGATTAAGATTGATAGGATATAATTGAACACAAATGTTATCAGAAAAGTTTCATGTCATAACCAAAAATGTAGAGCTGGCACCAAAAATATGGAAAAAAAAAAATTATTATTGTATTGATATCACACTTCTAAGAAAATCTTGGTATCTGCATGAGTTAGGAATTAAAACCTGCATCAAACTACAGTAAGAAATTTGAGTATACAAATCCGCATACTGCTTAGAATATTATATCAACAGTTTGACCATAACCTACAAGAGCAATCTTAAAGGAAGCACAGGAAGGGGATATAAGAATCAGGCTAGCCCAGACATCCAGATGCCAGCAATATTTTGTGACTAGATTCCCGATGGAATATCAAAATAAGCAGCAGTCTGTATGATAATTCCATATTAAGAAGCCAAGTAATAAGACTAGGAGTATAAAATTAAGATATGATGGTAAGTCAAATGATATTCACAGTGCGAGTAGCTTTTGTTTGTGGCTGAAAGAAAAAGTATCTTTTTGTAAGAAGACTCCCTGAGCAACATGATTGCTGCGAGCTTAATATAAATCTCATCTTTTACTTTTAAGCAGCAAGAGAAACACGTTGTTTCTTTTCAAATAAACATCTTATAGGTCAGGCACCAGAGCGAAAAAACTTAACCCACATAAAATTGAAATCTTTCCTTGCGTACTAAACACTAGGGTGTATATCACCAAAATAAAAAGGCTAGGTAGTTTTGTGAAAAGTTCAATCTTAAGTATTAATGATAAATGATGGTACTTGAAGTATAATTGCCCATTTACAAGCAGTACTATTCTTACTTCTGCACTTCTGTGTCCTCCATAACTCAGTCAATATTTCATTTTTTTTGGGCAATTAAATCATAGGTACTTACTAACATATAAATTTATTAAAAAACTTGCATATAGAAAAATTAAACTCATAGGTCTTTTGACTAGTCAAATGACTATACAATTGAAAATAAACCATAGTTTTTATATAAATTACAACTAATACCATCCAATTGTAAACTAGGCTAGCAACAATAAAAAAAAACACTTACAAAAATCTATCATGATTTCAACTATTTTTTATTTTTATTTTTTTTATTATAAGATTATATTGAGGATTATGAAAACATTACTCCTATTTATATATTTTTTTTTCACTTGCTCATTTTAAAAGTAATGAGTATATAATCTAACTTAAAAGTAAGATAATTAAAAATAATAATTCTTCACAAATAATTCTAAAGATAATTAAATAATTTGGTTAATTTCGTATAGATTAGGGTTTAATTCTTGAATTTTGTGCCAAAATTCAAGAATTAAACTCTATATCGTACGATTTTCCACCACCATCTCCCAAAAAAAAAATTCTATACCCTACCGTTGAATTCTAGGCAATACGGATTTTATTTTTTATTTTATAGAAAAAATTCATTTGTAACTATATACAATATATATATATATGATACATATAAATATATACATATATAATATTTATTATATGCATAATATAATAAAGGGCCCAAGAGACCAAAGAAATCAAATACTAAGGGCACATGGGGCAAAGAGGACAAAAAAAAGACAATGCTATTTTTAATTGTTTAAAGAAATTCTCAATAATTCACTCATCCTCTTTATTGAAATATAAAAGGGTAGATGTGGAATTTATTACTTACAAATTTTGTTTGAATAAAAAACGCTTGAGATAAGGTTTTATTTTGTTTAATATACAAGCATTAAAGGTTTTAAATAAAAATAAAAGTTATTAAGAGTGTAACAATAATTTACTTTTTTTTTTAACAAGGAATATCGAATCCTAACATTGTATGTGACCACGGAACTCATTGGCCACAGCATAATCCGAACATCCTCGATTACCAATAATAGGTAAATTAAGAACGTAAGTATAAATCAACACTTTGTCAGCTTTCTTAATAGTTGCGGGGACTGGGAACAGTTCACTTTCAGCCATTAAACCAAAGAGTAAAACTATAAAAGAATACAAGTAAATACCATGCCGGAGTGGCGATCAAGAGAATGAATCCTTCTATTGGAACCGGGCAACATCATCTTCGATGCAATAAGCTTTTCCACTCCCTGAAAGGCAAAAACCAGTGCTTGAATATCCGAGAAGATGAGAGCACAAATTTTAAAAATATATATTTAAAAAGGTGGGGCCGGTTTTACCATAACAATGCCATCCTTACATTTGATCCCAATTACAGTGCTGCAAAAATTAATTGGGAATTAGAAACCTCAAGTCCCCGATAAGATACTTAAAATCATTCACATTTGAAATCCGGACTTATTCAATTACATCGGGAACAAAATAAGGTTTCGGAGGGGAAGAGTACCCAGAGTTGTCAACGGCTTTGGTGGCGTACTCGATCTGGAAGACGCGACCGTCAGGAGAAAATGTGGTGACGGAGAGATCGTAACCCGTTCCTATGCTGCTCATCTTTCTTTCTTCTTTTTGTCTTCTAGTGATGGTTCACTGAGGCTGATAGAAGCGGTGGCGGTGAGCACTTAAGCCGGTGACAGCGGAGAAGACAAAGAGAATGGGAGAAGAGACAATGTTCACCGCGGGAGCGAGTTTCCTCTTATTGATTGCGCTTGCTAAGAGTTGTGATTGTTGGCACTCCATTCTAGCAGTATTTCCACGGTGTAGTATGTACTAGCCAAATAGGTCATCTTAAATCTGATGTTCATCAAAACCAAATTTAACACCCGTGTGCCACTTTATATTATGAGCTAATTATATTTCTGTTTACATGTAGGTAGAAAATTTCAAATTCAATTTTCTAATTATATTTCTCTTCATACATTACATGTAAAGTCGAATTTATAGGGTAAAAAATTTCAAATTCAATTTTCTAATTATATTTCTCTTCATAGATTATATGTAAAGTCGAATTTGTAGGGTAAAAAAAATTCAAATTCGATTTTCTAATTATATTTCTCTTCATATATTACATGTAAAATCTCAAATTCGACGTTTATATATACATTAAAATCTTAAATTGTAATCTCATAAATAGAAAAATTAATACACAATATATACATAATAATTTCCCTCCCCATCTAATGATGGTATTATCCACTAGAGCTTCGAAGGAGCCTACTAGCACCATAATATTTCTTCAAGTTTAGCTAGTTAATATGCCGATCTCAAACTTAAATGAAACCAAACAAAATACAAGCTTGAGATGTAGAGCCAATGCCAAATGGGATATTGTGAATGAGTCATGACATCCCCACTTTATATATTGCTCAATCAACCTATTCAACGTGTAGCTCAATTTGCAACATACACTAGAATGACGGAAGTTAACATGTGTCATTACTCATTGGCAGGGATGTAAATGTCGACGGAATCGCCGATATATCGCTCGATACATCGTTTTTTCCGGTCGACTGCAGGTAAGGCGGGGGTGAAGCTCTTTCTTCCACCAATATCGACGATTTCGGGAAATATCGATGAATATCGACGGATATCGTCGATTTCCGGCGATATTGACCGAAACCAACGATATTGGACCTAGCCCACCGAACCCCCAGTTGAATTTCGGCAGTGAAGTACCGAAGTAAAAAAAAAAAAAAAAGGAAATCGTACAAATACAATCACATATTGAACAGAAAATAAAGAAATCACGGATTCAATCAATCATAGATTCATACTGTATGTCTGTATCCATCAATTATGTTCACGAACAAAGAGAATAATTGAAAAAAAACAAAGATTGTTCACGGACGGACTCACCACTTCAAGCATAAATTGGAGGCGAAGAAACGAAGAAAAACTCAAACCCAGCCCACCACTGATCTGCCGACGTTGACCCGAAGCCATTCGAACCACCTCTGCAACCAGATTTCTCGGTTCTCCACTTCGCACGACTCGTCGGAGGACGACTGACGGCCACAGCTCCACCCCTCTCTCGTCTCCTCCGTCTCGCCCTCACCGTCACCAGTCGCCGTCTCGCCCTCACCGTCACCAGTCGTCGCCGCCCGCCTCGGTCCAGTCGCCCCTCTCATTTTCCCCAATTTGCAAAGAAATCGATTATATCGATTAAACTGAGGAAGACGACTTCTCTTCTGTTGAGTAAATAATGATTTTAAGGAACGAAACGCGCGTTTCGTTCCTTTTATTTGATAACCTTTTTTTTAATTATTTACATATTTTATTTAATTATTTATTTGTCATAATAAAATATATCATTTATTATTAAGCCTTAATTTTTTTTTTCAAAATATGTATTAAAATAGATTAAGCCTTAATATTTTTCATAACAAAATATATCATTTATTATTTACTAATATATCATTTATTAGTAATGTATGTTTTAATATAAAATATGGCTTAATTCATATATTTGGTAATATTTGTTTTAATTTAGAATATGTATTAAAATTGTGAATTTATGTGTTTTTGTTCCTTAATTATGAATATGTATTAAAAAAATGAAGCCTTAAACGTTTTTTTTTTCAAAATTCAAAATGTATTATTAGGTAATTCATATATTCCTTAATTATGAATATTATTTGTCATTGCCAAATTCTCACTATTTTTCACATATTTGGTAATATTTGGTAATATATTTGGTAATCATTTATTACTAAAATATGTTTTAGTAATGTATGTTTTAATATGAAATATGGGGTAATTCATATATTTGGTAATATTTTTTTAATTTATAATATATGTTTTATTTTAGAATATATATTAAAATTATGAATATATGTGTATTTGCTCCTTAATTTTTTATCATCATCAAAGTCTAACTTAGAATATATGTTCTAATTGAAATAATTTTATTATTATTTGTCATTATCAAATTCTCATTATTTTTCATGTAACTTAGATTTCATAAAATGGCTAGTGGAAGTGTAAGTGAAAGCCGCCCAAGACCTGGACGAGTTGACTCAGCATGGATGTAACGACCCGTCCCAAATTCCTAGATTAGATTAGTGACTAATCATGATTAGTGAGACTAATCGGTGATTAGTTGGACGAAATCGGACGAACGATGCAAAATGACTGTTTTGCTCCTAGACGTGGCAAAACGTTGACTTTTCGTTCGGGTGGTCAAATGAACTTTGACTGATGACCGTGACGTAGTTCGTGACGTCACGAGTTCATAGACAGGTGGCACGTTCAATTCCGACATTCGAAGAGGAAGTTATATCGTTCGGAAGTTTAGGGGCATTTTGGTAATTTTGGTTAAAAAGGGGGCAAATGTTGAATTTTTGACCGAGGAGTCCAATGGCCGAGGGCCGAGGATCGTTACGTAGATCAGGACGATACGAATCCATAGGCAGGCGGCACGCTGAAATCGGACTTCGAACGAGGAAGTTATAGGTCACGGAAGTTCGATTTCACTATGCACATACTTCGAGACGGGGCTGAGTTGGCAAATTCTGATTGCCAGATATTTTGAGTGGGTCCCATGGATGAGTGACAAGTGTCACTCATCCCATTGGCTAAGACCCCTAAATTGTGGATCTCACTAATTAAATAATCTTAAATTAATTAATTTAATAATCTAATCAACACCTCATTAAATCCTAGCCATTCATTCTAATTAATCTTTCAATCCTCACCATCAATTCCATCTCCCTCTCATCACCTACCAAATATCATTCATCTCCTTTGTTCTTCATTTCCTCACACACCCGAAACTCCATAACCCATGTTTTCTCCATTTTCCTTCAAACCCGAAGCACACACACACCACCACCCTAGCTCATCTTCATCTATGCTTGTATATGACCGTGAGGAGGTGGTGAGAGGCTGAGGATGGCAAGCCACCAGGGGGGGGGGGGGGGGGGGTGGGGGTGGGGACGGTGGTGGCCACGGTGGAGAGAAACCGTGAGGTAAGGAAAATATTTGAAAATTTGATTTTGAGTTTTAATGGTTTTTACTCAATTTCTTTAATTGGGTAAGGTTTCTGGGGACTCTAGGGTTCTTTTAGGATTGGTTTCGAGGCCTAGAACGGCCGGGAACAACCGTGGAAGGCGGAGGAAAACACCTCCTCTATGGCCGAATAGGAAGCTACGGTTTTGGTGGTTTTCCTTTGGTTTTAATTAGCTAGAAAGATAGTAAATAGGATTAGGATGATATTAGGATTAAAAGGAGATGAAATGGACCTAAAATCGGTCCGAAAACTGGATAAAATCGAGGTTGAAGACGAATGAACAGTACTGTGAACAGTAAGTTGGAGGTTGAAGACGATGAACAGTATTTTCGACCTTCTAGGAGCGCGTGAGGGCGCGTGGACCATAATTTGGGAAATTTTTCAACACAGGAAATCTTCTATTCGATGTAACGAATATTTTGGGACTGGTCTCGTGTCAATCGGACATTGTTTCGATAGGTTTTGGGTTGTCGGAAGGATGAGGGTCGGTTTAAAAATAGTTAAAAGTTCGGGAAAATTACGGGGCTTTGGTAGGAGGTTAATTAAGTAGTTAGTAACCTTCTATTAAAATTTGGACAGGTTTGGGAGTCCCGGTGATGGTGATCGGCTCGGGAGAGCCTACGGCATGCAAATCGAGGCGGTAGCTCGGACGGTCTGTGAGTGGACCTTGTTTTCTAAATTGGTGCATGCATAAATGTTTATTAAATGTTTTAAATACTTTTTTGTAATGCCATGAGTGCATTTGGATGTGTGGTTATGTATAGGCACGTATTTCGAGGTTTCGACCCTATACGGTGCTTATACGGGTCTGTATGTCTTTCTTGGTCTAAATGAAATGGTTTTAGATTTCTAAAAGGATAAACTCGGGTATGAGATCCATTTGGTTTTGTCTCGGGCATATGACGCTATTTATGACCTTCGGGTCTAAATCGTGGTCGCGACAGGTGCTATGTGCACGGCGATCAACGATACGACGCTCGCCTCCGGATTGGGATGTGTTCCTTCCGGAGAGGTCACGATGCACGATTCGGGGTCGGGCAGCTTGGGGAGGCTCGACTTCGAAGTGCTGACGGTTCAAGATATCGATCGGGGATGAGTGCACTATGATCTTGTGGTGGTCGCGTCGGTTGATACGTTCACGGCGACATACCAGGATTGAGAGCGATCCTGGATGGATGGTTGCACGCATCACTATGATCGGAGTCGTGACTGACCCTTAGATATCGAGCACGGTGCCCAGTTGAGTCATATGTTCGGGCACGAGACCGAGTTGTTTTACATTGATGCTTTCAGGTCAGGGACCCTAGATGGATTTCCAAGTTCATGGCGGTTTATGGGAACCGGCACGAACTTTGGAAAGGTCATTGTGGTTCATGACGGTTTATGGGAACCGGCATGAACCCTTGTCAGGTCATTATGGTACATGACGGTTTATGGGAACCGGCATGAACCCTTGTTATGGATCATGACGGTTCAGGGGAACCGGGCATGAATGTTTATGTTATGTATATATATGTTCATCTACCTTCCTTTACTTGTTCTATTATCTTCTCCGGGGAGGGTCGTTGGCCTGGGTGGACCCCGGAGTAGCCACAGAGCACCGACTGAGTGGAGTCATCCCCCAGTTGGGTTCCTTACTCTCAGGAAGGCTATGATTACTATTACCTCGGGTAGGGTCAGTGGTCTGCGGACATTGATCTTGACTTTGAGAAGACTCGGATTGAGACCTGGGTAGCATGCGCGTAGCTTTGGAAACCATGACAGGATTGGTTGTGTGAATTATATGTATATATGATGTATGCTATATGATATGATATATGATGTGTGTTTACACAGGTTTTGGGCAGTGGCCCGTATGGTTGGTTTCTTATGGTTTGGGCCGAGTCCTTTGTGGATTTGGGCAGTGGCCCGTATGGTCGTTTTCATGATGGTTATTTCAACCTTGGTTTTGGGCTTAGTTCCCACATATGGTTTATTTCGGATAAATGGTTTTCGAATGCATGCATGCTTTTTAGTGAAGGGTACAAATGTCTTCTTATGAAATGTCTTCTTATGAAATGTTTTTATAAACTCTTGTTTTGTCCACTCACGGCTTTTAATGTTTTGACTGCCCTTCAGGTTGACATCGGACGTGGACTGTAGTAGATATCGAGATATCACATACCTCCTCCGGATCCTGGCGTACTCTGATAGCCCGGGAGGGCAAAGGTTGGAAATATCCCTTATCTGACACTTCGTGTCAGACGGGAGCAGGGTCATCCCGCACTAATCCCGGGGGGATTAGGATGGGTCTTGTCAATGGAAATATGTCATTGCAATTCCTAAAAATAAAAACGGTGTCATATGTTCCTTTTGTCAACATCAGTTCCAGAGTGGAGGCATAACACGATTAAAGTTTCATCTAGCAGGTTTTGATCCGAAAAAAAATGTTCAAAAATGCAAAGATGTACCTAAAGCTATTAGGGATAAGGTCAGAGCATAGATCAAAAGTAAAGATACTGCTAAACAGACTAAGAATATGATTGGGGAGAATATACGAGCTGGCTTGAGAGGAGAATCCACTGGACACTCAACACAGCATTCAGATTAATGATAGCGATGATGAAGAGGATGATGATGGATTCGCTTATCCACCAGATGTGCATAGATCTGAGAGAGCAACATATCGATTTGTTGTAAATGCATCGAGAGATGAGGCAGGGTGAAATGTCGACAATTATGGAGTTGGTACCATGCGTGGTGCTCAAGGAGGCAGTAGCAGTCGTCAATCATCGCAACAGATGCGTCGATCACAAAGTTTGCATGATCCATTTTCAATTCCTCCAGAACCAAAACTCTACAAAACCGCACAAAGTCAACAGAAGACGGTAAAATCGATGTGGAAATGGACGAAAGTGAAGTTGGGTCGATACATAAGCAAATTTTTTATATATGAAGGCGTGGCTCCAAATAAAGTCAACTCTCATCATTTTAAAAATATGATTATTGAAGCCCAACGAGCGGGTATTTAATAAATTTATTTATGATACATTTTTATTTAGCTTATGAAATAACATTAAATGCTAACTTATGTTTTGGTTTCTAGGTGAAGGTGTGTCCACTCCTTCTCCATATGAAGTGAAAAATAAATATCTTCCTATGGAGTATGAAGAAATGACGGCGTATGTGGAGCAACAAAAGCGACATTGGGAAACTTATGGATGTACCATAATGTGTGATGGTTGGACCGGTCCAACGAAGTTATCCATAATTAACTTCATGGTATATAGTAAGGGTTCAACTGTATTTCTCAGGTCAGCTGATTCTTCCAAATTCTATAAAAACTATGTGTACATACAAAATTTGTTGAAGGAAGTTGTTCAGGAGGTTGGAGTACAAAATATTGTACAGATCGTTACTGATAATGAGTCGAACTTCAAAAAGGCTGGAAAAGAACTGATGAAGACGTATCTGATCTATTGGACTCCTTATGCAGCCCATTGTATCGACCTAATATTTGAAGATATTGGGAAGAATGAGACAATGGCACTCATCATAAAAAATGCTAGGCAGGTAACTAACTACATTTATAATCATCTATGGTTACTAGCTCAGATGCATGAATTCTGCCAAGGTGACTTGGTTCGTCCTGGTGCAACTCGGTTCTCAACCAACTATATTTGTATAAACAGTATAGTTAAGCATAAAGTTAGCCTTAGAAGATTGTTTACCAGTGATCAATGACATGGTAGCCCATTGAGTAGGAAAGTGGAAGGCAAGAGGGTTGAGGCTCATATCCTCGACCAAAGATTCTGGGAGTCCTTGGAGATGATGCAATCAATATATGAACCATTATATTGCATCCTTCGAATTGTTGATACAGGGGTAGTCCCAACCATGCCAATCCTGTATGATATGTTCAATCGAATGAAAGAAAAGATAACCCGTCTTAAAGGGAAGAAGTTGGTCCTTAAAATCATACAGGAGCGATGAGAAAAAACATTAGTGCATCCCTTACATGCTGCTGGTATATTTCTATCTTATTGAACTTGTTAATATTT
This sequence comes from Prinsepia uniflora, assembly GCA_032719365.1. Lineage (NCBI taxonomy): Eukaryota > Viridiplantae > Streptophyta > Magnoliopsida > Rosales > Rosaceae > Prinsepia > Prinsepia uniflora. The sequence goes on from CM064872.1 coordinate 59,391,609, forward strand.
TATTTTATTGTTGTTTACTAAGCAACGTTCGTTCATGATTTTCAGCTTATTACTGGAATCCCCGATATCAATATCAAGCAGGTGTTGGGCATGACTCCTACTTCGTCCAATCAGTTCAACAAGTATTCCTCAAACTGAATCCAAATGGGCAAGTGGGTTTACAAAATTTTGGAATATACGTAAGTTCATTACCATATATGAACTTTGATATTTTTGAATCTGTACATCTATGACATTATATTAACATCAGCCTTAATGTAGTTGATCAACTTTAGAGATGGTCGGAAAACATTTCGTTCATTTATAGCTGTACAATCACGAACGAAAATGCCCCCAGGAAAATTACTTGCATTTAACTTGATATTGTATGACTTAACACTTTATAATGCCTCTTACATTAAACTTGATATTGACAGCTGAGTGATGGGAACTATATGGCCAAGCTTCTCCCAGCTTGCAACAAATTGCAGTTCGTATATTATCACAAACGGCATCATCTTCGGCATGTGAGAGAAATTGTAGTACATTTTCTTTAATTCATACAAAGTAAAGAAATCGTCTCGCATATTCTAAGTTAGAACAACTTGTTTTCTATTATTACAACATGAAACTCAAGTTAAGAGATGAAGAAGCTGAAGCCGCTAAAGTTGTGAAAGAAGACTACGTTGACCTGTTGGAAATTGCAGGTCAACATGTGGAAGGTAATGAGGCTGATCCACTTCAAGCATGGATTATGTCAGCTCACTTGGATGATGATAGTGGAAGGCCTGACCCTCGAGTAACACATCTTGCTAGTGAACACGGTGTTAATGTCGATAGAGTGCTATCTGAAGAAGTGGGGAGTGAGGACGTAGGAAGTGAGCAGGAGATGTCTTCATGAGAGAGATCAATGCTTGGTTCTACCACTAGACGTGACTTACGAGCAAATGCTACTAGTAAAGGATTTCATCAAAATAAATCTCCAGATGATGATTATGATGATGATGATGATGATGGAGGAGATGATGTTGAGACAAACGATGAGGACAAGGATGACGGAGGGGATGATGACGGAGGAAATGAACATGTAACCAAAACATATGCACCATTGAGCCCATTTACTAGAGAGGCAGATTTCACTCATGTCACCCAAGATTATGATCATGGGTATAGAGAATGAGGAGTAGGATTCGGTGGTGTTGGAAAAGATTACACTCGGACACGCAACATATATGAAGGTTATGGAAACTCATCTTCTGAGGATTCCATGGCAATTAGTTTTGAGTCAATGAGTTTAGGCACCGATCCTAGTAACAACTCAAATGATCCATATGCTTATGGTCCATATCGTCACCCCCTATTAGACAGCCATCTCCCTCAAATGCCACATGGTTATGAAGGCTATGAAGATCCTCATCTCAATGAAGATTATGGAGAAGTTAGTTGGATAAATCCGAACTACCCTATCTATGGAGCAAAAGTAAGTCATTCAAAGGAGATAAGAATACTATATCCAACAATACATTTCCTTTTGGTCAAATAGCATCAGTTGGCAAAACTTTTATGTCTTGGTAGATCAAGACCAATCTAATTTTCAAGCTGGTCGACACTCATACTTGTTTTTTATCAAGTTCAATGTGTACAATATTTTTAATGCAATATTATCAATAGAATTATGTTTTAATTTAAGTTTATCTTTAAAATTTTATACTGTTAGTGGTCGGCAGATCTATGTTCTATCATATGATTTATCATATATTTATTATATCAAAGTCATTTTATAATTTTTATTAATCATATATAACCATTATTGGATACTTAAGTTTTTTCCAACGTTTCATTCCAAATTTCCGTCATTTAGACCAAATTTCCGTCATTTTTGTTAATCGTAAACGATATTAATATCAATATTTGAAACGAGATATCCGTAAATTCGACGAGTGATATATCCGTCGATATCGATATTTTCATCCTTGCTCATTGGATATTGCTTAACCAACTTAGTCGATATGTAGTTCAATTTGCAACATAGAGTAAGATAACGGACGTTAAGGGGTGTCATGACTCGTTCGCCATTCTCATTACTTAATACGCGTGAAGACAATACTTAAATCTAACTGTGAACGCGGCTTCTGCGGTCAAGAAAACCTGAAGGGAAGCAACTCAAAACGTTTAACTTCATCAAATCGGGAATGTAAAATAAAACAAGAAATATCAGATACTGCTCATAGAAAAAAAAAAAACCCCCCACAAACCAACATTAATAAAAAGCTGAAGAGAACAGTAACACGATAAAACGAAAAGAAAGAGCAACACATCGATGAATTTTAAACAGAACAAAACTATAGGCCTAAGCAGCTGTCGCTAAATCATAAAATGCCTATGGTGCAGACAGTGAATTGTATTCGCATCCTCACTCATGGGCAGCCATTCAGGGACAGATTTTTAGTAAGAGAAATGAGAGATCCCATCCTCATCCCATCTTCCTGCAAAATGAAGATAATGGAATTAATACATTCAATATTCAATTAACATGTGTATGACTAAACTAAGAAAAGTTCAACCGCCATGGAGACCATCATTACGTTTGAAGCTTAATTGCGAATAATACACTCAGCCGAAACCCTCTATATTATCATTTTTCCAAGTTTTCAATGACCAATGCCAAAAGGAGTGTGCCCAGTATCATGGACACACTGCCAGAGCAGCCATCATGCTTCGCAATAGGGCAGCCGAACACGACTTCCCAGAACAAGTTTATGGCAAAAAAGTATAAGTTAATAGGTCAAGTGAAATATATTTTAAGGGGCAAATGACGTCATCCCTCAAAAAAAAGAAACATGGCTGTGCTGTAGTGAGAATGGACAGTTTAGTAAAACTACAAATCAACCAAATATGAATACAAGTCACGTGATATGTAAAAGCATAGGATGTGTTTACATTCTAATAGCACTACTTGTAAAGTGTTTCCAATATAAGAAATCAATCAATGTCACCGTCTTATAAAAGAGAACGATGAAGAAAACTTACAGTGATATCACCATTGTCGTAACTTTCCACCTTCAAAGTCGCAGGTTTATTGCTCCTTTTAGCTTGCAGAGACTTTTCTCGATTTTCATAGAAAGTGAAGTCATCCAACAAAGAGGTTTTAGCTGTGTAACTTTTAAATATGTTCAGCATTTCTAAACCTTGTTTGAGTCCAACCTGAACATTATAATTTTATAACACGGAAAAAGAGTTAGGACACTGAGATAAAGAATAGCACTACATCTGACAGCACAAACAAGGAAAATTACAGAAAAACAATCTAAATATTAGTGACAATAAAATCTAAATAAAAAATAGAACAAAAAAAAAGGAAATGTTCATACAATGGGACAAAACTAACAATAAAAGGAAAATAGTTCCACCAGTTGCCAACTAGACTTTTATCAACACGGAACAAAAGAGCAGCTTTAAAAGCACTGCTGCCCATGGAAAAAGGGGTAAAAAAAAAAACAGTACCTCTTGAGTATCCCGTGTAAAAGTTATGGGTCTGTTATCATTATTTTCAAGAATAATGTGCCGCAATTGAGTGTTGGGTATATCCTTTATTACACGCCATTTTACTGGGAAGTATCCACTCCACTTGTCAACTTGCCAGAAATCCATATCTTTATCAAAATCAACTTGTCCAGTCATCTCTGCTAAGCCTACAAACTGTCCACTTCCATTTACCTGCAAATGGAAACAAAAGTTGAATATCGGGGTACGACTCAGCTTGCTCCATAATAAGAAAACCAAAAACCCAAAGATCAAGAGAAATTAATCCATGAATGTGTGTGGCAACGATCCAACAGTTTATTTTTCATACCAATTATAGAAAATATCACTCACCGAGAAGAAGAGAAAGATGGGACACTCCATACCCATCTCACTTGATTTTGACTCTGCATCACGAAATGCTGCATCTAGTTTCTTATTTCCATTTGGCGTGCTAGCCCAAACATCATATTTGATCGATTTATGGACATCATCTTCACTGTAAGATTTGATGACATAAAATTTCGCTTTTTCATAATCAGTCTGAAAATCAGGTAGGTTGTATTGATCTTTACAGACTGTAATCCCTAGTTCTTCCTTCTCACTTGGTGAATCTGCAGGAGAGCTCTTGTTGCGGGACCTTGGACCACGTGTCAGCTCAGTTGATGATTCAAAATCCTCATTCCTGTTATATTTTTCCCTGGACTTAAATCTATCATTTCCATTCAAAACTCTCCCACTAGATCTGTAGTTCGCATGGCCATTAGGAGAATACAAACTGCACTTCTGGTTAAATGGTGATGGCCTTTGAGGGGGATACCCCTTGAAAAGACTCGCTGAGAAGTCACTTCCCAATTCAGGTATATGCATCTAACCAACAAGATTTAAAAGTACATATCACATTTAGATTGGAAAAAGGATACACATTTAGAAGGTTAATCCGCATATCAGCAGATCACAACAGACAAAAATCTATAAATCGTATCAGAAAATGCAGGAATCTTTTTCTCTAACAATGTAGCAAAATCAGCAACCAAATTAACCAATAATGCCAAATCATTAATATTGTGGTATCCAAATCAAAGTGGCTTAAAAACTCTTTGTACCTTGTGCTTGATGTGCTGTGACTGAGGGAGAGGCTTGGAAAATTTGCTAGCAAGATTTCCATTGTTTTTAGACGAATTAAAGCCACCAGACCTCGATAAAGAAGTTGAACCTGATCCGGTCTTAACATTACCAAAGCCAGCATTTGCTACATTCAAAATGTCTCCAGTAAATGTTGCATCCCAGGAATAACAAGGCGCAGCTTCTGAACCATAGGAAACAGGTTGTTGAATATATCCCGAGGGAGGAAAATACTGCTGTTGACTAACACCTTGGCTGTCCATTCCCATAAGATTTCCTGGGGCATATGGGTTATAGCTGGGAAAATAGTAGACCATAGAACCATTGTCTGACTGCACACCCTACATCAGCATTAAGGCGATGAATAAAATCATTAGTTGTTCAAATAATAATGACACGTTTATATAAAAAAAAATTTAAGCTTCCAAAATCAGATTGACACAAATGAAGGAAGAACATACCGTATGTGAACCATTAGTGTGTAAATAACTGTTATCATCCGGCTGCGTAAATGATCCATTATATCCTGCCAGACACCCAAGAAATTTCAAATTTCCAAAACAAAAGTGAACCTAAATTTAATAATTCCTATGCACTTTAATTAAGAGCAAAGATTGAACAAAGAAAGCAATATTAGATACATCCTTCTTAAAGGGTTTCATGTTTTTCTTTGCATATACCATTTACGAAAAGGTTTTCATGTTATTTACGGCATACAAGTTTCACAAAGGATATTAAATTTTCAATAATCTTTACGGATTTAACACAGTATTACACAATTTTTATAGAAGGGTGTGGGTTCACGTAACAACTAAATAACTATATCTCAATCCAATTACCTTGTTAAAGTAGTTCAGAGTAATTACGGCCAGAACACCCCCCACATAACACCAAACCTCGAGAGTGTACCAAAACTAATTCAACATCCCAACCCATCTGATCCAAAGATTCAGTAAAACAAGATCACTTGACCCACAGACATTACCACCCATCAACACTATATTTTCACTTTTGTACCAAGAATAGATATGTATTACAAAACACAATTTTAGGTCAGTATGGTGCTACTTTAAATCAAGCATAAAATCAATGGGACAGTCATAATGCACATAGCCAAAAAAGTGTATGCGCATCAAGATATAAGAATAAGAAACAATCAGCATGACTAAGTATACACTAATAAAAAGGAGAAATCAGTATGATTAAGTATACATTATGTTTCCAACATGCATAAATAATGGTAAAGCATATAATTAGAAGCAGTAAAAGCAGCTTAGGAAAGTTAATCACAGCTCAAAACTTTGTTTTATAATCCCTCTCTAATATTAGTTAGCGATAATCAGATGAACAACCATTACCTTCGGTTGTACCTCAACCATGGATGTTTTGACATTCAGACAGTAAAGCAGCATACTTATGTTGTATTATCTACTTGAGGTTCCGTTAGCCACTAAATTCTCGATTCCAACTAGAAAAACTATACGCAATTAATAAAATCAAAAATTCAAAAAAACCATGTTGACATCTAACCTGGGTAGTAATAATTGTAGCAGCTAGTAGGTGGATAGTAAACACCATGCTCTCCAACTGAATCTTGGTCGGTCTCACCTTTGATATTAGAGGTGGCATTTAATAAAGAAGACATGGAGGTTGAATCTGATGGTATTCCGTCTTTCCCAGAAACCTTCAAGGGAAGGACATGGAGAACAATGGCGAAAATTAGCCATGCGGGAAAATGCATACATTAGCCTAAACTGGACAAACAACCAAAATAAATAAATAAACAAAAAATAGGAAAATAGAAACCAAATAGATTTTCTGCGAGATAGAACAATTCAAAAGAAATATTGATACAGAAAACACTCCACATTATTATGGGCCAAGCCTCAAAAAATTCCAGATCATATTTATTTAAGCCAACCATATTTCCAAATACCAAATCTGAACTTTTCCCTCTCACTTCTGCTTTTCTCAAAAACCATGGACTCTTTATACAAAAACATGCTACATCAACGATTGCAATATCTACGTGGCCAACCAACAAAAATAAACGGAGAGGAGACACACAGTCAGAGAGAGAGATATAGAAGGTGAAGGTTAAATGATAAGAACAGCAAGATTTGACTTACCAGCTCTTTCTTACTCAATCCAGTAACAGAATCTGTCTTCAATTCAGTGGATATAGGCTCTGCTGAAAACAGAGAATAAAAACATTAGACCACCCACAATTATAAAAACAGATAATCCTATTGCATCCAAATGAATATTTCCTCCAAGTACACAAAATTGAAAATAGTAGGTAACTCTTTCTGAACAAACTTTTAAGCCAATAACCAAATAAATTCCAAACCAATCACCAAATAAACTTGCATACTTTGCAAAGCCAAATCATGGTCTTTTACAACAGAAATCATAACAAAGACAGATTCAAGTATTAATATCCATACATTAAATCATTTGGAAGTAACTAATCCAAAAATATTTGCACAACGTTGCACAGAAAGTTCGACCTTGCAAAGGTGGAAGTAAAAACTAGGGACAAACAGTTCCTTTCGACAGTGGCAATTAAATAAAACTTTAGCACCAAAAGAAAATTTCACTGCCCTAAAAATCTACGGCTTTTCGAAAATGATTTACGAAAAACAATGAATTGAATGAGTTCAAACAAATCCATAATTCATTAAACCCAGAAACTAGACAACTATGACCGTCAAAGACCAAAGAGGTTGTCAATAAATAAGTAAAAGAACAAACAAAATACCTTTCTCAATTTTCATTTCGCCAGCCATTACCAATCCTTAACACACCAATTCAGCCTAGAACCGAACAACACAGAGAAGAAAAGAAAATGCAAAAGATATTAATTGTAATTATAAATTCAACGGGCGCATTATAGCACAGACAAGAAGTTTGGTGCCCGTAAAAAAAATATTCGATTCTGCCTTGGAAAACATTAGATTCCCTTTTCCCTTCAGATAGCGACATGTGGGTCGTCTTCCTTTTTTTTCTCAACACATAAATTGGATTTTTCGAGGAAATATCTCTGAGTTGAGATATTTTACAGAAATACTCGGAATTCTTAATTTCCAATATTTGCTAAAAGCCTAGCAATACAGAAAAGAAAGAAAATTTTAAAATTTAAATTTTCGTTTCCTTTATTCCCAAGAAAATTTCTCTGGTTTCAATGATGCTACAAGCACAAAAGGCCAAGAAAATACCTAAATTAGGGAAGCGAAAACAAAACCATCTTAAACAATAATAAATAATCAATCGAAAAAGAATGCAAGAACTTCAAGATTCATAGTCAAATTCTACAGAAATCAAAGATTGCAACCACTTCAGAATTTTCATAGAGGAAAAAACAACTTGTATCAATGAAAACGACATAGGAAGACGTTTCTAAGAACCAAATACGAAAGCTAAACACGAAGTGAGAGCCGAAAAGAACCTAAGAAACGTGGATCGAAAGAGCATAAGCCGATCTGCGACAAAGGAAGAACTGCCTTTTGGGATTGGAAAAAGGGTAGCGATTTTTGCAGAGAGTGTAAATGGACTCTGAAGAGGAAGAAATGGAGGGGAACCGGCACTGACGCACTGTGGTGCAAGCCCTTAAAGAATGGAGGGATGATCGGAGGGTCACGATTAGTTCCAAAAAATTTGAAGAATGTTATTGGGCCGTTGGATTAGCGAGTTCAAAGAAGCAGGTGCCGACGTTTTGGGAATGGGGGTTTCTCATTAATTTCCCGTTAACTGTTTGGAGGGATTCCAAAAGAAAAATTGTGGTTTCGGGTCGGTTTTATGATTTTATTTTTCTTGTGGGTGTCTTTGTACTTGCCTCCACTTTGGGTAAAAAACTTTTTCATTTTGTTTTCATTTAAAAAAATATAAATCATTTTGTGCTCATTGTGTTTTGATCATAAATTGCAATTAGCATTTGATTATTCATAAAAAAAAAATCATACAATTAGTTTTGTTCATTATAATTTAGATTTTTGGATTTGAGTATCAAACTATCTATCGAAGTGGGTTTGAGAAAAGACTCTACATTATTTATGGATTTTATCATATGAAATTAGTTGATAAAAAATGAAGCATACTCACGCTAAATTCACTTCTTTATTCTTAAAATCAAACAATCATTTGATTTTCTCGATTGAAAAGTTTCATATGCCGATACAAAATTTCAATTCAACATTGGGGAGATTTTCCTTGTGTAATTTACTAATTACCGACTTTATTTTGTGAAACGATAGAATTCAAATTTTTCCCGCACCAATTCCCGACTTCACGCCAAATTCCGTCTTTTTCTCCTAGAGCCAAACACACCAAGTATCATTAAGGTTTAAGACATGAAATAAATTGAAAAATAAAGATCGTATCAAAAGAAATAAGGACAATGACAAATTGTATTAGCTTGGTGGAAAAAAATGTTTTCTACAATTCTTTCGGATGAAAATAGGGAACTAATTAAGAGTAATTTTATATAGACACGCTAAATTAACTACAGTGACCACATTAAAGTGGCATTCAATTTACATAAAATATAAGTACAAAGTGATTTAATTTATTAAAATAAAAATTTTCATTGATTACCGCAACAATGTAGTCATTTAGTGTGTCTTAATAGTAATACTTATTTGTTAAATATAAAACTTGTTTAATACATAATGGACAATATTGATCTCCTCTCCTCTTTTAGAACAAACTAGCAATTGAGCCTACTCGATACTGGAGTTTATACAAAATTTAAACATGCGAAAATGAGGCAACAATTATGTAGAGTAATAATATGCTAAATAACATTTGGAGTAAGTTAGATATACGTACACCTTAACATGCACAGATGAAACATGTACAAAGTTTAGTCAAAAAATTAATTCCATTTGGCTTACTACTTACAAGTTAGATATATACAAAACAGTCTAGTTGTGAAAAATTTATTGGCTATCAGAGTTTGACCAAAATATATATATACATCTTGATAACAGGTTGTTGAGTTTCATTCTGGAAAGTTATTACTAAGCTTCTTCTGTGGCTTCTTCTTCTGAGCTTATTTTCGGCTCTTCAGCATTTGCGATGGTCCTTAATTGCATGTAAACGGAAAGACAACACATAAATTTTAGTTATTATGTTGTATTGCTATTTATAAGGTTGTTTGTAGATCCATTTTATAAATTGAAACAACATGAAATTAAATTAACAAGCTGATGATGAGTGAGTTTTTTTAAAATGGTCTTTTGAATGGGAAGTAAAAGATGTAATTACCGTCGTTCAAGTGGAAATGATCGTGTTCTTCTTAAGTAAGGTATGAACGGAGTAACCAACATTAGAGAGAGCTCCCCTCGGATCGGGGTCATACGCGAGTCGAAGGTTAGTCTTTACTTATGTGCGAGGGATATCTTAACTTTGATATAATTACATGATAATTAATTGAAGGGTTGGTTGAGTGCTCATAATGATGTTAAACTTGGTGCACCGAGCAGATCATATATGAGTTGGACAATCTGGTAAGGTATTGATATTTGATAGACAACATATCAGTGAATATTTAGAATAGCCGTTTAAAAAATGATTCTAGACCTAGTGAATTTACTTTGATGTGAATTTAGCGAAACTGAGTTTACAGTCTATTGTGTGAGGGCCATATTCAATAGAAGTTTGATAAATATGAAAATGAATGAAATCTGAGCTTTTAAAAAAGATAAAGATCGAACTTCTAGTATTTTGAATGAGCCAAAGTCTTTAATTGTGCTAAATCTAATTAAATTATGACAATACTGTAGAGGATACAGACAGATGTTTAATTTGTATAGTTCCTTATGTGAGGAATTTTTTTCTCCAATTAGATCACAGAGCGTCTCGAAAAACCTTATTGCAATATTTATGGTTTTTTTTAAGGCTTTTTAGTTAGGATGCACCATGAACTAGTCCTGTTAATTTGTCCGGAAAAACCGATCGAAAAATTGCACCGAACAGGGACCGAACCGAAAAACACTGAACCGTTGGAAAACCGAGACTGTTTAGGAAAAAATCAAACCGAACCGGAAAGCACCCGGTTCGGTTTTGGTTTTCAATATTAATACACCAGACCGAACCGAACCGAACCAAAAGGAGGTAAAAACCAAATCGAACCGGCCCGACCCGGACCGAACTACAATAGTTAAAATCTTAAAGAAACGACGTCGTTTTTAGTAGTGTTGTAAGTATGAAACCAGAAACCCTAGATCGCCTTCGAGTCTTTGACTGTACCAGTTCGGCAGTTCACTTTTTCTCACTTCTCCCTTTGTCTTCGACCTTCGACGCCTCTTCCTCCATTTCAAATCTGAGATCGCCTCCTCCTCCTCCATTTCAAATCTCGATCGATCACAGACTCAGAGCCACCAGTCACACAGTTCACACTTCACACTTCGACGCCTCCCTTCCTCTGTTCCTCATTCATCACGGCTCACAACGACACCGACATAGCCCCTCAACCCCTTCTTCCAGAGAAATCCTTCACAGATCCTCACTGCTCCTTGTTCCATCTCCTCTCCATTCTCTCAATTTCTCAGAGAATCGGAAGCTCACGCCAGACTTTGAACCGTCGAAATCGATCCTTCTCGAGTCTCGACAGTGTCACTGCCATCTAGGTTTTTTTTTTCTCACCAGGTTAGGCTTCCATTAGTTTTGATAATGTGATTGAAAATGTATTAGTTGTGAATTCATATCAAGTTGAGATGTTGAAGAAAATTTACTTGCCCATATGCAATTTTGCTTATATGAAGGTTGTCTTGATTTACTTGGTTTTGTTCGATCACAGTTTCGGATCATCCGCCTCTTTAAAACCCTACTTCTTGTTGATGATCGTCTGCTCTTGGCAACTTGTCCACTTTTCCATTTGGTGATCATATTTTGTTTGTTCCATAATGCCCCATATTTGTAGGACTTTCCCTCATTTTGTAGGACCATACCCTTCAAGCCAAGGGAAACAAAAAGTGGCGGTTAAGAACCCATGTATAATTGAAATGAATTAGGCCTAATATTTTAACCAAAGATTAACAGCAGCTTATTTCCTCCAAGAAAGGACTGGGTTAGGTAAATGGCTTTGTGCTAACCATATTAAGGGATCTGGGTTTCTTCTGGAAACAAAATAGATAAAATGAGATAGCAATATTGATAGAAAGCAAATCTAAAATTGGGTTGTTTTGTTGCGTTCTATTTTAATTTTTGGCAAAAAGAAATCTGTGATTGTGTTGCTAAATTTGTTCTTGATTTCTATTGCATTGCCATTTGCAAGGTGTGCTTTCAATTTGCACTTTTCAGGGTTCCAAATTCCAATGGGCTCATGAGAGAAAGCAAGCAATGTTGTTGTTTCCCTTTTTTCGGCTACTAACATTGCTATGTCTAAAACTAGTGAGATGTAACCATTTTAATAAGTTTCATATCCTTGGGATATGTTTTTTTCAAGTAACCATTTGTGTAATTACCAAGAGAGCATATACACCACATGAATATAATAAAATCGGCAAAACAATAAAAAAAGAACTTGAGAAAGGTTTCATTAAAGTGAAGAGTAAAACCCAGGTTTTGCCGATTGCTTTGTTAAAGTTAGACGTCTTCAAGACAAGGGATGCGGTCAACAATTGCATGCACAATAGTCTTCAAAAGTAGAGCTCAATTTTGGATTTGGATTGAAAATGCAGGAAAGTGACAGGACCGCCCCCAAATAGGGCATTGTTAACCGTGCCCGGTCCTGCTCCCGCCTGGTAAGACGACTGAAATTCCCCAGTTACCCTCAATACTTGCCAGACCAGGGATAGCCACACATGCTTACTCATGCCTCCGCCTCTCGATCAGTCTCGACCAACGCGCCACGACCTGGAGGGTCAATAAAAACCAAAAGGTGTGAGTGGACAAAAATAAGTTAGCTTATAAAACAGTTACGGAAAGACGTTTTTACCCTCCACGTAAAAACGATGCATGCATACAAAAATCGTTTTGCAGACCGTTACATTTTCAACACAAGAAATCCGTATATGAAAATCAAAAACATTTTCCTTTCCTTAATCTTCGGGTCTTAACCCGCAATCATAAACACAGGGCCTCGACCCAAAACCACGAATCAAAACCAAGTGCACAACATAATCCAAAACCATTAACCACATAACCGGGCCACTGCCCAACACATCCAAACAACATAGAATATCAATGAATCACAATCAATCAGTTTGCTGGTTATCAAGTGCGCCCGAGTCTTTAAACTCAAAACCATGCGCATAATCAGGCCTTCCCGGGATATCAACGAGTCTTTAAACTCAAAACATAATCAATAGGCCTCGGGGGTATCACAACAACCGAGTCTTTAAACTCACGAGTCTTTAAACTCATTAAGGGCCCTCCCCCGTCATCAATTAACCGAGTCTTTAAACTCAAAACGTGCTCCAGTAATAGCACCGGGTCTTTAAACCCAAAACAGTTTTCAACGGGTCTTTAAACCCAAAAAATTTTTCATTCACAACAATGCGGGATCCATCCCGAAATCTCATTTTTCACAACAGGACCCATGGTCCGAATTTCCACATTCAATTCCCCAAATCATACTTCACAAACATAATCAAATTATCATTAAACACGGGGCATGCAAAATCAGACCAAATCACTTTATTAAATCCTTTTCCATTCCCGAATTCGAATTCGCAATAATGATTCCGTAAGCCGGCATCCGGAAGCATCATCCGGAACCGAAACCAAGAATCCGTTTTCAAACTTCCGAAAACCGAAATCTCGTTATTCAAAATTACTTTTGTGCCCCGAGCATCAAGCCCAAAATCACCCTTTTCAAAATCCATTTTAACATCCTCAAAGTCACAAATCTCATTTCAAATTTCAAATTCAAACATCAAACAGTGATCAAATCACAATAAACCCAAAATCTCGTAAAACGTGCAAAACCGCAGAAATCTCGAAAACCGTGAATCACACTCACAATCATAAACAACATTCTTAAAACATCATACGCACATTTCTTGTAAATTCAGTCGATAACCCATCATCCAAAATATACGAGAAACCAGTCTCGAAATACGTGAAATCTCGCATAACATATTAAAAATACGCAAAACTACGGAAATCGAAATCAATCACAGTTCATAATCATAATCATAGAAATCATAGTAATATTTATGCATGCACTAAATTTTGAAAGCAACGTCCACTCACAAACCGTTCTTAAGGCTCGGTTTCGCGCCGGACGCATTCCCTTAATTTTCGGCAGTTTCCAGAAAACCCGAATCCTGTCCGAAATCACATTCTAGGGTCATTAAGGTCTCAAATAACAACATACTAATTTCCCATAATTTTCCGGGAATTAATCGTTAATTAAAAACGTGACAAAGACCTTCGGACCCTCGAAACAACATTGAAACGGTGTCCGATAAATTCAAAACCAACGCTAAAATGTTCGTTACATTGTGTAGGACAAAAGTGGTTTTGAACTCACCTTGAAAAACCGGCCCACGCGCCGCCGCAAGCGGCTGCGCGTGAGGCCACGCGCCTGCTACAGTGCCCATCACTGTTCATCTTCCTTACCCGTGTGACTGGTAAACAGGTCTATTTGCCCGCGAGACGACCCGATCCAATACCTGCGAATAACCACTTAATTCCTTCAATTGATCACTCAGATAGACTCGCAACATACTTAATTAAAGGTGTGTGTCATTCATTCAAGTCGACATAGCCTCAAACCAACTCAATTGAACATGGGTCCTAATCGGGTTCGAAGTTTCAATTCATCACATATGCATTGTATTCCTTCAATTGATTAGTTAGGAAGCTTCGTATGGTCACCCTAAGGACGATTTCACAATTGATTTCACAAGAACTCACCGCAAACACCACGACTCAATCTTCAAATTTTCTGAACTTCGTCGTGTCCGTCCTTGGCTTCCCAGGGCATCCAGCTTCGATCCCACAATCTGGATCGACCAAGTGAATTCCCAGAAGAGTGTTTCCACCCTCAAATCGGCTTGGGCTGGCCTGCAAATCGAAATTGGATTTTCACTCCCAAATTTAGTTTTCTTCGAACTTAGTTTCCACTCAACACTCAGGCCTCTCTTTAGTTGGAAATGATCCCCAACACTCCTCCAACTGCTCTGATGATCAAACAAAACCCCAACACATGTGGGAAGTCACTCTGGCCCCTCCATGTAACTGTCTCCCGCAAGCTCCCAAAACCCGTTTAAAAATGGCACCCGTGGCCTGCACTCCCACTCCAGGCACACAACTTCATACATGTGGCTTCAAATTTCCAACCCATTACTCACACACTGATCAAGGGTTGTTTAAACAATTCATCACACACTGCACAAGAAAGTCCCACTCTCTGTTTTTCAATTCAGGAAAATGTACTCAGCCCATACACGGCTGTTTCCACCTACAGCCACCAAATTACCATTTTACCCTCAGGTTGACAAATTACCAATATGCCCCTCAGGCATCCAGACCCGTAACTTGGTCATTCGGACTCCGACCGACGCGTGCCGCCTGCCTACGGACTCAAGGCATCGAGACCTTCCTAACGGTCCTTGGCCCTCAGCCATCAGACCTCCCGATCAAAAAGTCAACATTTTCCCCTTATTTCATCCAAATTACGAAAATGCCCTTGGGCTTCCGAACGTCATAACTTTCACCTCGAACATCGGAATCGAACGTGCCACCTGTCTATGAACTCGTGACGTCCCAGACTACGTAACGGTCATCGGTCAAAGTTCGTTTGACCGCCCGAATTAAAAGTCAATGTTTTACCCACCATTAGGGGCAAAACGGTCATTTTGCACCGTTCGTCCGAATTAGCCCAACTTATCACCGATTAACCCCACTAATCATGATTAGTTGCAAATCTAATCCCGAATTCCGAGATGGGTCGTTACAATCTTCCCCCCTTAAAGAATTTTGTCCTCGAAATTACCAATATCCTTATTCCATATCCACCTCGTGGAAAAACACGTCAATCTCACGCCTGTGTACACTTGTACACCCACCAAACTTGTCTGTACTCAGACGTCCCATCACGGTCTCACGCCGTACTGATCGCACTCGACCACCGCGAGTGAAATTGATCACCTAATCCGTGTTAATACCGCTTGTCAACTTTCACCACTTAGCTGACTCCTTCAGCTAGTCGGTTCCTCACAGTCGCTAACATACCTGACGTCTGCTCCCCCTGGGAGTCACCAAATCCGACTCGTCAGTCCCTGCTAACGCTGCCAGGCAAACCGTCACCACTAAGCTTTACTACCCTAGTAAAGCTCCAATTAACAGCCAATCGGTGTCAACACCCAGTACTACCACTCGCTCAATGAAGCGTAAGGTCAACAACAAAACCGCATCTCGCAGGGCAAACCCGACCCTGCGACATATATCAATCTAAGAGTCCAGTACTGTCAACTCCCTCAGCGAACCATGACGCTAGAAATATCTCGGCGTAATACCATCACGTAAGGCCGCTCGTAGTTACGCAATCACCAACTCACTCATCCTGAGTGTCCATATACCGTCATCATGCTCATTCAGGTGGTGTAACTGACACACATTGAATACTAACCAATCAGTGACCACACATCCCCACACTAGGGTTCCACTAGCCATCCATGGCTAAGAGCGCATGCTCATAAAATTACTGAACCCAACAAAATAACTATGTCCCGTGCATACCACTCAATGTTCAGTTCACACTCACCACCAAATCCAATGGTGTCGGAACTAAGCCGACCACCAACACGTACAACCATACACCACTGGTACCACTCATGTGCCATCACCAAGCACCACACGGTCTGTCCAATACCGATCCTCGTACACCGTACAGGATACGTACGTCCATTTTCCAATAAGTCCACTGCATGGCTCACAGTCAATAGAATTCGATACTGGGGTTCTCCTGTCCAATCCCAGACTAGACAAATTTCTCATCCCAACTCATCATCCAATATGGGTCCCACGGTCACTCGACCCGCAACACAACATCTACTCCCAACCACGTCATCCAAAGGATACCAATCCAAGCACGCTCACCAAGGCGTGTACAGTCATACCAAAAGGGCATCTAACCTCACTCACATCTACTGAGGCACACCAACTCCGGACTATCGGGTTCTCGCTCAATGGTTACCACATCACAACCGATTGACTTTGAAAGGAAGCCAATCCCATCCTTCACGAGTCGAAACCTCAAGTCGAATATAAACATTCCAACTCGCTCGAGTGCGGGTTAACTTCGAAAAGAAGTTCAATCCAACCATTCTCAAATCCCAATATTCATGACAGAGCGATAGGCTCATCACCTAACCTGATCAAAACGATTACCAATCAAATCCGTCACCGCGTCACCCGACTAGTAACACCACGATCCTAGATCGTCACCACGCCCAAGGTCCACAACATCATAATCCGGATCCACCTAGGATCCACCCATACTCACAGCTAGCAATCCACCTAGAACCTGACCGTAGGGTCTTACACCTTTTAGAATTCTTGTCAACCACACAACACTTCTCAACTATTTTCTCATCTAGTAATTCACTAAACAACGTAACACATCCACTCTGTGGGTCCCCTCCATTACCTCACATCGATCCCTGCCACTCCACCTAGGAGAGACCAAGGATGATCCAATACGATGTCACCAACACCCAATGCACCCACCATACCAAGTAATCCAACATCGTCGGCCAGGGCAGAGAATAAGAGGTCATCCCTAATGACTTTGGAATACCTAATACCAATGCGGAAACGAGCACTCCTCTCGTCCCACAGTCACAACTCTCCTTGAAACTAAGATTCCACCCATGTTGGGAACAGACACACTCCCCATGAGATGTCAAGTCCAACCACCAGACTCACTACATCCGTAACTCACTTGGACAACCACGTGTCCGCAATCAATCCAATACTCAGACCTCATGTCAATTATTGACTATTTATGCACAAACACTGATTTCGATTGGGAATTACACAACTCTTGTCACCTCGTCTCTGTTAGGACTTATCCCAATACCTCACAATCTCCGCTGGATCCTATCCAGTCCATGAGTCAACCACTACTGAATCTCAAATACCAACGCACGCTCATCATGACAGAGTCACACCCCAACTCGTGGCTCAACACAATCTCACTCACTGGCACTAGCACCAGTGCTAGTACCAGCACCAACATACAAACATCCACACTAGGCACACCGTGTGCAAAGTGGGTAGCCCTGGATCTCCGCTCATACCGAGCGACGATCTCGCCTCATCACTCGTACCCCGCAGCCATGGGTACCACCATTCAGACAATCCACATCAGGATAATGAACGTTCCCTAGATGCCCCCTGGTCCTCAACTACTACCACTACACCAAGTACCCCTGATGATCAGTTATCTCCATAAGATTACCGTCCCATAAAACCAATCCATAATTTCCCAACTCCTCAATACATGCCCATAATCCGGTCTTTGGCATCCCGAGTGCCAATCGTTCCTCACTCAACCTTTCTGGTTCCTCTCGAGCATTGGTACCTTACCATGACTCATCTCACGTTCCTAACCCAAAATCCTGACTCATCGTGAGTCCCACATCCACATCTCGACTCCTCCTGAGTCCAATCTCATACCAAGCCAACCATGTCATCACTGACATACCCAGTCCCCAAGCAATTCCAATGCTCAACCACATTCTAAGCGACCAATAGGGCCTAAGAGATAGTACAAGTTGCCCAATTATGCGGCCTTCCAGCCATCGGTCGCGTTCGTCCCTGCGATCCTCGCAGTTCCATATCTAACAAATCGCAGTTCACAGTGTACACTACCCGACATCTGACCCTCAAAACAGGGTCAATCTCACACGAGATCTAACACGAGGTCCCAAGCACCCTCGCCTACTCGTCTCACTACCAGGTCGCGCACGAGGCTTACGCTTCAGAGGCATGATGTGGCAACAAAATCAGCAACCTAGTGCTCTGATACCAAATTGACAGGACCGCCCCCAAATAGGGCATTGTTAACCGTGCCCGGTCCTGCTCCCGCCTGGCAAGACGACTGAAATTCCAAAGTTACCCTCAGTACTTGCCAGACCAGGGATAGCCACACATGCTTACTCATGCCTCCGCCTCTCGATCAGCCTCGACCAACGCGCCATGACCTGGAGGGTCAATAAAAACCAAAAGGTGTGAGTGGACAAAAATAAGTTAGCTTATAAAAAAGTTACGGAAAGACGTTTTTACCCTCCACGTAAAAACGATGCATGCATACAAAAATCGTTTTGCAGACCGTTACATTTTCAACACAAGAAATCCGTATATGAAAATCAAAAACATTTTCCTTTCCTTAACCTTCGGGTCTTAACCCGCAATCATAAACACAGGGCCTCAGCCCAAAACCACGAATCAAAACCAAGTGCACAACATAATCCAAAACCATGAACCACATAACCGGGCCACTGCCCAACACATCCGAACAACATAGAATATCAATGAATCACAATCAATCAGTTTGCTGGTTATCAAGTACGCCCGAGTCTTTAAACTCAAAACCATGCGTATAATCAGGCCTTCCCGGGATATCAACGAGTCTTTAAACTCAAAACATAATCAATAGGCCTCGGGGGTATCACAATAACCGAGTCTTTAAACTCATTAAGGGCCCTCCCCCGTCATCAATTAACCGAGTCTTTAAATTCAAAACGTGCTCCAGCAATAGCACCGGGTCTTTAAACCCAAAACAGTTTTCAGCGAGTCTTTAAACCCAAAACATTTTTCATTCACAACAATGCGGGATCCATCCCGAAATCTCATTTTTCACAACAGGACCCATGGTCCGAATTTCCACATTCAATTCCCCAAATCATACTTCACAAACATAATCAAATTATCATTAAACACGGGGCATGCAAAATCAGACCAAATCACTTTATTAAATCCTTTTCCATTCCCGAATTCGAATTCGCAATAATGATTCCGTAAGCCGGCATCCGGAAGCATCATCCCGAACCCAAACCAAGAATCCGTTTTCAAACTTCCGAAAACCGAAATCTCGTTATTCAAAATTACTTTTGTGCCCCGAGCATCAAGCCCAAAATCACCCTTTTCGAAATCCATTTTAACATCCTCAAAGTCACAAATCTCATTTCAAATTTCAAATTCAAACATCAAACAGTGATCAAATCACAATAAACCCAAAATCTCGTAAAACGTGCAAACCGCAGAAATCTCGAAAACCGTGTCAACACCGTGAATCACACTCACAATCATAAACAACATTCTTAAAACATCATACGCACATTTCTTGTAAATTCAGTCGATAACCCATCATCCAAAATATACGAGAAACTAGTCTCGAAATACGTGAAATCTCGCATAACATATTAAAATAGGCAAAAATACGGAAATCGAAATCAATCACAGTTCATAATCATAATCATAGAAATCATAGTAATATTTATGCATGCATTAATTTTTGAAAGCAACGTCCACTCACACACCGTTCTTAAGGCTCGGTTTCGCGCTGCATGCATTCCCGTAATTTCTGACATTTTCCAGAAAACCCGAATCCTGTACGAAATCACATTCTAGGGTCATTAAGGTCTCAAATAATAACATACTAATTCCCATAATTTTCCGGGAATTAATTGTTAATTAAAAACGTGACAAAGACCTTCGGACCCTCGAAACAACATTGAAACGGTGTCCGATAAATTCAAAACCAACGCTAAAATGTTCGTTACATTGTGTAGGAAAAAAGTCGTTTTGAACTCACCTTGAAAAACCGTCCCACGCGCCGTCACGCGCCGCCTACAGTGCCCATCACTGTTCATCTTCCTTACCCGTGTGACTGGTAAACGGGGTCTGTTTTCCCGCGAGACGACCCGATCCAATACCTGCGAATAACCACTTAATTCCTTCAATTGATCACTCAGATAGACTCGCAACATACTTAATTAAAGGTCTGTGTCATTCATTCAAGTCGACACAGCCTCAAATCAAGTCAATTGAACATGGGTCCTAATCGGGTTCGAAGTTTCAATTCATCACATATGCATTGTATTCCTTCAATTGATTAGTCAGGAAGCTTCGTATGGTCACCCTAAGGACGATTTCACAATTGATTTCACAAGAACTCACCTCAAACACCACTACTCAATCTTCAAATTTTTTGAACTCCGTCGTGTCTGTCCTTGGCTTCCCAGGGCATCCAGCGTCGATCCCATGATTTGGATCGACCAAGTGAATTCCCAGAAGAGTGTTTCCACCCTCAAATCGGCTTGGGCTGGCCTGCAAATCGAAATTGGGTTTTCCCTCCCAAATTCAGTTTTCTTCGAACTCAGTTTCCTCTCAACACTCAGGCCTCTCTTTAGTTGGAAATGATCCCCAACACTCCTCCAACTGCTCTGATGATCAAACAAAACCCCAACACCCGTGGGAAGTCACTCTGGCCCCTCTGTATAACTGTCTCCCGCAAGCTCCCAAAACCCATTTAAAAATGGCACTCGTGGTCTGCACTCCCACTCCAGGCACACAACTTTATACCCGTAGCTTCAAATTTCCAACCCATTACTCACACACTGATCAAGGGTTGTTTAAACAATTCATCACACACTGCACAACAAAGTCCCACTCTCTGTTTTTCAATTCAGGAAAATGTACTCAACCCATACACGACTGTTTCCACCTGCAGCCACCAAATTACCATTTTACCCTCAGGTTGACAAATTACCAATATGCCCCTCAGGCATCCAGACCCGTAACTTGGTCATTCGGACTCTGATTGACGCGTGCCGCCTGCCTACGGACTCAGGGCATCGAGACTTTCCTGACGGTCCTTGGCCCTCGGCCATCGGACCTCCCGATCAAAAAGTCAACATTTTCCCCTTATTTCATCCAAATTACGAAAATGCCTTTGGGCTTTCGAACGTCATAACTTTCACTACGAACGTCGGAATCGAATGTGCCACCTGTCTATGAACTCGTGACGTCCCAGACTACGTCACGGTCACCGGTCAAAGTCCGTTTGACTGCCCGAATTAAAAGTCAACGTTTTACCCACCACTAGGGGCAAAACGGTCATTTTACACCGTTCGTCCGAATTCGCCCAACTGATCACCGATTAACCCCGCTAATCATGATTAGTTGCAAATATAATCCCGAATTTGGGGATGGATCATTACAGAAAGTCCTCTCTTTCCATAATGCATGAAATTCCACTTTTTAGTTAACTAGTTCGACCTCTCTTATATGTTTTGATCACTTATTGCTGTTTTGGACTTGTATTTATATGAAATTAATATTTAATGAGAAATTTGCGAAATTAATTTATTTCAATACTTGTCTACTCTATACACTATGAATGTATATCTTTCTTGACAACACTCTCATATTATTCAGTCATTATAGTATAGGAACTTTCGAGATGATGGATTGATACACATGCCATATATGTAATGATTTTCAAGTATCAAGTACACTTGATGAAGTGATGAACAATTAGGAAGTTAGGTATACCTTTTAGTGATAATTTGAGTGTTCTTATCTATGTTGATGATGTCACGACCCATCCCAATCCCCCAGGGATTAATACGGGATGAGTCATAATCCCGTCTGACAAGAAGTGTCAGACCAGGGAAAATTTAAACCTTTAGTCCGACCGGCTTCCAGAGCGCGCTAGGATCCGGTGGAGGAGTGTGATGTCTCGGTCTCCGCTACAGTCCGCATCCGTAATCAACCTGAAGGGCATTGAAAACCAGAAAAGACTGTGAGTGGACTAAAATAAAAGAGTTCATAAAAACATATTCCATAAAAGACCTTTATGCTCTTCACTAAAAAGCATGCATGCATAGGAAAACCATTTAACAAACCACATATGTTTCAATAACCATTAATAGGGTATCAGCCCCAAGTTCCGTAAATTCAAGTCATACGGGCCCCTGCCCAAATTCATTTACACAAATCCATAACATCGTAAACATATGTGGGATCTCAGCCCAAATCCATTTATCATTCGTAAAACACAATTTTGCAAATCCAAGAAATCATGTTTATCATATATATCATTTAACCAATCCTGTCACGGTATCTAAAGCTACACGTGTGTTACCTGGGGTCTCAAATCTCAAGTCTCCCTAGGGTTCACCCAGGTCAATGTTCGCAGATCAATGAACCTTCCTAGGGGTTATAATTCTTAATAGCCTTCCTGAGAGTAAGGTACCCAACAGGGGCGACTCCACTCAGTTAGTGCTTCGTGACTACTCGGGGGTCCACCCAGGCCAACGACCCTCCCAGAGGAGACAATCCATAATATATAAGGATGATATATGAAAAACCATTTTGAAATCATTCTCAAAACCTTTCAAGGGTTCATACCCTGTCCCCAAAAACCGTCATGAACCAGAAATCCACCCGAAATCACAATCGTAAATCATAACTGGGCCCTAAGCCCGAATTCATATACCAACTGGGCCTCTGACCCGATTCGTAAACCAACTGGGCCTCGTGCTCGGTTTTGTAAACCAAATGGTCCTCGTGCTCGATATCGTAAACCAAATGGGCCTCGTGCCCGATATCGTAAACCAAATGGGCCTCGTGCCTAATATCGTAACCCAACTAGGCCTCATGCCCGATTTCGTAACCCAACTGGGCTCCGAGCCTGATTCGTAAATCAACTGGGCCTTCAGCCCGATGCCTTATTAAATCAAATAGACCCGAGGTCTGAGAGTTCATAAATCAAATAGGTCTCATGTCCGATTCCATATTTTCAAATCCGAAATTAATTCACGAACCAATTGGGCCCCTGGCTCGATAACGTGACTAAAATGGACTTCGAGTCCGAGGGTTTCCAAAACAAATGGGTCTTATGCCCGAGTTTAGCTTGTCAAATCCAAAACCATTTCATTAAACCATTTTCGAAACCATAAGCACGTATAATCAATGCAAAATCGTAAAACTCGATTTACGTGCAAATACGTAAATCGCCTCGAAATACGTGAAATCATATAAATCATGAATATCCAAATCATCATCATAGAATCACATATTTAAAACATATTAAACATTTATGCATGCATCGCAGTTTAAAAATAAAGGTCCACTCACAGACTGTCCTAAGCTGCTGCCTCGATTTGCGTGCTATAAGCCTCCCCGGGCTAATCACCTCCACCGAGACTCCCAAACCTGTCCAAATCATTTTAGAGGGTTACTAACTACCTCATTAACCTCTCATTGAAGTCACATCATTTTTTTGAATTTTTAACTATTTTTAAACTCGATCCTAAATCTTCGGACGTCCCAAACTATATCGAGACAGTGTCCGATCGACACAAAACTAGTCTAAAAATGTTCATTACATCAAATAATTAAAAGTCATGTTGAAGTCTCCCTAAAAGACTTCTCACGGACCCCCACGCACCGCCCAAAGGGGCTGCGCGTGAGCCCACGCGCCTGACACTATTCACTGTCTTTTACCTCCAACCGACCGGGTTCACTGGTTTGAACTGGACCAAACCGGTCTGGACCGGTCCAGGGCTCCATTTCACTCATTTTCGATCCATTTTTGTCCCTTTCGATTCCCAAACCTTCCTCTACTCAATTCTTAGCATCCTATACAATCAAAACTACGAAGATGGGTCAAGAAGTTACCTGTTTGGATCGAAGAAGGTGCCTTGTTTTTCCTCCACGGTTTCCGGCCATCTCTGATTGCCTCAGGCCGCGATTCCAATCCTAATTAATTCCTACGATCTCTAGAAAGCCATTTCCATTGTTACAATCATCTAAAACCCTTTAAACCCAAAGTCCAAAATTCAAAACAACTTACTCGCGGTTTCGGGTTTTCCTCCGTCATGGCCACCACTGTGGCCCGTCGTCCATCAACACACCGTCCTAGTCTCTCTCAGTCCTCACCAGAACACAGAAATGGTTGAGCAGTGGGGTGGTATGCATTTGTGTGTTTGGGTGTTCCTAGTTGAAGAAAAAATGAGAAGGGAGATGGAGAAGTTATGCACGGGTGGGAAGGAAATATAACAAAAGAAGGATGATGGTTAATAATGGTATGAATGGTTAGGATGAGAGAGGGAGATATAGATGAATGGTGGAGATAGGAAGTGGGTGGGATTAATTTTATATAATATCACCTAATCCACCAATCAAATCCTAGATTCACTTTTTAGGGATAATGACCAATGGGATGAGTAACACTTTTCACTCATCCATAGGTCACACTTAAATATCTGCCCAATCAGATATTGCCACCTAATCCCTGCCTCGTAATGCCTGCATAGTTCAAACGAACTTCCGTGAACCATAACTTCTCCGTTCGACGTTCGATTTCGACGTGCCTCCTGTCTACGAATTCGTATCGACCCAATCTACGTAACGGTCTTCTGCCCTCGACCATCAGACCCCCCGAGTCAAAAGTCAACATTTTGCCCACGATTAGGGACAAAACGGTCATTTTGCACCGTCCGTCTGATTTTGCTCAACTAATCACCGATTAACGTCACTAATCCTTCATTAGTCACTAATCTAATCTCAGAATTCGTGACGGGTCGTTACAGATGATTTCTTATTGCTGTGTTGAATCGCTGATATATTTTTGGGATTGCTGTGTTGAATCACTGATTTCTTATCTATGTTGATGATTTCTTATTGCTACGTATCAAAACCAAATCCTAAGAAATAAGAATGGTGCTTACCTCTGGGAATGCTTCTAGTGCTGTGTATGCTGCCTCATTAGAGTTGCCGGAAGATGTATTTATTGTCAGACACCTATAACGTCGTCCCAACACCTATAACTTTATCAAAGCTATACCTAATAGATGTTATGATCTAAACAAATTAATTCATTCTTATTACATTTCAAAGCAGTAATTACGTCGACAAATTCGTATGGTTAAGTTTGAATATTTGATAGTTAATGAAAAGAATTCACAGAAAAAGTGAAGACAATCTCTAGTAAATTTGACAAGTAACCTTGTAGTGACATACTTGTTGTTTCCTGCTACTGTTGTTTTTTCATGCTTACGTTTTTCATGCTTTAGTTTTTTGTTTTTTGTTTTGTAGGTGGACAACCTCCTACAATCACAAGTAGATGAATATGAGCTGAAGTTGAATCAGGATGGCAAACCACTGACCAGTGCTGAAATTAATGCGCAGTTTTTAGAGCATGCAAAGAAAAGGCAACGTGCAAGCATATGGGATCATTTTGAAAGGTACAAAGCTGATAATGGTTTAACTAGGGCTAGATGTAATTATTGCCCTAATACTTATGCTGCCAATTCTATTAGAAATGGAACTAGGGCCTTGATTAGTCACCTTCAGAAACGTCCTAAAGATCCCCCCCTAATACGATTGCCAAAAGAAATCAGAAAGTTTTATTCGTAGAAAAGCCCACAGAAGTTGTTTTTGGGTTTAGTCAGAAGGATCTTGTTAGGCGATTTGTTCGAATGGTCATAGTTGACGAGTTTCCTTTTTCTTTTGGGGAGCGAGACGGGTTTCGTGATTTTTGTTCACTAAGTTGTCCTAGGTTTAAAATTCCATGTCGTTAGACAGTTCCTAAAGAGGTGCTTAATAAGTATTATGCTGAGAAGGAGTCCCTTAAAAAATTGATCAAGTATTATAGGGTTTGTGTAACTACTGATACATAGACAACCCTTCAAAACATTAATTATGTGGTTATCATTGCTCATTTTATTGACATTGATTGGGTATTGCATAAAAAATTATCAATTTTTGTGTGATTCCAAACCATAAGGGATAATCAATTGGGAGGCTTTTGGAGGATTATTTAATTGGATGGGGGTATTGAGAAGCTTCTAACTGTTATAGTTGATAATGCTTCTTCGAATGATATTGGGTTGTCTTTTTTGATGAAGAGAATGCCTAAATGGAAATGTCTGGTGGCGCTTTTGACTAATGGGGAAATTTTTCATATTAGATGTATTGCTTATATCTTGAACTTGATTGTCAATGATGGCTTGAATGTGTACAATGATTCTATTCAAAGTATTAGAAATGCCATCAGATATGTAAGATCTTCCCCTAGTAGGTTTGAAATATTTAAGAAACGTGCAGAGAAGGCTATGATTGATAGCAAAGGGCTGGTGGTATTGGATGTTCCAATTAGGTGGAATTCCACCTATTTGATGTTGGAATCAGCTCTTAAGTTTCAGGGAGGATTTGAGGTCCTAGTTGAGGATGGTCCGAATTTTGCTGCTTATTTTGTAAGTGATCGAAGGGTAAGACCACCGTCTGAGTATGATTGGGAAGTAACGAGTTCATTTGCTGCTTATTTGAAACCCTTTTATGAAGTAACTTTGCGAGTATGTTGCACTTCTACACCCACAATCCAATGTGTTTTAGTTGATGTGTATAGGATTTTAACTCTTTTGCATCGTGAACAGAGAGTGTTTTATTGTCTAGCATTGCAAGCACCATGCAAGCCAAATTTGACAAATATTGGGGGGAAGTGAAGCGTATGAACCTGAACCAATATTATTTCATAGCTCTTGTTCTTGATCCCCATCATAAATTGGACGTTATGGAGGATTGTTTGGAGGGGGGGGGGGGGGGGGGGTTGGGGGGTATTTGAGGATGATGATGATAAGGTTGCACATGCTATTTCTAGATTGAAGATTTTATTGACTAGTCTTCTTAAACTCTATGAAGACAGTGAGAGAGGGGATTCTGCAAGAGAGGACAATGTTAGTGGCAACTCCTCAGTAGTAGCAAAGGACAAGATGAGTTTGAGTGACGATACGGATCTTAGAGTAAGGAGGGTGAGGAGGATGGTAAAGAAGGAAATTATTTTTAATGATTTGGATGGACATCTATCAGATCCTATCGAAGATATTGAGGATTCAACTTTTGATATTTTGGGTTGGTGGAAAATGATCGGGGTATCCAAATATCCAATCTTGTCGCGAGTTGCATATGATGTTCTAGCTATACCTGCTTCAAAAATAGTTTCGGAGTCATGCTTTAGAACAAGTGGAAGGGTAATTAATTCGTATAGGAGTTCGTTGAGCCCTGAAATTGTGGAGGCATTGATATGTACTCAAAATTGGCTTTTGAGTATTAATGTTGCATTACATTTGGAGCCGAGTGTTGAAGAAGTGAAGTGTTATTATGCTCTTGCACAAGGTAATTATTGTATCTGTTTATTATTTCTAATACATTTGTTTGTTATTAATTGTGAATTTATGTAGGTAATTAACTTTGTTTGTGTCTCATATGTATAAATGGTAAATGGTCGTACTATTACTAACTGCTAAGCTGATTTTTTCTGCCTTGCTGATTTTTCATGATATTTCTATTATTTTGTTCACTTGAATGGTATGGTTTTGTGACACGACCCACCCCCAATCCCCTTGGATTAAGGGATAAGTCATGCTCCTGTCTAACCTGCATGCGACACGAAGGCTAAACACCCGTTCAACCCCCATGGAACACGCAAGCCAAACAAGGGATACCTAGGTCAACGTCGTCCAAATACACCTTCTGATTTCCTAGAAGGCGCAGAACCACTGTGGATCGCGTATGTGATGTCTCCGCCTCACTAACAACAGCCCGCACCGCATCAACAACCTTGACGGTATTGAAAAACATGATAAACTGTGAGTGGACAAAAATAAAGAATAAGTTCATAAAACATTTTATAAGTAAAGATATTTACACCCTTCATGTAAAACTAATGCATGCATTCAAAAACCATTTCATTTCAAAACCGCTTATGAAAACCAGCAATCATTTCCGTTTTCTCAAATCCCAGGCCTCAGCCCAAAACCATTAAATCCATATCATCCGGGTCACAGCCCAAAACATCTAAAACCATTTGAAAACCATCAGTGTATCACAGAAATTCAAAGTCATTTAAAACACATTTCCATCAATCGAACCTGCTGGATCTATCTGAGTCTTTAAACTCAATATATAACCGAGTCTTTAAACTCCTGAGTCTTTAAACTCAATAGGCCTACGGGGGAAATCATAATATCCGAGTCTTTAAACTCCCAAGTCTTTAAACTCACCGGGTCTTTAAACCCAAAATCACATATCCGGGCCCGCCCTCGTCACTTATCATATCCAGGTCTTTAAATCCAAAACCAGATCCAGCAAATCCAATTCAAACCATTTTAAAATCATTTCATAGTTCAAATCCAAATCCATAAATCCATTTCCAAATCCGAAATCACCATTCTGAATCCCAATCCAGAAATCATTCACGTTTATCGAAATCACTTTTCAAAAACCCATTTATAAATCATATTTCAAATCCCAAAAGCATAACATCGAAACCATCATCAAATCACAACATAAAACAAAATCTCGTAAAACGTGCAAATACGTAAATATCTCGGAGTACGTGCAAAACATAAATCACAGATATCACAATCATAAACATATAAATCACGTATATAAAACATATAAAAAATTTATGCATGCATCATAATTTAGAAAGCTAAGTCCACTCATAGACCATTCTCGTTGTCACCTCGATACACGTGCAATATGCCGTTCCTGGCTAATCCACTATCACCGGACTTCCCGAACCTGTCCAAATCAACTTCTAAGGTCACTAACCACTTCAATATGCTTCTACTAAATTCCCGTAATTTTCCCGAATTTTTAACTATTTTTAAACTAGCCCTTAAACCTTCGGAAATCCTGAATCATATTGAAACGATGTCCGATCGACTCGAAACCAGTCCAAAAATATTCGTTACATCGAATACTTAAAAACATGTGCTAATCGTGCCTCGAAAAGAGGGCCCACGTGCCCTCACGCGCGGCCCAAATGCCCTGCGCGTGGAAGCCACGCACGGCACTATTCATCATCGTCTACCTCAGTTAGGTCCAGTTCAAACCGGTTCAAACCGGTCCGGTTCAACCGAACCGGCGGTGAGCGGTTTGACTCCATAGTTCCTTCGTTTTCGGTCTGTTTTCAATTATGTTTGTCTTATTAGCTTTGTCTCAATGTTCCCTAGTGATCTACATCCTTAAAACATGAAATCTAGGTCAGAATTATACCTTCTCGATTCAAAGAACAACTCGTGCTCTGCAACTATGTCCTTCCACGATTCTGAGCTCCTTCAGCCTCAATTGCAGTCCCATTCGACTTGTATAACCTCCAGAATCGTGTTCCAATAGTTAGAATCGACCAATAAACACAAAAAACCGATATTCAATTTTAAAACATAACCTTACCATCCATGACAGGCCTCAATTCCAAGCTCATCCGACTCGTCTTCACGTCCAAAACCTTTCCCCATTAACCATATTCATTATTAAACACAAAATCACACCTTGCCATTTTTGAATACAAATAGGGCAGTTACGGGTTTCTCAACTCATCCAGTCGTCGTGCACCACCTTACCACCACCATCATACTCGTCTTAACATCCTTTCCATTATTTCATCACTGATCACGGGTCAGGGATGAGGAATTGTACGGATATGTAGGAGTTAAAGCTCACGGGTTCACTCACACTCTGTTTTCTTTTCAAAATCATACAATAATGCTTGAAACAATTATCACGACCTTGGGACCAGAGGGGCTAAGGGACGACGGGACACAACATTCCACGGCGGAGGTATGTTGGACCGAGAACCCGTTGTTTTCAAAATTTGGAAATTGAGTTTTAATTGTTGTTTTGAGTTCCTTTCGATTCTAACACGACCTTGGGACCAGGACGACTCAATGAGGATCAATTTCGAAGGAAATGGAAGGCTGGAAGGACAAGAAACTGAGCTTGAAGGTCAAGCTTACTGTTTGATCATGGGAGGTATGGTTTCGTTGATTTTTCACGTGTTTTGAAATCATAGATCGATAGGGAATGATGTTAGAAACCTATAGGAATTGAAAAGGACAAAAATGGATAAAAAATGAGAGAGTTAGAACACTGAACCAGTCACACCGGTCCGATCTGGTCGAAACCAGGCGAACCCGGTTCACCCAAGGTTAGGGGTGATAAACAGTGTCGTGCGTGGCTTTCACGCGTAGGGAATCAGGCCGCGCGTGGGGGCGTGTGAGGGGATTTTTCGTAATGACCCGTCCCGAATTAGCGGGATTAATTAAGGATTAATGACGGATTAGCGAGACTAATCGGGTATTAATTGAGGATTAGCGAACATTCAGGGCGAAATGACAGTTTTGCCCCTAGAATGGGCAAAACGTTGACTTTTCGTTCAGGTGGTCAAATGGACTTTAGTCGATGACTGTGACGTAGTTCGGGATGTCACGAGTTCATAGACAGGTGGTACGTCTGATTCCGACATCCGAGGAAAACGTTATGACTATCGGAAGTTCGGGGGCATTTTGGTAGTTTGGTTGAATAGGGGCCAATAGTTGACTTTTGACCCGGGAGGTCCGATGGCCGTGGGCCGAGGACCGTTACGTAGATCAGGACGATATCAATTCGTAGACAGACGACACGTCGAATTCAAACGTTCGACGGAGAAGTTACGGTTCACGGAAGTTCGAACATACTATTGCACGTTTTACGAGACATGAGACTTTTGGCAGCTCACCAAACCCAAACCCGATCAACCATTCCTAATCCAATCCAAACCCTTCAACCCTATGATCATGTCTGAGACCTAAGAGAGTGAGAGGAGGACTGAGGAACGTGGTTGCTGGCCAAGGCAGCGCCGCCGATGACGGCGGAGGAGGAACCCGAGAAAGGTATCGGTTTTAACCGATTTTCTCAATTTTTCGATTCAATCATTAGGGCCTGTTTTTAATGATTAGGATGGATTTATTGGGTTAGTAGGAGTGTGATAGGATGATTTTGAGGTAGGTTAGAGGCTGAGGAAGCCTTGGGAGAAACTTGGATGTTTTGAACCGTGAGGAAAAATTAGACCGGTTCGATTATGTAGGTTTTAGGTGTTTTAATTTATAGGTTTAGGTTCTTAGGACCAAAATAGGAAGTTTAGAATCGATTAGGAAGGAAAAGGATGAAAATTGGACCGTGTAGGAGGCTGGACTGGTCATGCCGATCCAAGTTGCAGGACAAACTGAACCGGCCAGTCGGACTAGTCAGTTGAAGGAAGAAGATGACTCTGTGCAGGGCGTGTGAGGCCCACGCGCAGAGCCATCTTGGGGTGCGTACATGCACATGGTGAAGAATCTGAGGGTGGTTCTAACATGTGAAATCATCTATTCGATGTAACGAACATTTTGGGACTAGTGTCGAGTCGATCAGACATCGTCTCGATATAGTTCGGGCTGTCCGAAGGTTTCAGTGCGCGTTTAAAAATAGTTAAAAATCCCAGAAAATTAGGGGGCTTTAGTGAGGGGTTAATTAAGTAGTTAGTAACCCTCTAAAGTGATTTGGCCAGGTTTGGGAATTCCGGAGATGATGATTGACCCAAGAAGGAGTACGGCGCGCGTATCGAGGCAGCAGCTCGGACGGTCTGTGAGTGGACTTTCTTTTATGAATCGATGCATGCATAAATGTTTTAATATATGTTTTGTGATACCTTGAGTGCATTATGGTATGTGTTTACGTATTGGCACGTATTTCGAGGTTTTTGATTTTATATGTGCTTATACGCGTTTACGCTTTAGGTTTTCATGAAATGGTTTTGAAAAGGTAAAACTGGGCATGAGACCTATTTGGATTTAGTTTTAACTAGGGCATGAGACCCTATTGACGACCTACGGGTCTGAGTCGTGGTGGCGACGAGTGTTGTGTGCACAGCGACAGACGACGTGACGCTCGCCTCCGGATTGGAATGCGTTCCTTCCGGAGAGGTCACGATGCACGTCCCGTTGTCGAGCAGCCACTAGAGGCTTGTGACAGGACCCGTCCCTGAAGGACATAGATAACCGTGCCCGGTCCTACTCCCGTCTGACAAGTCAACTGAAAGTCCGAAACTACCCTTCAGCACCTGCCAAATAAGGGATATTTGCGCATGTGCCCACTTATACCTCCACCTCTCGAATAGCCTCGATCATCGCGCCACGACCTGAAGGGTCAATAAAACAGAAAAGGTGTGAGTGGACAAAAATGACCTCTTATAAAAACATTTGCCAAAACACATTCTTACCCTCCAGTTTTCACAAACATGCATGCATATCGTAAAACATGAGTAATAATATGAAATCATTCAAGTATGAACAGTGGACCGATAAAATCAACACATTTTTCAAAAGGTCCGTAAAACTCATGTTCACCAAATCAGTTCAAGTTATAAAACATCAAATCCCTACTCTCAGGCCAAAACATGTGAACACCATCACCTGACCACAAAGACCAAAAACTCGTACTCAAAACCGGTACGTAATCACAAACAACATGTTTCTAAATTCCATGTCCACAATTTCCTTAAAGACTCATTTTCATTAAATCAATTTAAATCTCAATAAACTCACGCTTTCCTTAAATCATTTTCCATAAAAACACGGTTTCCACAAAATCATTTTCCATAAAACCACGGGACTTATTTCCATATCCTGTTGCTTAGAGTCACGTTTATCCCTGCAACGCGTGCAAATCAATAGGTTCAAGGACCGCTCAAAATCCGAGCATCCGCCGCTGTGAACACATCACCAGCCGGCAATCCGAATCTCGTGAACACATCACTTACCGATCCATATATATATCCAGCACATCTGATCTGAGTCGAGCCTCCCTCGGCTGCACGACAAAGACCGTGCTACGTGACCTCTTCGGGGTAAACACATCCATCCCAAAGGCGAGCGTTATCTCCAGGGTGCACTACGGAGAAAAACATATTTCCACCCGAAAGCCCTAATTATCCGCAACATACTATTGCATGTTTTACGAGACATGAGACGTTCGAACATACTATTTCTCTTCGTTTTTGTTGCAGAGATGTTCGTTTTGATCCCAGAAAGCTCAATCAGGTCTCAATTGTGATCCTTACTGCTCACAATTTTCAATTCGAATTTCCCTCTAATTTTCCTAAATTTTCGATTCTGAATTGTCCCAGTGGGCTCTCTGTCTCTCGAGTTTTTCCCTAAATTTGAATTCCTCAATCTCACAAGTATACAATGAAGCTGAAACAACGGTTAATCACTGATCAATTTGGACACAATCATTACAATTAACCATAATTAAGGGATAATTGTCTAAAGTGAATATCATTAGCCACAAAACCGGTTTCCATGTTATCTGGGGCAAGAAGAAGACAAAGTGACAGATGCCACTGTCTGGTCATGGTTAAAAGGCCATTTTGCCATTCGTTCATCAAATTACCATTTTGCCCCTAGACTTCCGTGACCCGTAACTTGGTCACCCGAACTCCGTTTTGCGACGTGCCGCCTGTCGTTGGATTCGTATCAACAAGACCTACGTAACGATCTTTGGCCCTCGTCCATTGGACTTCCCGGGTCAAAAGTCAACATTTGACCCCTTTTTAGCCAAATTACGAAAATACCCCTCAAATTACGAATGCCATAACTTTTTCCTCGAATGTCGGAATCAAACGTGCCACCTGTCTATAAACTCATAACATCCTGAACTACGTCACGGTCATCGGTCAAAATCCATTTGACCGCCCGATCAAAGAGTCAACATTTTGCCCTCGACTAGGGGCAAAACGGTCATTTTGCACGTTTCGTCCGATTTCACTCAACTAATCCCAGATTAGTCATTCTAAACCATAATTAATCAATATTCAATCCCGACACTCGGGACGGGTCATTACAACCTTCCCCCCTTAAGGAATTTCGTCCCCGAAATTCCAACTATCTTTATTCTGCATCCACCTCGTGGAAAACAAATGGTTTCACAATATGTGTACACCTGTACACCCATTAACCAACGCAGAACTCATATGCACCCAAACGTCTCATCACAGACTCACGTCGTACTGACTATACTCGGCCACCTCGAGTGAAATTGATCACCTGAAATTGACAATGTCATCATCAAGCTGACTCCTCCAGCTTGACGATTCCTCTTAATCACTGATACATCCTGACCTCCGCTCTCATCGAGAGTCACCAAATCTCACTTGTCAGTCCAAGCTGACACTACAAGCCAAACTGTCACCACTAAGCTTTACCACCCTAGTAAAGCTCAATCAGCAACAAAACAGTGACACCACCTCGGACTACAACTCCGTCAATGTAGCGTAAGATCAACCACATGATCTCACCTCGCAGGGCAAGCTCAATCCTGCGACAAATACCAACCTCAGTACCCACAACTGTCACCCCCTCATCGATCCAAGATGCTGGTAAGGTCACGACATGGTAACATTTCGCCGCAAAGAAACTTGCGGTCACACTAACCACCAACTCACTCACCCTGAGTATATGCATACCGTCATCCCTCTCAATCAAACGGTGTAACTGGAACATGTTGAACACCAGCCTAGCAGTGATCACACAACTCAACACTAGAGTTACACTAGCCAACCATGGCTAAGAGCACCTGCTCAAACAATCACTGAATGCATCAAAATCACTCTGCCTAGTGCATTGTGTTCAATGTCCAGTTCACGTTCACAACCAATCCAATGGTATCAGAACTAAGCCGACTACCAACACGCTCACCAACGTATTACGGGTATACCTAATATACCGTCACCAGGCACTACCAGTCTACCTGGTATCATACCTCACTCCAAATCATGTAATCCCATACGTGCCATTCCCACTCGCGCCTACTAAGGCGTACCTACTCATGCCAACTGGCAAAAAATATCACCCACGTCTACCAAGACAGATTAACTCTGAACCTCTCGGTTACCTGTTCAAACGGTTAACACATTACATTCGATTAACTTCATAAGGAAGCTAATCCCATCATTCACAACTCTAAGGTTGACCAAATTCGACCCCGTCGGAAACCTACTCGCTCGAGTAATGCACCATACGGATTTACCTCAAAAAGAAGTTCAGTCCCCTAATCCTTAACTCAAATAGCCAAATAAGAGTGATAAACTCTCTACCCATCTGGATCATCAGGATCACGATCCAGATCCATCACTACGTCAGCCGACCAAGAACATCACGATCCTAGATCGTCAGAATGCCCAATGTCCACAACATCACAATCCCGATCCACCTAGGATCCACACATGCTCACCAAATCGACCAATCCCCACATCTAAACAGATCAGTCAACGACGAGACACACCGAGACTGTGGGTTTTCTCCACTTACCTTGTATCGATCCCTGTCATTCCATTGAGGAAAAGCAAGGATGATCTAACACAATGACAACAAAATCCATCCCGCGTAAAAGCAAACCAAAACTCGCTATACGCACCCCACCACGTAAACCCAGAACTAAACAGAACTTCTTGTGTCCAATGACCCAAAGTCAATCATAGGTCCACCGACCAATACACGCTCAACGTACTGGTGACAGTAATCATCATCTGCCAGAGGCAGAAAATAAGAAGTCACCCCCGATGACTTCAGGATACCTAATCCCAATGCGGAAAACCCGTAATCCTCTCATCACCTCAAACACAACTCTCTCAATTCTGTAGGTCCAACCATGTTAGAACCATCGTACTCGGACACCAACCACGTGTCCCCATTGGACTGGTTACTGACATATACCCATCTCGACGAAGTCACAACTCGACTCGTGACTCATCGTCAGCACAGACACCAGCACTAGTATCAGCACCAGCACTGTAACGCCCTGGAAATTCGAGGATTTCAAGATTGTAATTTAATGTATGAATTGACGTTTTTACCCCTATGAATTGTATTGCCCAATTTGTTGACTTTTTTATTGGTGGGTCAAACGGACTTTGACCAATGACCGTGACGTAGTTTGGGACGTCACGAGTTCATAGAAAGGTGTCAAGTCCAAATCGGAAGATCAGGGAAAAAGTTATGACTATCGGAAGTTCAGGGGCATTACCGTAATTAGGACGATAGGGGCGAAAATGTTGACTTTTCGTTTGACAACCGAGTTTTGCATGACTCAAGGACCGTTAGGTAGGTCTCGATGTCCTGAGTCCATTGACAGGCGGCACGCTGAAATCGGAAGTCGTATGGCTGAGTTACGGGTCTGGAAAGTGATGGGCATTTTGGTAATTTCTGAACCAGGGGCATTTTGGTCATTTCACCCACGGGTTACTGTAGCAAACTGTGAAGGACAGTGGCTGCACCACCGTGTGCGGTGTCTCTGTGCAATCTTAATATTTTAGGCTGTAATGAACCGGAAAATGGAGATTTAACTAAGCATTACAAACTGTCTCAACGTGGGCTGAGTCACTCTTCATCAGTGGACACCATTTTTAAATTCTGGATCGAAGCTTTTCGGGGGACAAATTTCAGTGGACAGATTGGACTTCCACGAGCAGCTGGGACGGCTCAGTTGGTTTAATCAGAATAGTATTTGAGTGAGCTTCACTCTGCTGTTGAAGGAGCTGGAAATTGGAGAGAAAAACCAGATAATTGAGTTTCGGGAAAATTGGAGGGAATATCGAATTTCAATTTATACGGTATGTTGGACCAATCTAAACACTGAGTGAGCTTTCTGGGAGTGTTTAGAACACATCCTGATCGAAATCGAGGGCAACCAGCCACGGTGGAGCTGGGACGGAGGCTGCCGTTTTCAGAGGAATTTCAGAGGTTTGGACGACTACTTCCAGGTAACGTTTTGTTCAATTGATCATTCCTTATAGTTTGTATTAGCCCTAGGATGCTCCTTGTTAAGTTAATTGGACAATGGTTGGGAAACCAGTAAGTTATGGTGATCGACCCGTTTGGTTGATCACGGGTCGAATGGTCGATTGGGGACTAGTCGAGACAAATTTTTGACTCAAAACCTAAATTAGATGTTTATGGAAGATAATAGAATCAAAAACGAAGGAAATTGATTAAGAATTGGGGGGTAATTAACCGGGTCAAGCACGGGTGGTAGGCCCGTATTACAGACAAAAGGGTGAGGGTGGTGACACTGTAGCTACAGTGTCAGGCGCGTGACTTTCACGCGCAGCCACTTTGGGCGGCGCGTGAGGGCGCGTTGAGCCTTATCTCTTATCACGATCAACATGACTTTTATTCCTCTCATCATTCTGAACTTTTTTGGTGAATTAACCATGTTGATCTGATATAGTTTTGATGGGTCAGTTTAGGGCCGGTTGTCTCGGGAAACGTGTTGAACGGTTTCCAAGAGCCGGTTTCTATTTCGGACTTTTTGGATAAATGTTTAAGACTTGTAGTGACCCTTACGTGTGATTTGGACTGACAGGAATTGTACGATAATCCCGGTACAGGTCCGTACCCGCAGATTCACCACGGGATCGTACTGTGAGTGGGCCCGATTTCATTAAACCCTTGCATGCTTAAATGTTTTCTGATTTACTTATATTCACATGCTGGAATCAAGAAATGGTTTTGATGATATTGAAACTATGATTATGGCACGTTCCACGGTATTTGGGTTTGAGACTCGTTTTGGTGAAACTTAAGGATTGGTTTGGATTTTATCTATGTATATATATGTTTTGCATGTGGATATCTATCAAATGAATTTGGTACTGCACTGTATAGATCCACTCTTATGATACTGTCTCCTCCGGATGTGGAACCCCGGAGTGGTCACGGCGCATTGCCTGCGAGGGGTCATTCTACGGAGGAACCGGACCGTAAAATGACTCAGGAACATGATTGCTATAATTTGACGTCAGGGACGTCGAGCGTCTAGGATGCTAGGCATCTGAGATGCCGTACCCGGACAGGGTTCGGGGATTGAATTCGGGATTGAGACCCCGAGTGGCACGCGTAGCCTTGAGACTGTGACCTTATTGGACGTCAGGGACGTCAGACATCGGGGATGTCAGGATTGGAGTGTATAGTGCAGTGGTTAAAATTATGTTTATGGTGTTATTACACGCCTTATGATTCATATTATATAATTTATGGTTTTAAATTCTGATGCATGCATGTTTGGAAAACGGAGGGGTAAATTATATGTTTCACTTATTAAACGGTTTTATAAACTTGAGTTTCAGCCCACTCACCCTTAATGTTTTGGTAACCCCTCCAGGCTGTGCTACTGAGGTAGAGGAGGATCCTGAGGCCGAGGCATAGATCTACTTCCGCGTACCTGTTCTCCTGTTGGGTGGTTTGCCCGCAGGTTTATTTTAGAGTCGTGCTCGCAATTTGTAATTTGGAACTTTATCCCTTGTCTGACATCAGTTTATTTCGGATTTGATGTATAACTTTATTTGGTTATTTATTCATTTGAACTTTTGAGGTTAAAATTGGTATGATATTTTGGGTGTCAGACGGGAGCAGGGCACGTCCCCATGTGGTCCCAGGGGGATCGGGGCGGGTCCTGTCAAGCACTAGCACTAACTTCAACATCAGAACACAAACAACAGCATCAGTATGAGCACACCGTGTACAAAACTAACAACCCTGGATCTCCGCTCATAACAAGCGACGACCCCGTACCTCCGCTTGAATAGGAGAAACTCTGCCTCCCTCATTCCCAACAACTCTGGGTACAGTCACCCTGACAACTCATATTAGAAAAGGAAACGTCCCCTGAACGTCCCCCAATTCTCAACAACCACTCTCGGTAGTAGTGCCTGCCTCAGACTTGTGCAGACCTAACCACCAGACACCGCTATCGAGACTCCACATCTAATGGAATCAAGTACCCGTACAACTACTCAGTATCCCCACTCTGGGATTCCATCGACAAGTACCAACCCCTGGTAACCTATCCAACACATCTCCAACCAATCGTAACTCTACTCAACCCATGTCGTCTACTAGGTCGCCCTTGACCATAGTTGCACCAACAATCTGTCACAACTAAGTAGCACGACAACAACTAGGTCTATCCGATAAGTAAGACCCCGACTGTGGATTGCTGTTCCACCACTAAAGCTGACATGACTAGACCTGACATAACCGTCAGTCCGGTCTCGACTTTGAAAAGTCATTAAAAGTCAAACCACTCGCTAACACACTTTTCCGAACCAAACACCCTACCTTAGGGCTCCACGATCACTACCTAGGGTTCCTCAAAACCCGAATGCTCCTGAGTCCTAAGATATTACCATGACTCATCTCGAGTCCTAACAGAAATCTTGACTCAATCATCCATGCCATCCCTGGCATACTCGGTCACCTAGCAAATTACCGCCGGTGAACCACATCTTATACCACTTACAAAGCCTAAGGAATACTCCATCACACTCTAGACGTTGGAACTCGCATTCCGCTCAAGGAATTTAATGAGAATAATCTCATCTCGGATCCAACCTACCCAAGTTTGCTACCCTCCAAGCCTCTGGGTTCATTCAATCTTGGGACCCATAAAAATACTGATACGACAATTAGCAAGCCGCAGTTACACTAATTAACATCTCACCCTCAAACCAAAGTCAATTACATTCCGAGATCTACCACAAGGTCTCAAATACCCTAATATACCCATCTCACTACCAGGTCACGCACGAGGCTCACATTTCGGAGGTATGGCGTGGCAACAACATCAGCAACCTAGTGCTCTGATACCAATTTGACAGGACCCGTCCCGAAGGACATAGATAACCGTGCCCGGTCCTGCTCCCGTCTGACAAGTCAACTGAAAGTCCGAAACTACCTTTCAGCACCTGCCAGACAAAGGATATTTGCGCCTGTGCCCACTCATACCTCCACCTCTCGAATAACCTCGATCATCGCGCCACGACCTGAAGGGTCAATAAAACAGAAAATGTGTGAGTGGACAAAAATGACCTCTTATAAAAACATTTGCCAAAACACATTCTTACCCTCCAGTTTTCACAAACATGCATGCATATCGTAAAACATAAGTAATAGTATGAAATCATTCAAGTATGAACAGTGGACCGATAAAATCAACACATTTTTCTAAAGGTCCGTAAAACTCATGTTCACCAAATTAGTTCAAGTTATAAAATGTAAGACCCGTGTCCTGGAGGGAACGGTGAACAATCCCACATTCATGCGAGGGGAAATGGTCTGGGAGAGGATGATGGTGTGCCTTAAAGGTGTAGGCACACACCTATCTAGTACGAGGCCTTTTGGGAGCTCAAGTGGCTTTGGGGGGATTGGAACCCCAAAGTTAAGCGAGTTGAGGCTGGTGCAATTCCATGATGGGTGACCCCCTGGGAAGTTGCACCGTGAGCTCCCGAAAACAAAACCGTGAGGGCAAGGGCAAGGAGGCCCAAAGCGGACAATATCGTGCTAGATGAATCGGGGCCTGATAGAAGAGGGTCGGGTCCTGACAATTTGGTATCAGAGCCAGACCCCGACCAGGAAGTGTGCCAGCGAGGACGCTGGGCCCTAAGGGGGGTGGATTGTAAGACCCGTGTCCTGGAGGGAACGGTGAACAATCCCACATTCCTGCGAGGGGAAATGGTCTGGGAGAGGATGGTGGTGTGCCTTAAAGGTGTAGGCATACACCTATCTAGTACGAGGCCTTTTGGGAGCTCAAGTGGCTTTGGGGGGATTGGAACCCCAAAGTTAAGCGAGTTGAGGCTGGTGCAATTCCATGATGGGTGACCCCCTAGGAAGTTGCACCGTGAGCTCCCGAAAACAAAACTGTGAGGGCAAGGGCAAGGAGGCCCAAAGCGGACAATATCGTGCTAGATGAATCAGGGCCTGATAGAAGAGGGTCGGGTCTTGACATAAAACATCAAATCCCTGCTCTCAGGCCAAAACCACATTCCTGCGAGGGGAAATGGTCTGGGAGAGGATGGTGGTGTGCCTTAAAGGTGTAGGCACACACCTATCTAGTACGAGGCCTTTTGGGAGCTCAAGTGGCTTTGGGGGGGATTGGAACCCCAAAGTTAAGCGAGTTGAGGCTGGTGCAATTCCATGATGGGTGACCCCCTGGGAAGTTGCACCGTGAGCTCCCGAAAACAAAACCGTGAGGGCAAGGGCAAGGAGGTCCAAAGCGGACAATATCGTGCTAGATGAATCGGGGCCTGATAGAAGAGGGTCGGGTCCTGACAATTTGGTATCAGAGCCAGACCCCGACCAGGAAGTGTGCCAGCGAGGACGCTGGGCCCTAAGGGGGGTGGATTGTAAGACCCGTGTCCTGGAGGGAACGGTGAACAATCCCACATTCCTGCCAGGGGAAATGGTCTGGGAGAGGATGGTGGTGTGCCTTAAAGGTGTAGGCACACACCTATCTAGTACGAGGCCTTTTGGGAGCTCAAGTGGCTTTGGGGGGGGGGGGGGGGGGGGGGGGGGGGGATTGGAACCCCAAAGTTAAGCGAGTTGAGGCTGGTGCAATTCCATGATGGGTGACCCCCTGGGAAGTTGCACCGTGTGCTCCCGAAAACAAAACCGTGAGGGCAAGGGCAAGGAGGCCCAAAGCGGACAATATCGTGCTAGATGAATCGGGGCCTGATAGAAGAGGGTCAGGTCCTGACATAAAACATCAAATCCCTGCTCTCAGACCAAAACATGTGAACACCATCACTTGACCACAAATACCAAAAACCCGTACTCAAAACCGGTACGTAATCACAAACAACATGTTTCTAAATTCCATGTCCACAATTTCCTTAAAGACTCATTTTCATTAAATCAATTTAAATCTCAATAAGCTCGCGCTTTCCTTAAATCATTTTCCATAAAAACACGGTTTCCAAAAAATCATTTTCCATAAAACCACGGGACTTATTTCCATATCCTGTTGCTTAGAGTCACGTTTATCCCTGCAACGCGTGCAAATCAATAGGCTCAAGGACCGTTCAAAATCCGAGCATCCGCCGCTGTGAATACATCACCAGCTAGCAATCAGGATCTCGTGAACACATCACTTACCGATCCATATATATATCCAGCACATCTGATCTGAGTCGAGCCTCCCTCGGCTGCACGACAAAGACCGTGCTACGTGACCTCTTCGGGGTAAACACTTTCATCCCGAAGGCGAGCGTTATCTCCAGGGTGCACTCCGGAGAAAAACATATTTCCACCCGAAAGCCCTAATTATCCGCAACATATCACCATCACAAAAACCAGTGAAAAAACAGTTGCATTGAAAACCAAATCATTTATCAACACAGGGTCTCAGCCCCAAAATATAGTTTCCTCAAATTCGGAAAACCAAAGTCCCGATTTACTTTATAAATCCGAAAATCATCAATATCATCATGTAATCACATGGAAATACAAATCCAATCAAAATCACAATTCCATTGGGTCTCAAGCCCAAAATATCATTTTCACGCAAATCCGTGCAACCGTAAACCCGAGTTGCCACGATCACGTAAATCCATAAAATCAATCCCTGACTCATAATCCGAGTCCAAATATCATTTTCAATTTCCTGACTCATAACCCGAGTCAAAACATCATTTTCAATCCGGGCCTAGTCCAAAAACATCAATTTCATCATTTCTCGAAAATCGTGCCAAAATAGAATATAATAATCATAAAACCGAGAAATCACCAGATTGAAACATCAATCATGCCAAAGCATAAAAAATCATATAATAAAGCATTTAAAATCATATATGCATGCATCACGGTTAGAAAACAAAGTCCACTCATACACACCGTCCAAAATGGTCCGTTTTCGAGCTGCACGTTTTTTCGTAAATTCTGAAAATCACAACTCCTATCCAAAATCATTATAGAGGGTTACTAACATCTCAAAATACTTCATATAATTTTCCCCAATTTTTCCGAAATTTAAATACGTATTTTAAAAGTAAAACAAAACTTCGGATACGCGGAACATTAACGAAACGGTATCCGATTTCCTCGAAACCAGCGTCAAAATGTTCGTTACACTAAATGGGACAAAAGTCATGTTGAACGTACCTCGGGATTCTCACTCACGCGCCCCCACGCGCCGTCGCAAGCGGCTGCGCGTGAAAGCCACGCGCGTAGCACAGTGTTACCACAGTGCTCCTTCTTCACCCGTATGTCTGATAAACGGGTTGGAAAACCCGCGATAGAACCCGATTCAAACTCACTCAATTCGACCTCAAATCAATCCATTCTTTTAACTGATCCCTTCTATTCCATCTCCATTTACGTTCTGTAAATTCAATTACCCGAATTATGGTCTAAATCCTCACGACTCACGATCGATCCTCGACGGGTTTTCTATTCGGGTTTATCGATTTCGTCCCTGAATTTCAAATTAATTCATACGGTTAGTATCGTGAGAGGGTAAGGAACGTTTTTCCAAGATCAATTTCATAACATCTTACCTCTAACTAGTTGAACTCAAGCTCGAATTGAAGTAGCCATCAAAGCTTCTGTTCTTCCCCAATTCGACACGATTTCTCTTCGTTTTTGTTGCAGAGATGTTCGTTTTGATCCCAGAAAGCTCAATCACGTCTCAATTGTGATCCTTACTGCTCACAATTTTCAATTCGAATTTCCCTCTAATTTTCCTAAATTTTCGATTCTGAATTGTCCTAGTGGGATCTCTGTCTCTCGAGTTTTTCCCTCAATTCGAATTCCTCAATCTCACAAGTATACAATGAAGCTGAAACAACGGTTAACCACTGATCAATTTGGACACAATCATTACAATGAACCATAATTAAGGGATAATTGTCTAAAGTGAATATCATTAGCCACAAAACCGGTTTCCATGTTATCTAGGGCAAGAAGAAGAAAAAGTGACAGATGTCACTGTCTGGTCATGGTTAAAAGACCATTTTGCCCATCGTTCGTCAAATTACCATTTTGCCCCTAGACTTACGTGACCCGTAACTTGGTCACCCGAACTCCGTTTTCGATGTGCCGCCTGTCGTTGGATTCGTATCAACAAGACCTACGTAACGGTCTTTGGCCCTCGTCCATTGGACTTCCTGGGTCAAAAGTCAACATTTGGCCCCTTTTTAGCCAAATTACGAAAATACCCCTCAAATTCCGAACGCCATAACTCTTTCCTCGAATTTCGAAATCAAACGTGCCACTTGTCTATGAACTCGTGACGTCCTGAACTACGTCACAGTCATCGGTCAAAGTCCATTTGACCGCCCCGATCAAAAAGTCAACATTTTGCCCACGACTAGGGTCAAAACGGTCATTTTGCACGTTTCGTCCGATTTCACAACTAATCCCAGATTAGTCATTCTAAACCATAATTAATCAATATTCAATCCCGACACTCGGGACGGGTCATTACACTCGACTTCGGAGTGCTGACAGTTTAGAGGATCGATCAGCAACGTGTGCACCATGGTCTCGAGATGGTCGCGACAATGATGTGTTCACGGCGACATACCAGGATTAAGAGCGGTTCTAGATTGATGGCTGCACACATCGCTATGATCGGGATCGTGACTGACCCTGAGATATCGGGCTCGATACCCAGTTTATTTATGAGTTCGGGCTCGATGCCCAGTTATTGTGAAATCGGGCTAGAGGCCCTGTTGAGTCCTATGTTTGGGCTGGAGGCCCAGTTTCT
Source organism: Prinsepia uniflora (assembly GCA_032719365.1). Lineage (NCBI taxonomy): Eukaryota > Viridiplantae > Streptophyta > Magnoliopsida > Rosales > Rosaceae > Prinsepia > Prinsepia uniflora. The sequence continues at coordinate 59,436,603 of CM064872.1, forward strand.
TTATGTTATCGGACGTGAGTCCTATTTTATGGTTTGTATACTAGTATGTATATACCCTCCTGACGAGCTTATTGATTGGTCTCCTCCAGACGTCGACCTGGAGAGTCACGATCCACAGACCAGAGTAGGTATCCTCATAGGGATCCCGTTCCAGGAGTAGGCGTTATGATGTGGTCCCGGACCAGATTCCAGAGAGATGATCGGACTAGGTCCGAAGATAGAGCCTCCCAGATGGAGAATTCCTGGGAGAAGACTCAGATTGAGACCCCGAGTAATATGCATACTTATATATATAGACATCGTGATTATATCGGGGATGTGTTCCCTAAGGGCTGTGTGCCCCGAGTTGGGATCTTCTCCGGAAGTGCCAAGGATGGGTTATATATGTATATATGTATATGTGTACGAGTTTTCACTGAGATGGCGTTGGGCTGAGACCAACAAGTATTGGTTTTGGGCTGAGACCCATATGAGATGGGTTTGGGACGAGTTCCCACGTGTTTTGGTTTGTGCGGAGGTCCCATGTATGGAATTACGGATTTTGGGCCAAGGCCCAAATGGTTTTATGGTTCATGATGGTTTATGGGGACCGGACATGAACCCTAGAAATGGTTTTTGAATGCATGCATATGTTTTTAATGAAGGGCATAAAGGTCTTTTAAAATGTTTTTATAAAATGTTTGTTTTTTCCACTCATAGCTTTTGTATTTTGAATGCCCTTCAGGTTGATCGCGGATGCGTGCTCTAGCAAAGACGAGACATCACATTCCTCCTTCGGATCCTGCGCCCTCTTATAGCCTCGGTTGGGAAAATGATGGAAATATCCATAGTCTGACCCTTCGTGTCAGACTGGAGCAAGCACGTCCCATGCTAATCCCGAGGGATTTGGTACGGGTCCTGTCAAGTTAGTATAAGAGCATGTTTTGCTCTCAGAGTGCACGCAGATCAAGGACGTGATGTCTCTCCATTCGTAACAGCCCGTCATCGACCTGATAGTTTGGGTAAGAGTAGAAAGCACCTTATGCTGAACGAAACTCGATGCAATGGATTAGGATTCGTTTGGCATCCTTTGTCGCGTGTTTCGAGGAGGTAGATCCCGAGTAGGATCTATAATCGTGTGAATCTGACGGCTTAGAGCCGCATAGTTACTGGGATAGGATCCAATGGATCAGTAGACGCAGTAGGACGATCTGAGAGTCAGAATCGTTGAGGCGTCAGGACGGACATGGAACAGAGCATAGTGAAATCCGTTGAGGTCGAACGTTGGGATCATCTACAATAGAACCGCAGGGATCGAGATTGTGCTGCCCGGAGTAGTCAAACGTGTGAGGACTTTCATTGAGGCTGGTTGGAATAGGACGGTAGATCCTATTTGGCAAGAGTTGCCACGTTTAGAGGTGTCGAATCCTGGAGGGATGTCGACTGGTAGGAGATGCCGGAGTAGTTGTTGTGTGACGCGATAGGATAAAATTACGACGTCTAACCGTTGTGCAGTGTTAGGCACGGAGTATGGCCAAGTTCTTGTGGAGGCCAGCGGTTGAGAGTTGTAGAGCTACAAGAGGACGAGGTTCTCAGGTTGTGGTTACAGAGTTGTTAGGATACAAGTATCAGAGTACGACGATCCTTCGAAGTCGAGGCGAGGGATCACTCGAGATGGACATGCTGCAGGGAGCAGCCGGGTTGTGATAACCCTAGTTAGTGATTGATTGGACAAGTTACCAGGAGCGTGGTACTTGTTGACTGGATTCCGAGGTGGACCAATTGGTGGATGTTGTGTGTTGAGCGGTTAATACCGGCGGTGAGTTGACCGCGTAGTTTTGGAGTTTCGATAACATAATGCTTCTGAGATCGGTCTGCACGAGTTTGTGGCAGACGCCACTAGTCATATCGAGTTGGATAAACTCAGGTTGTCGTGACCAGGATAAGAGGGTGCATGGGTGACGCACGGTACAAGCAGTGGTTTGGGGAGTTGGCTCGGTCACGAGCGAGTGCGATTACAGAAGAAGATGAGCTTCGGGCGTTGGCCAGTGTGCCACGCTACTAGGTAACAGAGAGAAATGGTGACTGCTTAGTTTGAGCAGGGTCATAGGATTGGTTCGATTCGCACTCCGTGTGGCGGTGATGCAATGATGTTAGCGAGAGGAGACGACGAGCCACGAGCTGAGGGTAGCTCAGTCGTAATGTGCTCATGATTGAACTCTACCACTACACGACGAGAAGGATTCGTCGATTAGTGTAGATTCTCGGGAATCATGATGGAGATGGTTTGGTTGACTGCGGTTGGCCATACCTCTTGAGTGTCGTGTACGCTAGTTTGAGGAGAATCTGATAGTGAGAAATATAATGGGTCATTACAGTAGTTGTCGTTGGTCGGAAAGAATGGACAACGTAAGGATTGTTGTGAGGATTAGTGACCGGAGGATTGGGCAGTACACAGAGAGTTGTCTGCAGATCACAACAGGAGCTTGTTGTGACTCTGCAGTCGGGTGGCACATCGGAGTAGTCATGGAGCACTAACTGAGTGGAGTCGCCCCCGTTGGGTACCTTACTCTCAGGAAGGCTATTATGGATTATAACCCACAGGGAGGGTCATTGATCTGTAGACATTAACTTGGGTGGACCCTGGGGAGACTTGGGATTTGAGACCTCGGGTAGCACGCGCGTAGCTTTAGACGTTGATACCTATAAGTACATAATCCACAGCCCACCAAACCCAAAGAGGCCAAAAGAAGAAACAAAAACTTTACAATAAAAAGATGGCAAAGGAAGGTGCTGCCAATTTGTCTAATCAAACCCAACTATAGAAAGCCAATCATTAGAATCCTCGCCTTCTGAATCTTTGTGCTTTGACTGACTAGCCTTTTTCGGGCTGCCCTCAATCCTAGCACTTATGTTCAATTGAATTCAGTCTGATTTGCTGGGTGAATATGCCCTAATGTCCCATCCTTGCCTTAGGTCTCTTGATCGTCGGCTAGAAATGTCATTATCATCGTCCTCTAAATCGTTGAATGAGATATCCACTTCAGGTTCATGTTTTGTTTGGCCACCAAAAAAAGTGCTAGCTGATACATGCCTCTTTCGGACCAATGATCAGTGCCTTTTTCATCATCAATCTTTAACCTTTCTGTTGTATTTAGTGTATGAGTCAATGCCTCATTTTCTCAAGATGAGCTTTGCTCCCCTTTGGGTTTGCCCAACCTAGATGTCCTGATTAGGTGAATCAAGCATTGACTTCTCATAAGTTGTACGGCCCGAAACTCTAAGCAAAGTTGAAATAACGATTTTGCCCTTGAAAAGTCAAAAAGTTGACTTCAAGAGGACCGTTACAAAAGTCTCGGCCTCTCAAGTACATAAACAGGTGTCATGTCGAAAATGGAGGTTGAATAAGTTCATTATGGGTCAAGAATGTGTAGGGGCATTTAGTAATTTTGTTGATAAGGGCAGTTTAGTAATTTTACAAGTGAATGCTTAGATTAATCTAGAAAATACTAGATTTCTTTCAAATTCTCCCTTCCTAGCCTCTGCACCAACATATCATATTTATATGTGTTATTGGTATGATATGATATATTCGGTGACAACACACCGAATGGAGAAGAAAAACATGAAACAAAAAGAGTAGTGAAAACTGAAAGTGAGAAGGGTAGAGGAAGAAGAAGAAAGGAAGAAAGGTAGACAAGAAAGGGAGATGAGAGGGAAGTGAGGAGGCAAGAAGGGTGAGACCCTCCAAACCCGCATCCATGGACAGTCCGTGAAGCCCCGGAAAAAAGGCCGAGGGTTGTCGTGAGATCTACAAGTGTTATGGTAATTGTATAAGGATCCTAGATGGTTAAGGGAATTCCGAGATTATTTTGGAGTAAGAAAAGAAGTTGGTGGATGCAGGCATTAGCTCCGTGAGAAGCCGGGAAGTTGGCCGAGACATCAAGGTAAGAACCCTTGAGTTTTAGTCTTCATTTCTTAGTTTAGAGATGATAGATCTTCTCCCGGAACAGTTTATAGTAGATTGGACATGAAAAAGGAAGAAAAACGTTGAGTTTTGAAGGAAATAAGGTCGGGTTTGGTCGTCGGGTCAGGCGACTCGAGTTGCAGGCCCAACTCAAGGTAGCTAATAACAGTCCCACGCGTGAGGCCTACGTGCAGAGACCTTTCGGCGGTGCGTGGGCGCGTGTGCGACCGTTCTAGGCGATGCGATCAACCCGAATGTTTATTGTCTTGAGTTTCTGAGTTTGATGGTGTATTGTTTGTGTTAATCTGACTTCATTTGGGGTATTGTTTTGGATATTGGAAGTTATTTGTTTATGGGTGATTTTTAGATGTTACTAATAGAATTGGGACCTAAAACCTAAGTTAGTATTGATCCCTTATTAGGGATTTATATTATATATTTTGAAGTTATTGGACTTAGTACCTAGATTAAGTTATATAAAGATATGAGAATAAAGGGATTTTTTTTTTGGACAATGAGAATAAAGGGAATTATGGAATAGAAAGCTTAAGGTTTGTGTTGGCAACTATAGTAATTTGATTGTTTTGCTTAAAAATAGATTATGGTATTTGGATTTTTAAGTTTATCAAGAGAAAGGTACTAATGAGAGTTGATTATGAGTTTCGTTTGTGCTACGAATGGAAGGTTTAACACACATTGATGATAATAGAAATTGATTGCAAGGAACTTGAGTATAATTCCATTTGATAGTAAGGAAATGGTATAGGTAAATTAAGGTGGGTTGTATGTGGGTTATTTATGGATTGGTTATGATTGAACACGAGTTGTGATCGTTTATGGATGGAATTAAACTTATGTTGTTAAGAGATTAATTTTTTTTATATTCAAGTATATAACACAATTATAGGAAGTATGGTACGTGTATACGACCAACGAGGCATGGTTTAATAATACCCTTAATAACTTTTATTATGTGACTAAAATATATAAATGTGTAATAACTGAGAAGGTTGAGCATCGAGTATTTCAAAATAGAAATCTTCCTTATGACGGGATGAGTGGGTGGACGTGAGTGGTAAACCCGTAAGGATAGATTTAGTTGGTTAATTTAAATTTTTTTGGATATATTTAAATTATGGAAATCATAATAAGTTTAAATTTAACTTTGACGACTTGATTTTTTTAGTATAAATATATGGTGAATATCCCTTGTCTGTTGTCGGATGGGAACAGGACCGGTCCGATTTTTACGTATTACGGGTCTTGTCATAAACATCCTTATTCGGCTGTGTGTTCCTTTTGTTTTGAAGCTTGTGCGTAAGCACATCACTTGCTTCACCAATCTGCAAAGAAAGTTGTATTTTCAAATTAACGCATTCGCTACCAGTATTGTTGGAAGTTGCAACTTGAAACTGAACAACATTCTAAGTTCTCGGACAATCTAAAGTGTCACTAAATCTACTCTCACATGGATTCACTTAAAAAATAAAGACATGTGAACATTATGAAACTGAAAATTGAACAAAGTGAATCAAGCACTCCATTTCCTTTCTAAGGGAATCGATCAATCAAACTCCAATTATTTTCCTTCTCCCTTGTATGTCTTTCACTAAACTCATATAACATAAATCAACACATCCCTAATTTACATGACAAGCTAGGAAATGGCAGATCTTTCCCATTTAATATCTCTTTAAACCATATGCTACTATTTCCTTATTTGCACATGCTGATGTAAAGGAACTGTAGGGAAAAAAACAGCTCAACGACATGCAATGGAGGGGAGAAAGTGGAGAAACTGCAACCAACGTGGTTGCACAAGAGCAGCTGGTGATAGGTTATGCATAACATGCTCATTACTTGAGCTCTATCTTAGGCAAGCTGCAATAAGAATTGCTACCCGAGAACCTTGAAAATAATATCTCAACCATGGTCAATGCAACAATAAAGACACAGAATATTGAATAAAGCTGCAACAAGTGAAATACAAACTTCTATGTAAGTTGAGACTAATTATCGCAGTCAGTGCATTTCGTAGGATTCATTTGGTTGTAAATAGAGAACAATTTTAATCTATGTAAGTTGAGATTTTCAATTAAAACTCCACAATTTCATGAGCAAACAAAAGCAACACAATCAAATGCAAATATGCAAAACCAACTTTACATTCATTGAAGGAAAAGCATGCAAGCAATTATCACGCATAAATTTAGAAGTGAAAGTTAGGAACGTCACCATGATCGATTGGTATAGGAAAGTCTGTCCAATAGTCTGGCAACACTGAAATCTCGGTCACAAAAGCGAGAATCTCCTTGTTTGTAATCCCCGAAACAGAACCTTCATCATCATCAGTGGTAAGAGTGGCAATTTTTGACACGGCTCGATACACGACTCGAAACCCGCACGAAATTTATCCGGGTCAACCCGCACGATTAAAATTTCGGGTCATTTTTGGGTCAACCTGTTATGACCCATTAATTAAACGGGTGGGTTTCGGGTCAACCTGTTAACCCGTATAATGACATGTTAACCCGTTTAATAAATAGGTAGATTTCAGGTTAACAAGTTAACCCGTATATTGGCTTATATATTGACCCATTTAATAAACATGTCATTACTAACCCATATATCTACTCATTTACCTACCTAAATATCTATAAAATTTTATAATTTAAATAGGTTAAACATGTTAAACGAGTTAAACGAGTCAAACGGGTCATAGGTTAATTGAGTTTTGAGTATGATCAGTTTATTAAATGGGTTAAACGGGTTACACGGGTCATTAACAGGTCGGGTTCGGGTTGGACATTCTTGACATGATTATTAAACGGGTCGGATTCGGGTTGGATATAAATGGGTAAAACAGAATTAATGACACGACACGAACCCGACACAACCCATTGTCACCCCTAATCAGTGGCAGCATCTTCTAGAGCTTTATTCTAAACCTACAACAAGTTAGAAGCCAATTTGGATATCTCCGTAACGGCTTGTTTGTTATTTGTAGAGAGAATCGAGAGACCAGACTTGACGCTCCCGCCGATCTCCACCAGATTATTCTGATTACCAAAAGCACTAACAATTACGATTGCGATTGTGATTGAGTCGACGACTGCGGTGCAGAATTGGATAAGAGAACGGTGTTAACAATAGGCAATGGTGGGGGTAGGAAGTTGGCGATGCCACGGAGTTACGGCCAAGGGTTCGACCGAGAAACGACAGGTCTTTTTGTATACCCCGAACTCAGCTGCCACCTCATCTTCATTCCAATTTCAAGAGTTGTGAGTGTTTAAATAGACCAATTTAGCCTTTAATTTAACACCCTTAGATAGAAAAAAATGTGAATTGGAACGAAAATGGTGGTTTGAGGTGGACTAAAAAGCCTATTTTCAAAGATAGTATAGAAAGCTAGAGGATAGCCTACTATGCTACATCAATAATAAATCATTGCAAGATATAGCTAAAGTTGAAGTAAAAAAGAGAGCTCATATATGGTATGCAAACAATATGATTTGATCTAAAATTGGTTCAAATGTTTTCACGTTCATGTCATATACATTTATAATATTTTTGTTTTTTCTATCACAATTTTGAGTACTCAATTAAATAAGTTTTATCATTATAATTCGTGTCACCAATATTTTTGGTAAAGTATTGTGCATCAATCGAAGTGGTAGACGTACATTCTTCATCCCCAAATAATTTTTGAGTGGAAAAACTTGTTCATATAGGAGAGTTTAGAAACTTTTCTAAGGCCCCATGTTAGGTTTTTTTTTTTTTTTGAAAAGCTGCTTTATTTGAAAGTGAGGAAGTATAAAAACGTTTGCTAAAAATAAAAAATCTTGCTTACTTTTCCAAAAATTATTTTAGTGTATAACTACTTATTATGAAATTAAAACAGAAATCACTTTAAAAAAAATACAGCTGAAACAGTTTTTCGAAAAAAACACAGTAATCTTAAACTTCCCTAAGTAGATAACTATGCTCATAATTAGACTAATATATGATTCTTATCTATAATGTTGCTTATTTGAGCACTTTTAAATCTCCTAGCCATAATGTTCTATCAAATTTTGAATCCAACGTACAAACAAACAACTAGAGAAAATGAAAAAAACAAATATACATGAACAAATACACGCCATTCATATTATCTAAAATACATAATACATACAGAAAAATAACAAAAACAATACGTTTAAATACCATTACTTTTCATTTAAAATATAAATCATTATTGGGAAAAAAAAATACTAACCTCTACTCAAGGTAAAGTTTTCTTTACGCTTAGCTGTACAGCTATCAAGAACAACATACATAATCACCAATTACCTTAGTTATAGGAGGAGCTAGGGTGGGGCCAAGAGACAGGACCCTCCCTATAATTCTCCTCGATTAGCGTGGGAGGACCTGCTTCCATCTGACACGACCTTGTAAAATGACCTTAATACCCTTGAGATTAAACAAACATCCTAACTACGTGTTAGCCTAGGAATACTACAACATACTAACCAGAATAATCAGAGTACGCAGTCACCATGATGCTTCAGCCTTTACACAACCTGCGTTCGCGATCAACTTGGAGGGTGCCAAAACCAATAAAAAGTGCGAGTGGACAAAAAATAAAGTTTTGAAAAACCATTATTCGACATATACATTTACACCCACCATTTTAGAAAACATGCATGCTTAGTCAAATAAACCATTGTGCTCAAAAACCGCATTCAATAAATAAATTATAAACCGTGGCTCCAACCTGAAATCACATAAAAACACAAAGGCCCGTTGGCCCACATTTTACTAAAATCACCGACTCTTAGCCGTTTTGAAAACATTTATAGAAATCACAATAATGAAATACACAACCTGAACTCGCTGGTCCAACTAGCTTAATGTCAAATCTCATCATGCTAGTCCAACTAGCGGCTAGTCCAACTAGCATCCCATATGCAATACCAGTAGGAAAGTATGGGTCCAACAGGGTCTAACCTTGTCGGTATGTGTGGAGTCCAACCTCAATTACGTCCGAGCCGTCGCTGCGAATCCGCGGAGTCCAACTCTGGATATAACAATCCAATCGCCTAAGGTTAACTAATCCAAAAAACAATATCCAAATCGACATTTAGTTTATCACATGGGCACCAGCCCAAAACAGTTATCACATGGACACCAATCCAAAACAATTAACTCTAGGGCACCATGCCCAAATCCCGGTTTTCCAAAATCATGATAAAATCAATAACCAAAAATCATAGATATAATATACTCAAACCATTACACATAACCATGATCATAATCAGGCCATACCATGTCATAAAATCAGTAAAAACATATATTTAAGCATGCATCAAAGTTATAAAAAAAAATGTCCACTCACAGTACCACCGCTCACTCAAATCACGAGCCGTAAGCCAATCTGAAGCCTCCGGAATGTCCGATCTTGTCCAAATTACTCTTGAGGGTCACTGACAATCCATATAAATCCATACAATAAACCCTCAAAAACCTCGAAACCGAAAACGCGTCCCGAGGAGAAAAACCTCCAAAACACCAACCAAACGATCTCATATCGATCTGAAACCACCAATATTGGATTCAGAGCGTCGAAATTTTTCAAACAAGACCGATTTGACCTCGAAATTCATGCCCACATGCTCTGATCAAAGTTCAGTCAACGCTGACGTCATTCTAACATCTGATAGCTTTGACAGGTGCCACATGGCACCCCCTAACTGGTACCACGTGTCACCCTCTAACATGTGCCACGTGTCGCATGTTGACGTCATCGTACCACGTCACTTTCCACGTCACACTAACAACTCTAACAACTTGCCACGTGGCACCAACCAGTCAAGGCCACGTGGCTTAATAAGATGATGTGGCTTGCCATGTCATCGTCGTCATCCTCTCGTCGGATCGACCCGTACCACTGTAACGGGTCGTTCGACCCGTATCCTTGACCCGACTTGTTATTCACCATTTCTCAACCAAAAAACACCATTGTTTCACCAACACCTCGTCTCTCACCCATGAATCGTTCTAAGGCCTTAAAATCACGAAAACTTACCTGAAAGTCCCTGAGCCAAGCTCGAAACCTCACAGCCACCTTTGAGCTTCCTCATGGGCTCATCCCAGCGTCCAACGCCATCCATTATGGTCTCTACCTACTCGCAACACCTCATAGAACAAGAACAAGGGCTCATAACAGTGTAACAACGTCCAAAATCGAAGACCCAAAAATCCACTCTAAATGATTCACGGGTTTTTACCTAGATTTGGTTTTCCAGCCAGCCTCCGTGGCTCCACCATCCACCACCGTCCCTCTCCTTCTTTCACCCTCACTCTCAGCCTTTCTCAAGCAGCCCAGCTGCTGAAGCAATGAAGAAAATGGGAATGAGGGGTTTCAGGTGTGTGAAGGAAATTAGAGAGTGAGGGAGATGTGTTAAAGTGTAAGGAAATGGGCCAATGGGATGAGTGACACTTGCCACTCATCCTTTGGTCCAAGTTTATATATTTTGGGCCCACCAAACAAACAAACCAAAGTCAACATTTTTCGTAAAACGTGCATCGTCTAAATCCAACTAAACCTTTCTTAACCCGTAAAATAACCGTCTGATATCCAAATTCGACGTGCCGCCTGTCTACGTAATCGCAATCTCTTGATCTACGTAATGGGCCTCAATCAAAGTCCAAATATGATCTTGGGTCAAAAGTCAACATTATTCCCTTTCAAGGGCAAAATTATTATTTTACCTTGACTAATCCCGATTAGTCTTGATAATCTCCCGATAATCTCGTGATTGCGGGACAGGTCGTTACACCAGGGGGAGGCTGGGCCCCTAGTCAATTTTTTTTATTTATTTTTATTTATATATAATATAATATTTTATATATTTATTATAGAATAATAAATATATTTAGATTTTTTTTAATTATCATGCATAATTTTTTATATTTTATCTTGTAACTTTGTATTAATTTTTGTATGTATCTAAAAATATTATGTTATAAGATGTTAAAAGCAAGATAAACAATGTGAATTACATGGAAGAATAGTAAAATTTATGCAAGTGGGTCTAGTTCGGTTAATTTTAGAGTTGATTTGTAGACGATTGATCTCAAATTTGAATGCCGATGACATATTGTATGAAAAATTTCTAAATATTTCCCCTCCCCTCCCTTGTAATAATAATAAAAAAAGCAAGATAAACAATGTGAATTACCTCAAAGAATAGTAAGATTTATGCAAGTAACTATATATTAATGAATTCACTTTTGCAAAAAAAAAAGAAGCAGGTTCTAATAATTATACAGATAACTATATGTCGACCAAACTAAAAGAAATGGAGAATGTACAAGTTCTAGTTGATTATCTGCAAAGTTTCATAAGAACATTTCTTTGTCCTTCAATATTCCTTCACAAAAAGAAGAAAACAACTTCGTTGAAAGGCTTGGGCCTAAATTAACTAATCAGTTGCGGACCCTAGATATCGTGGGCTTTACTTGGTAAATTGCTTAGGCATGGTCAATGGGTTAAACGAGCTAAACATGATCTCCCATGCAAGATAGAATTATTCTGAATGTATGCTTCGATGATATTTATTTATTCGAGGTTTCTTTTCGTAAAAAAAATCTCTGCACTCAAGCTTCGTTCTTCATATGGACATATGCATTAGGCCTCAGGCATGATTGGGCCTTACTCGATTATTTTTGGGCCCCATGACCTATTAATTTTGAAAAATCAAAGATTGAATGTATTGTAAATGCTAAGAATACCTTTGTGGTTATTTGTATACGTTATCATTCTCTAATTCATCGTGGCAACAAACGCTTGCAAGCAATGAAAGAACTTCAAAGCATTCTTCATGATTTTCTAAGTAAAACCGAGCAGGTCAACTCATTAAAGGAAATTATATAAACAAATGCAAAACCCATTGCCTTTGACCTTGATTAATTTTTCTCTACCCAACCTGTTTACACTCGAAAACATCCTCTCTGGGCCCAAGTTGATGGCTCAAGGAAATCAAAGGCCCAAGACCGACACAAACTCAGCTCAAGCAGCTTTGAGCATGGAGAGGAAGGAAGCATATGCGGTGCTGACAGAATGCGAATAAAATTGAGGCATGGGAAAGTATCCCAATGGCAAAAAAGGAAAAATGGGACACGCATAGGATTCAACTCGGCAAGTTGAAGAGCTCATTCACCTCCTATAAATAGAGAGTAACCTAGCTTCTCAAATAGTTAGTAAATTTATCTCCATCAATTTCTGAACCTATAAACACCGTTAGCCAAGGTTACATGGTTTAAAACAGCTGGCCTTTACGGCAAAAAATGCCTCTTTCAACCTAGTAAATCAAAATGCAGTTTCTTTTCTCACCATTTCGAGGCATTTATGCAACTGCCTAATCGTCTTTCTGACTGCTCTAACAACAATGTCATAATAGTTGGCTTCATTTCCCTGCACAAACCTTCTTTCTAACCGATCAAGTGCCATAAAGGTTGCCCCCTTCCTGACGGACCAGTTCATGGACTTTCGGCTGAGTTTTGTGGAAGATTAACCTTCTTTGTAACCATTCAGTATCATAAGGATTGATATTATCGACTACCGGCACACATAAAGTCATCCTGATTACCGGTTCACGAACACTCTTTGGCTACCATTTCACGGCATGCCATCCCAATTACCGATTATAGGGAAGGTCATTCTGACTACCAACTCATGGAGGTCACTAAGGGACTCAAACCTCATTTTCGAAGGCTTGTCGTCGCATTTGAGTGCTCTATCATCTCATGGCATGATTTTCGACTGATATTCATTTCAATTGATGATTTTCGACTGATATTCATGCTTGATACGAGTTTGAACTGCGAATAAAATAATTTACTTTTTTATACTTGTAATTTCAGTCGTTATTCAATTCTAATACTTTTACATTTATGTATTCGTACTTTATTTCCATTTCAATACAAACCAGATTTTTTAAGTAGTAATTGGTAAATCGGGATATACCATCCAAGCGTGGTTCACGACATTGGTTTGAATACCTTGATTCCGGCTTAATAGAACTTAGGACCACTGTCTATTTAATTATTGAAATAATAACGTCTCCAACTTTAATATCATGACAAAATAAACTTCTGACTTGGGCATCGCTGGAAAGAGAATATTTTAAGTCCTTGAAAAAGGCATAGAAAAGAACAGCGCAGGAGAATTCTTGTCCATCTGTCTCACAATCGCATTGCTCAAAAGAAAGGTACTTGGGCTAAAAACAGAACCCATTTACATTGTCTACTAGGAGTCTTCTACTAGTGACATGCCTGAATCTGAGTGTCAAGGCCTATTTCCTAAGGCCTATCACACTCAGCCCAATCCAGCATTTCTACACCATTCACTGTAAAAGAGATCCCCACGAATGGTCCACCTCACCCGCTCCGCATGCCAGGGTCCCCGCAAAGGTCTAGGAAGAGTTATCTCCGGACATTCGGCTCCTAAAACGAGAAAAGAATTTTGGGTAAGAACTAATCTGGCACGCCTAATGGGACACTTCATAGTGCATGCCCAAACCTAGGTATACTCAGTGACGCAAAGACACTAAGGGATGATTTGTAAGGAAATCTTCTTAAGAAACGGTTCCTAAGATACCTGCTACACAACCTAACATGGAGCCCCAACACGATGGAGCCATGGATGAGGTCATTGGCCCGAATATGGGTGAGGAAGAGCTCGCGTAGTTCTTCAAAAACATTCTAGCTCCTATCAGCTTGCGGATCAAAGTTTTGAATCGTCAGGTTCAGGAGCTTTCTAGTTGTGCCACAACTTCATTAACGAACACTAATGTTCCAACATCCGAGGTTTCGAGACCTGATTAAGGTAAAAACCATTTGGAGTCAGGAGCTTCAATCTTGGAGCCCTTGTTTCAAATGCCAAATTTCCCAGGGAAAATGGGTTTTGAGATCTTGGGGACAAGCATAGCTCAACAAGAGTTTTCGATCTTTGACTCCATCTTGTTTTCTAGGAACCATCCATTTAATGGCCGAGGAGAAAACAAACCCATGATCCCTCCAAAGAACAGAAACATACTAAACAACTGGAGAAAAACTGATCCCGACGAGGTAGGGTTAGATGAAGAGTTTCTCCATGATGTCAGACCACCTCGAGCCACTTAGCATTATGCCTTATGAACGAAATAAACAAACTAAGGCGTCTGATAACCGGTCAACTAGCACTTCCTCGACTCACGGGCCAACTCAGACATATGTCTAAGTCTGTTCCTATGTGCCAAACTCCATGCCTTCTAGCTTAGGATGATCTTAGGGACTCTAGAAAGATGGTAGGTCACCTAGCTCCAAGCTCTAAGGTCCGGAGATGAAATTAATAGCACATGGCAACTTTCAGGTTTTCTCAATTTTCTCCTCATCTTTCTCCTTTCCACTTCCTTTCTCCTCTCATCTTCATTGCCTCTCTCTCTTCCTTGATATTCTCTCCTATTTTCTCGATTGTTTGCTCACGGTTCACCTCACCATTTCTCATGCTCTGTTTGTGTTTCCTTTTTGGTCGGTCTTCACCGAACATCACAACACGCCACCAATCACATATATAATTGTATACATAAGTTAGTGAAGGATTGGGAAGTGAAGATACCAGAATTTTTTGGACACATATCAGCATCCAAGAATATCTACTCAAGCAAAAAGACTAAAATTCCCTTTGAGTAAAATTGCCAAAATGCCCCTATTCTTTTTAGACCCGTAGTGAACTCATCCGACCTCTAATTTTGGTGTGTCACCTATCTTCAAAATCGAGACCTCGAGACCTTCTCAACGGTCTTCTGGAAATTCTCAAAAGATGTCCATTTCAAAAAGTCAACAATTTGACCACACAAGGGCAAATAGTCATTTTCCTTTATTTTTTTCTATTTTACCCTTTTTTCCAGATTTTATTTTTCTCGAATGTCTGGGTTGTTACAGTTAAAATGTTGAAAAAACTAAATAGGACACTACAAGACTGTTTGCCAACTTCAGCTATAATGTCTAACTTTAGTGTAACCTTCACGAAGACCTACGAGGTTTTACCTTTGGAGATCGTAGTGGGATCTAAGAAGTTGATGTTGGTATTCATTATGGTGGACAACGTTGCATCCTACAATGTTTTACTCGAAAGAAATTAGATCCACAAAAGTATGTGTATCCCTTCTACCCTACACCAAGAGATCGCCATATGGAATATCGATGACACTAACCCTGAGGGCGGATCCTGGGAAATTATACAGGTGGAAGCGAGGCCATTCATGGCCAGTAACTGAGGTTAGTTTCTACAATCCCAAAATTGGGAGCATTAGATTGATTGATGAGGACAAAAATGGACGACCTACCAAAGTCACGACTAACAAGTTGTTTGAGCTAGTTGTTTGAGCCAGAGTTCAACCTTCCCATGGAATGGGAAAGGTCCTGCCTAGTGTTGGACTTCCACGATCAGTAAATCCTACTTGCAGCACAAACCTAAAGGCAATTAGGTCTATAAAAATGTTTGCCAGGGATGGAGCCCCAAAATAACATCTTCATAAAAACATAAGCATTTGACGGTCTAGATACATGGAAAGGAAAATATACAGGAAAACAAGAAAAAACACGAGTTAGGGAGGCTCTGGATCTCCTCTGGCCCATCCAGGAGAAAGGGGACGACCAGCCGCTCGAGTAACATATCCATCATCATAACCATCTCAATAAGACTTTCCTGGAGTGGTTTCGATGGCTTGATCCTGATCCTTGAGCATGTTTTTGAGTTTTACAATCCTTATCTTCAAGATAGTAAGGCCATCTTCCAGCCATCGAACAAATAGCTTTTCCATATCGCTCATCAATTCCAGCTACCAAACATATTGATTGGTTAAGGTTAAAGAACGAGAGTTCTCATGCATGACCCTCAATTTGTCTTCCTAGCTAAACAACACTTCAGTTTGCAAATATCGAATATTCTTGGCGTTGTCTTCAACCGTACGATAGGACTTGAAGATTTGATCCGTTATTGAATCTATGGGAGTTTGACGGATAGGTCGAGGGTGCGCACGAGGTATGATGGTGTGAACTTTGATGAGAGGGAACCCTACCAGAATGCAACCTGAAAAGGAGTTGAGAACTCAACAGACTGGACACGTGCTAGCACATGGTTGCATGAAAAATCTGGGATACTTATTTGGAAGATATGACATCAATATTAATAAGTTAGAAGCATAGATCACAAATTAGATCTAAAGTTTGTAGGCCTATCACAAAAGTTTATTTCATTCTGTTAAAAGCAGATTACACATAAAAAATACAAGGATGGCGTTTCCTAGCTTTACTATCTGCAAAACCTTGGGCGAAGCCATCTCTGTATGACGAGCGGTGCATATGACAAAGTTTCCTATCTTAGGAAGGTAAAGTACACAAAAAATCCCCTTCCTCTTCGTAAAGTTCTTCCATTTTGCTTTCGAGAAGGGATATACCATTTCGGGTCTCTGCCATGGTATCCTCAAGGGATGCAGCGCGAGCGTTCAGAGATGCTTTCTGGCTACAGGTTTCACACTTATTAGCATCAATCGAGACATCAATATTGCGGAGTTACGACTCTAAATCTTGGATAATGTTCTGTTGCTCTCAAGATTCGTCTTTGAGGCACTGCTCAATACATGTATAGTAGGCAGATTTTGTTTACTGGGAGAAATGACTAGTCGGAAATAAAATGATGGGCAGTGTAAAATGAGATGGGTTTGATTCATATTTATCTTAGGTAACTATGACGGAGACTATCAGGCATTTGGACCAATTCAGAATTACTATGAAGGGTATTTCTGGAAATCTCATCTCATTAATAAAAGCATTACAAACAAAGAAAAAAGAAAAAAGAAACGGCAAAAGAGGAACATGAAGTGCTTATTGGTCCGAGGGCTCTCTCACAACTAAAGAAACCCCCATCATCGCTCGCTCTAGGGTGTAGAGAACGTTCTCCCCGTACTGGATAGATTGATTCTTCTCTCCAATGGCGATGGCTGCAAATTCCAATTCT
Organism: Prinsepia uniflora; assembly: GCA_032719365.1. Taxonomy (NCBI): domain Eukaryota; kingdom Viridiplantae; phylum Streptophyta; class Magnoliopsida; order Rosales; family Rosaceae; genus Prinsepia; species Prinsepia uniflora. Next base: position 59,453,594 of record CM064872.1, read on the forward strand.
GCTCTATCCTTCCTCTCCTAAAGATCTGGAGGGATCGCTTCTCAGGACCGAGCCTCTGCCTCTGCAGTAGCACGGGTATTTCGCCAAAGGACCTTCGCTTCCATTAGGGTTTGCTCGAGGAAGTGGTTATCAGAGTCGAGGTCATCCACTTTTCTTTGGAACCTCGCTGGAATCGTCTCTAAGTTCACCGATCGGTTAGAATTCTCTTAACGCGAGGCCATGATAGGAAGATATTTTCACGCGTTTTAGAAAAATTCTTGATGGAGGATGTGAGAGTAATAAAGAGGTAAAGAGTTTAAATAGAAGGGTGCGTGTGATTTTGCAGCGTCATGATGAGAGGCGTGGGACTCGAAGAGTTTGAAATGAAAAGACACACTTGAAAATCAATCGAATCGTTAGAATATATTTGTAACGACCCGTCCCGAATATCGGGATTATATATTAATTAATTATGATTTAGAATGACTAATCAAGGATTAGTTGAGAGAAATCGGACAGACGGTGTAAAATGACCGATTTGCCCCTAGTCTGGGGCAAAATGTTGACTTTTTACCCGGGAGGTCCGATGGCGGAGGGCCAGAGACCGTTACGTAGATCTGGTTGATACAAATCCATAGATAGGTGGAACGTCAAAATTGGACATCAGACGGAAAAGTTATGGTCACAGGATCGAAATCAGGAATTTTACGTCTCGGGATTCGCAATTAAATATTAGTTTATTGTGATTGGCTGATATTTTGTATAGGGCCCTTGGATGAGTGACAAGTGTCACTCATTCCATTGGCTACTTTTCCATGTTTTGGGGATCTATTCCTATTGGTCAAATGGATTAATTAATTAAACTAAAATCAAAACTCACTCTTCTCTCTCCCCCCCCGTGGGTCATCCCCTTCCTTTCTCTCTAATAAACACGACATACATATACCCACACAACCCTCAATCCTTAACTAATGGAGTTGGACATTGAACGAAGGTGAGAGAGTGGGGGGAGACGAGTCGAACGGTGGCCGAAGATTACAAAAATGGTACGTTTTGGGCCGAATTTCGAAAGTTGGTTTTTAAGGTCTTTCAATAGGTGCTGATGATTGGGTCATGATCTTAGGACTCAGACGAGTCGAATAGGACTGATTTCATGAATCCAGATGGCCGGAGGCGGTGGCAGTGTTCAGTTGCAGGCGGTCGGTTCTTCCATCGATTGTGAAGGTATGTTCTAAGGTTTTTTTTCAGGTTTTTGAAGCATGGAATGGATAGATAAAGTTGAGACTTGAGTTTAGGATCGAAAGGAACCAGAATGGACCAAAAATAGGGGGTTTATAGCGTTGAACCATGATTTCCACTTCGGTTGGACCGAACTGGTCTGAACCCAGTCTGTCGCGAGGTTAGGGATGATGAACAGTAAGAGCGTGGGCTTCACGCGTAGCCCCTTTGGGCGACATGTGGGGGTGCATAAAGCATCCTTTTGGGATGACTTCAACATGTGAATTAATCTATTCAATGTAACGAACATTTTGGGATAGGTTTCGTGTCGATCGGACACTGTTTCGATATGGTTCGGGGTGTCCTAAGGTTTTGAATCGAGTTTAAAAATAGTTAAAAATTCAGGAAAATTACGGGGCTTTAATAAGAGGTTAATGAAGAGGTTAGTAACCCTCTAGTGTGATTTGGACAGGTTTGGAAGTCCCTGTGATAGTGGTGGGGCCTGGGAAGGCTTATGGCACGCGTATCGAGGTGACAGCGTCGGACGGTCTGTGAGTGGACTTCGTTTTCTAAACTGTGAGGCATGCATAACTATTTTATATGTTTTACACACGTGATTTCTATGATGATGATTGTGGCACTGGTGGATTATACAATTGCACGTATTTCGAGGTAAACCTGTATTTACACGTATTTCGAGGTTTACGAGTTTATGCTATTACTATGTGAATGTGAATTCAATAATGATTCTATGGCATGGTTTTGGTTATGGAAAGATGAATTCGGGCATGAGACCCATTTGAATTATGTGATCGGGCCAAGGGCCCAGTTGGTTTACGAAATCAGGCTGAGACCCTTTTGAGTTATGTGATCGAGCCGGGGGCCCAGTGGTTTACAAAATCGGGTATGAGACCCAGTTGAGTTTTATAAACATGATTTAGAGTTTGGGACCCTATGCGTCATAAACGTGATTTCAGGTCAGGGACCCTAAATGGATTGTGATGTTTTATGTAAATTTCGGGCATGACCTATTGAGATTTTTGAAATAACCTTGTAAAACTGTTTTCCATATACCATCTTGATACGAGGATATGTGATGGTCTCCTCCAGGTGTTTGGGACACTGGGGAAGTCACGGTGCATTGCCTGCGAGGGGTCATTATGCGGAGCTACCTGGCCGTATAGTGACTCAGGAGTAGGAATGATATGATTAGATGTCTGGGACGTTAGACATCTAGGATGTCAGAGATATTGACCCAGAGAGACCCCGGGTAAGACACGTTACTTATTACCGTGAGATATGACGTCTGGGTGACAACACCCAAACTACGCATTAAATTAAACATGTAATTTGAGTGTTACGCAATTTAAACCCTTTTTGTGTAGATGTAGTATTGGTAAATAGAGATCGTTCTTAACCGGGGAAATTAGGGAACATTAATAATGTGTTAGTGGGAAAGAATAATGAATAAAAGAATAATGAATAAATTAATGAATTAAATAATTAAATAATCAAAGAATTAATAATCAAGAATATAATAATAAAATAATCAAAGAATTAAATAATCAAAGAATCAATAAATTAAAGAATACAAGAATAAGAGAATAAAGAATTAATAAATTAAAGAATTAACGAATTAAAGAATAAAATAATAAAAGAATGAAGAATTAAAAAGGGGGGTTTTGGAGAGGTTTGTAATCATGCAAACAAGTAAAAACATAAATAAACTAATCCCACTTTTACTCTAATTTATGTACAAGTGACCTTCTTAAAACACATATCTTACCAACACTCTAATAATTGCAAATATTAAAACAATTACGAAATTTTACCTTAATCGTCTTAATTACCTTCATACATTTTTCAATATTATAAATGCACCGACAGCGGCCGACACTTACAATATGATTTACCTTTTATTTTTGACTGAATGCGCCGACAGCGATCAACATTAAGTCTCTTCAATTCTACTTTAAATGCACCGACAGCGGATAAAGCTCTTAACATCAAATTTAAGTATGACGCACTAGAATGTATAAAATAACTAAAATTCATAAAGTAAGACACATGGAGATTACATTTAACACTTACAAGTATTAGCAAGAAAATACCACACATATATTGAACTATAATTAAAACCAATAACAAAAATAAGAGTTTAAGTAAATGGAAAGTAATTGTTACACTTTCAAGGTGGATGAAAACAATGGATTGTTATTCACACGGTTCTCTGACAGCGGACGGAACCTTATGAAGATGGAGGAAATAAACTCGGGAAATATGGACTCAAACTCTAAACTTTTTATTGGAAATATTTTTCCAAAGTTTCTCTCAAGGAAGGCTCAAATGTGTGCCTCAAAGAAGTTCCCTTAACAAGTGAAATGAACCCCTGGAAAAAGAAGTTAAAAAAAACAAAAGAAATGCTCAATAGTGTTGCTGGTGTGTCTTTGGTAGTGACCAGCTGGAAAAATGTGACTTTTTCGGCAGGTATGCGCTGGAAAGGGGAGGAGTGGCCGGCATGCTGTGCTGGAAAGGGGGCTGCAGGTCGGCAGGCTTGCGCTGGGGAGCAGGGGATGTCGTTGGTAGGCGCGCGCCAAGCGTGAGAAGCTTGCTTTGGCAAGCGCGCGCCGAAGGGAGCGTCTGGGCTGGGGAGACTGACGCGGCTTGGGCTGCGCATGTGGGTGGGCTTGAATGGGCCTAGTGGCTTCTTGCTGGACTGGACTCCGCGTGGCAGCAGGTTGGGCTGCAGAAAATAATTGAAATTTTTATTTATAACTTAATTAATATTTCCACCGAATTACGTCCATAATTTCTTCGTTATAATTCCGATCGACACGATTCTTTCGCCAAAATGCTCCAAATTATAAACTTTATTTATTTAAACAAAAATAATACAAAATAAATTATTTTATCTAATTATTTATTATTTTAATATTAAAAGTCAAGTATAAAGGGTATAAAATAATATAAAATAATGCTTAATTAATGACCTATCATTGGGACGCTAGGCATCTGGGATGCCGAGGATGGTTATTTGGTAAATATGGACTCTTGGATCTATGAAATGGTTTTTCGGTTGGATTTGTGTTTATGGAGATTTGGGCAATGGCCCACTTGATTTTGGATTTACGGTTTTTGGGCTAAAGCCCTAATGGCTTATTTGAGTAAATTTTTTAATTACTGATTTCGATGCATGCATACTTTTTAGTGAAGGGCATAAACATCTTTATGATATGTGTTTTTATGAATTTATTGATTTTCGTCCACTCAGTTTTGAATGGTTTTAATGCCCTTCAGGTTGATCACGGATGCGGGCTGCAACAAGAGACCAAGAGATTGCACTCCTCCACCGATCCTAGCGCGCTCTGGGAGCCCCGTATGGGCGAAGGTACGTATTATCCCTTGTCTGACACTTCGTGTCTGACGGGAGCATGACACATCCCACGTTAATCCCTGGGGAATTGAGATGGGTCGTGTCAAGTGGTATCAGAGCAAGGTGGTCGAGGCGTATCACAAGAGCTACGCGTAGGTCGAGGATGTGATGTCTCTACGTGGTCAGCCCGTAACAACTTGATGTTAGGATGCCGATTTGATAGTTTTGGGATTGAATAGTGGTTAGAGTGTGATTGGCCCGATATGTCGTGCTTTAGTGTGATTCGACCTAAGTGGGGTTATGTGTGACGAATTGATATTGTGGGACCGTTGGTTCGGTCATTTGATGTTAGTTTGTGGTGTTGAAGGGAGCAGCTAGGTTCGGGGAACCCCATTTGAGTAGTGATCTAGAAATGCGAAACTCAGTGTAGCGATGGTTTGAGAATGTGAACCCTAGTGGTGATTACTAGTGTGGGGAGTGTTAGTACATGAGTTAGCTGATGACCTTAGCAGTGAAACCCCCATTGAGTTGATGGTAGGATTGGATTGACGTCTATACGATGTCAGGACCGCGGGGTCGATCAGATTGTGGATTTTATTGCAGGGAGCAGTTGGGTTCAGAGGAACTGTAGAGTGTGATTGATGAATTAGAATTGTGAGTCTGTAGTTATTGAGGATTGGACCACTTTCCGAAGTCAGGGTGGTCTATCGAGTCGAACCCCAGATTGTGACTTGTGGATTAAAACTTGTACTGCAAAGAGCGGATGAGGTCGTGGATGACCATGTGGATGCCTCTAGTGAGTCTAGTCGAAACGATAGAGATTGGTTGTTTGACATGAAGTGAAATCATGGGATTCGATCCACGAGTACAGTTTTGAGATAAGATATGGGATCCCGGATTAGACCGGATAATAGTGTGATGCTTGAGTGCAGATCTCGATAGTGATGACTATTGGTTGACAGTCGTGTGGTGATGACTAGCTATCAAGGGTGATTGATGTAGTGGCATTAGTTGAGGATTGGGGGTCATTCAGGGAATGTTCAGTGTCTTGTTGTGTGTTGTCAGGGTGACTGTACCTAGAGTTGTGGGGTACAAGGGAGGCAGATTCCTCTAACCTGAACGGAGGTACGGGGTTGTTTCTCAGTATGAGTAACAACTTAGGATCGTCTGATTCACTCACCGTGTGTCGGTGATTGTGATGACGATGAGCCACAAGTTGGGATGTGACACCGTCGTGATGGGAAGATGTTTGGTATCTGAGATTCGGTAGTGGTTGTGTGATGGAATGGATGGGATCTAGCAGGGATAGTGAGGTGTTAGGATAAGTCCCAACAATTATGAAATGACAAGTGCTGAATGGATAAAAGGGTATGATTGAGGCATAAGGAGTCTTGGATGATGCAGAGGACGTAATGGAAATCACGGGATTCGGGGAGTTTTCATTAACTCCGAAACTTGTGTGGTTGTATGTTTCTAGTATCCCTAGGAAGTGCAAGGAAATTATTGAAATTGGAATGAGTCGAAGAGAATCATTGGTAGTATTGATGTGAGAGTTTGTAAGATTGTGAATAACATGGAAACCCGAGAGTTGAGCCTATAAAGGTTGAGATATGAGAATGAGATAGTAACGAATTACACCCTTTTTGGATGCGCATAAACGGTGTTAAACAGACAAGAGGTCTGGGTAATAAATTTGGTTACGGACACGTGGTTGTCCAAGTGAGTTGAGGATCTGGAAAGTCCAGTGGTTGGACTTGACACTTAGTTGGAAGCATATCTATTTTCCAACATGGTTGAGGAGGCGAGATGAGTGTTTGTTTCTGGATTGATGATGGGTATTCTAAAGTCACTGGGGTGGCTTCTTATTTTCTACCCATGACAGATGATGGTTGTTGTCACCAGTACGTTGAGCGTGTATTGGTTGGTGGACCCGTGTGGTGTTTTGGGGTCATTAGGAGGAGTTAGGTATTTTGAGGACAAGTGAATGAGATTTCTCATCTTCTGCTTGAGGGTAGACGATGTTGAGTTACTTGGTGTGGTGGGTGCAGTGAGTTTGTGTTGCACTCACGTAGGATGAATGTTGATGTCATCGTCTTGGATCATCCTTGATTTTCCTAGGTGGAATGACAATGATCGATATGAGGTAATTGGAGAGGACCCACAATTTGGACATGTTTCATTTGTGACTGAGTGATTAGATGTGAAAATAGTTGAGGAGTGATGTGACTGAAAAAGGATTCCAAGAGGGTGTAAGACCCTACGATCAGATTTCATGTGGATTGTTAGCTGAGTGAGAATGTGCGGATCCTAGGTGGATCTGGATTGTGATGTTGTTGACATTGGGCATTGTGACGATCTAGGATTGTGATGTTATTGGCCGAGTGACGTGGCGATGGATCTAGATCGTAATCTTGTTGATCAGGTTAGGTGGAGAGCTTATTGCCCTGTTGTGAATATTTGGATATGGTAATGTTGGGGCTGAACTTCTTTTCGAAGTTGATCCGGGATGAGACGGTACTTGAGTGAGTGCGATGTTTATGATTTGACTTGGATATTTGACTTGGTGAACAAGTGGGTATCCGACGGGGTCGGATTTGGTTAGCCTTATATGTGTGAATGGTGGGATTGGTTTCCCTATGAAGTAAATCGAATGTAAGGTGTTAATCGAATGAGCAGGTAATTGATAGGTTCAAAGTTGGTGTATCTCGGTAGACGTGAGTGAGTTTGGATGCTCAATTGGCATGAATGGGTACGCCTTGGTAGGCGTGAGTCAGATTGGTACATGTTGGATTAAGTGTTTGGGAGTAGACGCTGTGATGCTGGTCGGGTGACCATAGGACTCCGGATGGATGATGAATTGGAATAATCGATTTGTCTAGTACAGGATTGGACAGATGAACCCCATTATTAAATCACGATTGACTACGAACCATGTAGTGGACTGGTTGGAGGATGGATGTACGTACTCTGTATGTTGTGCGAGGATCGATACTGGATAGGCCGAGTAGTGCCTGGTAACGGTACATAGGATGTACCAATGGTGTGTGGTTGAGCGTGTTGGTAGTTGGCTTAGTTCCGACATCATTAGATTGGTTGAGGACGTGAACTGGACATTGAATACTATACGCTGGGCAGAGTGATTTTGATGAATTCAGTGGTAGTATGAGCAAGTGCTCAGAGCCGAAGATGGCTAATGGAACCCTAGAGTTGGGATGTATATTACTGCTAGGCAGGTATTCGATGGGGTCCAGTTACATGCAGGTCGAGTGAGATGTTGGTATACGTATACACAGGTTGAGTGACTTGGTAGTTGGTGTAACCACAGATTGTATTGCGTGGATCGGCTGCTCTGTGATTCTCATTGATGGCAGCATGGATTATGAGGAAATTTTGGTACGAGGTACCTTAGTGCGACTCTAGAGAGAGTCAGGATGTGTCGGTGATTCGAATTGTGACCATGGAGCCGTGAGTGACGGTTGAGTGCGACATTATGGAACGTGTGTTGTTGACATAGTAAAATTCAGGAAATGCGAAGAAATTGTGAGCTTCGATAACTCTCGGTGGGGGTGAGATGTCGGATTGATTTGAGACTGGTCAAGTGGTGACGGTTTGGCTGACTGTCTCAGCGTGGATTGATGAGTAGGATTTGGTGACTCTCAGTAAGATCAGATGCCAGAGTGTATTTGTGTTTGAGAGGAACCGTTAAGCTGATTGTGTCAGAGTAATGGTAAAATTATCAAGCGATATTAACTCGGATCGTGTGATCATTTTCACTCAAGGTGATCGAGTGTAGTCATTGCGATGTGTGTCCGTGATGGGACGTCTAGGTGCAGACAAGTATGGTTCTGGTCAGTGGGTGTACAAGTGTACACATGGTGTGGGATCGAATTATTTTCCACGAGGTGGATGTGGAACCGAGTTAGTTGAAATTTCGAGGACAAAATTATTTAAGGGGGGAAGGTTGTAACGACCCGTCTAGAATATCGGGATTATATATTAATTAATTATGATTTAAAATGACTAATCACGGATTAGTTGAGAGAAATCGGACAGACGGTGTAAAATGACCGTTTTACCCTTGGTTTGGGGCAAAATGTTAACTTTTAACCCGAGAGGTCCGATGGTCGAGGGCGAGGGACCGTTACGTAGATCGGGTCGATACGAATCCATAGATAGGTGGCACGTCGAAATTGGACGTCGAACGGAAAAGTTATGGTCAAGGGATCGAAATCGGGAATTTGACGTCTCGGGATTCGCAATTAAATATTAGTTTATTGTGATTGGCTGATATTTTGTATAGGGCCCTTGGATGAGTGACAAGTGTCACTCATCCCATTGGCTACTTTTCCATGTTTTGGGGATCTATGCGTATTGGTCTAATGGATTAATTAATTAAACTAAAATCAAAACTCTCTCTTTTCTCTCTCTCCCTGCGGGTCATCCCCTTCCTTTCTCTCTAACAAACACGACAAACATATACCCACACATCCCTCAATCCTTAATGAATGGAGTTGGACATTGAACGAAGGTGAGATAGTGAGGGGAGATGAGTCGAACGGTGGCCACGGTTCGAGCCATCGTGGACGGTGGCAGGAGATTACAAAAACGGTACGTTTTGGGCCGAATTTTGAAAGTTGGTTTTTAAGGTCTTTCGATTGGTGCTGATGATTTGGTTGTGATCCTAGGACTCAAAAGAGTCGAATGGGACCGATTTCATGGATCCGGGTGGCCGGAGACGGCGGCAGTGTTCAGTTGCAGGCGGCCGGTTCTTCCACCGTTCGTGAAGGTATGTTCTAAGGTTGTTTTTGAAGCATGGAATGGATAGATAAAGTTGAGACTTAGAGTAGGTGACCTTTCTCGACCGGTCGGGGAGAGTAGGTGATGTCGAATTCGCTGAGTTCGATTGCCCATTGTAGAGTGATCGCGGGGATCCTCGTTCGGTTTGTCCCGCATGTGCTGGTCAATAGAGGGGTCCAGTGGGTCGACCCCATAGGCGGACTCGGCAATGGCTAGTGTTTTCGCGGGGTAGGTGATGGACTTTGATGCAAGAGTGACAGAGTTGCAAGTCCGAGCTGCCATCTGATCGCCTAGGACCTACTCGATACCCATGGGGGTCGGAAACTTCATGAGCATAAGTGGGTGGATATAACTACTCGGAGTTGGTTGATCAGACCATGACCTAAGATGACATTATAGGTGCTTGGGCAGTCGACCACGAGGAAGGGGGCCATGACGGTGGGGCGCTTCAGGTTTTCACCGACTGTGATGGGAAGGTTGATCGTGCCGATCAGGATAATGGAGTCCCAAGTGAACCTGAACAGTGGTGAAAGTGATCGGTCTAGCTCGGTCTCTTTGAGCTTAAGCTGTTTATAGGCTTCCATGAAAATGGCATTCACCGAGCTACTTGTGTCGACCATGATCCGTCCAACGTCGAAGTTGCTGATGATGGCTCAGATGATGAGAGGGTCGTCGTGTGGGTAGGTTACCCCATGCTGTTCCTCCTTTCAGAAGGATATGGCTTCCCAACTAGTGTGTGCCACATTCCGAGCTCGCCCTTCCGTAACCTGGAAGACCTGCTGATTGTGCCTCATGCTTCGGAGGAAGTCTTTTCTAGCTCGGTTCGATGTTAGTGGCGAGGTGATGCAAGTACTGCTGGTGATGGTGTTGATATGGGGATGCCGAGGCTGCTGTGGAGCATGTTGCAAGAACTGGTTGATCTTGCCGTCTCAGACCAGTGCCTCCACCAAATCCCTGAAAGCCACACATTGATCTATATTGTGGTCGTTGTACTTATGGTACTAGCAGTAGACGCTAGTGTTTTTGGCCAGTCGGCCTTTGCTGAGAGCTCAAGTCATCTTGGGAATCATATCATCCATGTTCATCAGAACATTCTCGTAGGAGGTGTTCAGAATCGTGTTGGTCTCATACTTGGACCCAGGGGGGTCGGTTTGGTGGCGATCGGGTCTTTGCACCTACTAGCCCTGCCCCTGATGGTGACCGTGGGTCTTCCCCTTCTTCCTCGAGCCGTAGGAAGGGATGTAGTCCTTCCTCTTCCCACTCGGAGAGTTTTGGTGATGGTTTTGGCTCGGTGCGGCTTGTTGAGGGGCATGCTGGGGGTTGAAGTAGCTAGGTCGGTGTGTGTCGACTGGGTTCCCCGTGCTGAGTCGGTAGGTGTTGCCCATTTTAGCACTGACCTTGCTAGTCAGTAGTTCGGCCTTGGCAAGAGTAGCTGCATGTTGCATCAACTTATTGCAAGTAGACCAACCTTGGGTATGCGCAGAGTATCTGAATTGGGACTCGCGCAGTCCTCCCCGGAATGCTGTAAAGGCTGTCTTGTCATCTGTCTCGGTGCACCGAGAGTATTCCAAGCTGAAACTGACAGGACCCGTCCCAACTGGACCTCGATAACCGTGCCCGGTCCTGCTCCCGTCTGACAAGTCAACTGAAGTCCCGAAAGTACCCTTCAGCACCTGTCAAACCAGGGATAACTGCCGCTCATGCCTCCGCCTCGAGATCAGCCCCAAACGTTGTGCCACGACCTGGAGGGTCATCAAAACAGAAAAGTGTGAGTGGACAAAAATATATTCGTTAAAACACATTTTAAAAGACATCATTTACCCTCCAGTTTATCAAACCTTGCATGCATAGGAAAAATATATGAATGACAATCACCGGCTTTCCAGCCAAACCATATAATAAGTCAAACTTCCGGCTCTCAGGCCAAACACATGAAAACATAGTCACCTGGCCACACGGACCAAAACTCGTACGCAATACCAGTACGCAACATCAAACAGTACTATACACAAGGTCACAATCAATTACTCAGTCAATCAATCAATCAATCCGCACTATTCACAAGTGCACAAACCATCACAATGTCACACCGGCACTACGCGTAGGCCATAACCCGTGTCTCAGTCATCTGGGAAGTCACCCCGAGCTCCGACTGTCCCGGCACGCATCACCCCGAGTGTTAGCCGTCTGGGAACACCCCGAGCTTCGGCTACCTGGGAATATATATCACCCCGAGTACCAGCCGTCTGGGAACACCCCGAGTTCCGGCTGCCTGGGAACAGTTACAATCATATCCCCGAGCTCCGGTCGTCTTGGAACACCCCTAGCTTCGACCGTCTGGGTATTCACAATCATAATGAAAATCATCCTGGATTATATCCCAAAATATCTCAATCAAATCCTTCACTTCCAACCAAGTCAAAGTCATTACCAACCGGGACTCAAGCCCAAAACATCAATAACACGCAAATCCGTGAAATCACATTAAACACAGTAAAATAATCCAAAAATCATCCTTGACTCATTAATTCATCAAAATATCCATGTTGAAATCATTTTGACTCCGGGCCTAGTCCACAATATCATTTACACATTTCTCGTAAAACGTGCTCGAATCACCGATTAAAATAATCATTAAATCATAAATAATCATGCACATCATCAGGACATCATTGCAAGTCAATTTATGCAATCAATCATGTAAAACATTTAACTATGCATGCATATCAATTTATAAAACAAACGTCCACTCACACACCGTCCAATTGCTCGTTTCCCGCGCTGCACGCGTTTCCGTAATTTCTGACACTTGCCAGGAATCCCGAATCCTGTCCAAAATCATTACTTAGGGTCACTAGGGACCTAATTATCATCATATTAATTTATCATAATTTTCCGGGAATTTAATATTAATTTAATACGTAACATAAATCTTCGGACCCTCGAAACATTATCGAGACGGCGTCCGATCGACTCGCAACCAACACCAAAAATGTTCGTTACCTTAAATAGGACAAGTCTCATGTTGAACTTACCTCGGGATTCCCCCTCACGCGCCCCCACGCGCCGCCGTGAGTGGCTGCGCGTGGGTGCCACGCGCCGTGAACAGTAACGGTGAACAGTGACCTTCTTCACCCGTTTACCTGGTAAACGGGTCCGGCTAGCCCGCGATGCAACCCGACTGGAATCCTGTCCATTCCGAGTTAATTCCTTCAATTAATTACTCTAATTGCATCATCATAAACCCAATTGCAGTTCTGTAATTTAATTTACAACAATTCTCACCTCAATCCCGTCGACTTCGAGTTTGAACGATCAAAGAACCCGCCATGGCTGTTCATCTTCGAATTACACCCATTTCCATCGAATTCGTGTAATTGATTCATTGAGAAGCATCGTGGGACACTGGGAAACACGTTTACAATATCAATTTCATCGTTCCACACCTCCAATCCATTCGACTCAAGCTCGAAAATCTGGTATCCTTCTCCGTTCTGTTCTAAGGCAAAACACATCGAATTGCCTTCAATTCTAATCGGTTTCGACTCGTCTCACTCCCAGGAGACTAAAACAAAGCTCAATTTCACTCAATTACATCCCCAAATTCAAATTCGATCCTAAGGCCCGTTTAAGGATTTTTCGGGTTTTTCTGGTTTTCAGTCGGGTTCGAAGCCCATCACTCCTCTTTCAATGTTCTCTCAAATTTCTCTTTGAATTGCACTTGATTTCCCACAAACCCAGCTAATGAATTTCAGATTCCTCCTGAGATCAAGTATGATGGTCTTTTGCTCTGTTTATTTTTGTCTTGGTCGAGTATGAACAAGTGCTAACTATGAAATAGATTAATTAATTAATGTAAAGAAGCACCCAAGTGCTACTCATCCATCAAATGAGAGTGACAGATGTCACTCAAAGACATAAGCTACTCATCAAAGTGGCTGAATCAGCCATCAACCGTACTAATCAATTAAACCCAGTCAAATTACCATTTTACCCTTACTAACATAAATTACCAAAATACCCCTCATAGTTCTGGACCCATAAGTTTCTCGTTCGGACTCCGATTGACGCATGCCGCCTGTCTACGGATTCAGCGTCCCGAGACCTATCTAACGGTGTTCTCGGAAAGTCCAAACAATGTCCCGATCAAAAGTCAACTTTCGGCCCCTTTCACCAACTTCCGCACGTCATAACTTTCTCCTCGAATGTCGAAATCGGGCGTGCCACCTGTCTATGAACTCGTGACGTCCCGAATCACGGTCATTGGTCAAAGTCCGTTTGACCGCTCAAATCAAAAGTCAACTTTTCGCCCAATTCCAGGGGCAAAATCGTCATTTTCCCCAAAGTTTCCAACTTTTCCCTTTTTGAATGTCCAGGTCGTCACAACCTTCCTCCCTTAGGGAATTTCGTCCCCGAAATTCAAACAACCTCTCCAGCAACAACCATGAAGACTCAAATCGTATCCAGTTTAATATCTCGGGTTCCCACCTGAACCCTCACTCGTTATGTATAACCAAACCACTCTTTCTATTTTTCCCAGCCCATCCAGAGCCCGCACAGCACATCCTGACTCATTCCGAGTCCTAAACCAACTCTTGACTCCTGTTGAGTCCAAATTCAATGTCGCGACTCCTCTCGACACCAAAAGTATCATGTACGAACATCAATGCCACCACTGGCATATCCGGTCACCTAGCACACATCCCTAGGCGAACCACATCCTATTCAGGATCTCCCACGTACACAAAGCCAATTTCCGGACTCCCTCTGAGTCCCATTACCCGCTATCCTCGGGTCAAGTTTATCCTGGGCCTAACATGCCCACCATAGACCATATCGTTATCATAACCAATCATCCGGACCAATACAAGTCCGACACAATCACAACACGTGATACAATACTCGACCCCCAATCCAGGGTCCAAATCACGTTAGGGATTTCCGACACCCTCATATCACATCTAATCACCAGGACGCGCACAGGGCTCGCATCTCGGAGGCATGGAAAATCCGTAACCAAATGCTCTGATACCAATTTGACAGGACCCGTCCCAACTGGACCTCGATAACCGTGCCCGGTCCTGCTCCCGTCTGACAAGTCAACTGAAGTCCCGAAAGTACCTTTCAGCACCTGTCAAACCAGGGATAACTGCCGCTCATGCCTCCGCCTCGAGATCAGCCCCAAACGTTGTGCCACGACCTGGAGGGTCATCAAAACAGAAAAGTGTGAGTGGACAAAAATATATTCGTTAAAACACATTTTAAAAGACATCATTTACCCTCCAGTTTATCAAACCTTGCATGCATAGGAAAAATATATGAATGACAATCACCGGCTTTCCAGCCAAACCATATAATAAGTCAAACTTCCGGCTCTCAAGCCAAACACATGAAAACATAGTCACCTGGCCACACGGACCAAAACTCGTACTCAATAACAGTACGCAACATCAAACAGTATTATACACAAGGTCACAATCAATTACTCAGTCAATCAATCAATCAATCCGCATTATTCACAAGTGCACAAACCATCACAATGTCACACCGGCACTACGCGTAGGCCATAACCCGTGTCTCAGTCGTCTGGGAAGTCACCCCGAGCTCCGAATGTCCCAGCACGCATCACCCCGAGTGTTAGCCGTCTGGGAACACCCCGAGCTTCGGCTACCTGGGAATATATATCACCCCGAGTACCAGCCGTCTGGGAACACCCCGAGTTCCGGCTGCCTGGGAACAGTTACAATCATATCCCCGAGCTCCGGTCGTCTTGGAACACCCCTAGCTTCGACCGTCTGGGTATTCACAATCATAATGAAAATCATCCGGGATTATATCCCAAAATATCTCAATCAAATCCTTGACTTCCAACCAAGTCAAAGTCGTTACCAACCGGGACTCAAGCCCAAAACATCAATATCACGCAAATCCGTGAAATCACATTAAACACAGTAAAATAATCCAAAAATCATCCTTGACTCATTAATTCATCAAAATATCCATGTTGAAATCATTTTGACTCCGGGCCTAGTCCACAATATCATTTACACATTTCTCGTAAAACGTGCTCGAATCACCGATTAAAATAATCATTAAATCATAAATAATCATGCACATCATCAGGACATCATTGCAAGTCAATTTATGCAATCAATCATGTAAAACATTTAACTATGCATGCATATCAATTTATAAAACAAACGTCCACTCACACACCGTCCAATTGCTCGTTTCCCGCGCTGCACGCGTTTCCGTAATTTCTGACACTTGCCAGGAATCCCGAATCCTGTCCAAAATCATTACTTAGGGTCACTAGGGACCTAATTATCATCATATTAATTTATCATAATTTTCCGGGAATTTAATATTAATTTAATACGTAACATAAATCTTCGGACCCTCGAAACATTATCGAGACGGCGTCCGATCGACTCGCAACCAACACCAAAAATGTTCGTTACCTTAAATAGGACAAGTCTCATGTTGAACTTACCTCGGGATTCCCCCTCACGCGCCCCCACGCGCCGCCGTGAGTGGCTGCGCGTGGGTGCCACGCGCCGTGAACAGTAACGGTGAACAGTGACCTTCTTCACCCGTTTACCTGGTAAACGGGTCCGGCTAGCCCGCGATGCAACCCGACTGGAATCCTGTCCATTCCGAGTTAATTCCTTCAATTAATTACTCTAATTGCATCATCATAAACCCAATTGCAGTTCTGTAATTTAATTTACAACAATTCTCACCTCAATCCCGTCGACTTCGAGTTTGAACGATCAAAGAACCCGCCATGGCTGTTCATCTTCGAATTACACCCATTTCCATCGAATTCGTGTAATTGATTCATTGAGAAGCATCGTGGGACACTGGGAAACACGTTTACAATATCAATTTCATCGTTCCACACCTCCAATCCATTCGACTCAAGCTCGAAAATCTGGTATCCCCTTCTTCCGTTCTGTTCTAAGGCAAAACAACATCGAATTGCCTTCAATTCTAATCGGTTTCGACTCGTCTCACTCCCAGGAGACTAAAACAAAGCTCAATTTCACTCAATTACATCCCCAAATTCAAATTCGATCCTAAGGCCCGTTTAAGGATTTTTCGGGTTTTTCTGGTTTTCAGTCGGGTTCGAAGCCCATCACTCCTCTTTCAATGTTCTCATCAAATTTCTCTTTGAATTGCACTTGATTTCCACAAACCCAGCTAATGAATTTCAGATTCCTCCTGAGATCAAGTATGGTGGTCTTTTGCTCTGTTTATTTTTGTCTTGGTCGAGTATGAACAAGTGCTAACTATGAAATAGATTAATTAATTAATGTAAAGAAGCACCCCAAGTGCTACTCATCCATCAAATGAGAAGTGACAGATGTCACTCAAAGACATAAGCTACTCATCAAAGTGGCTGAATCAGCCATCAACCGTACTAATCAATTAAACCCAGTCAAATTACCATTTTACCCCTTACTAACATAAATTACCAAAATACCCCTCATAGTTCTGGACCCATAAGTTTCTCGTTCGGACTCCGATTGACGCATGCCGCCTGTCTACGGATTCAGCATCCCGAGACCTATCTAACGGTCTTCTCGGAAAGTCCAAACAATGTCCCGATCAAAAGTCAACTTTCGGCCCCTATCACCAACTTCCGCACGTCATAACTTTCTCCTCGAATGTCGAAATCGGGCGTGCCACCTGTCTATGAACTCGTGACGTCCCGAACTACGTCACGGTCATTGGTCAAAGTCCGTTTGACCGCTTCAAATCAAAAGTCAACTTTTCGCCCAATTCCAGGGGCAAAATCGTCATTTTCCCCAAAGTTTCCAACTTTTCCCTTTTTGAATGTCCGGGTCGTCACAGAAACAGCCGGTGTACTCGCCCAGCGTCTCGGTCTCCCCCTACTTTAGGAGAAAGAGGTCTTCGCTGAAATTTGAATCATGAACTAGTTCAGGAAGAACTAGTTGATTACGGCCTCGGTGAGGATGGAACTGAACACTAGGTTACAGGCCTCATCGGTCAAGCTCGAGAAGGAGACGGCTGACCGAAAGTTATTCTGGTGGTTGATTGGATCTGTCTGTCCCTTGTAGAGGGGGACCTTGAGCGGTTTGATCGTGTGACCATGCTAGAAGAAATTGATCCAGTTTGTAAAGGGGGCCGTGCTGGGTCTGCCCCAATTATGTGTCTCGGGGGTTCCCTTTTCGGCCCCGAGGCACTTTACTCGATCAAGAAGTTGTTGGACGATTGGGTCAATAGTGGGAGATTTACTTGGGCAAGGGCAGATGGTGACTTACAGAGGTTTCGGTGCATCCCGATGAGACAAGTTCCCTCGGTTTCCCCTAGATATGTTACTACATGGGGGGCTGTCGGATCGTCGTGCACTGAGGATCTCTTGGGAGGAGTCGGCTCCTTCTGTAAGTGAGATGTTGGTATTTTTCCTGCCGAGAGAATACTGTCGAGGGCTAGCCTCGGGCTGCGTCCAGCCGATTTTTTTCGCCGTTTGCAGGCCCTTTTCCCAGAGGAATTTTAGCCGGACCAGGCTTAGCTACCTGTGCTTCGGTCTGGAGGTTCCGTTCAGAGCTTCGCGAGCGTCACGGTAGATCTTGGTACCCTGAGCGCCCTTCCCGGGTATGACCAGGAGTTTTTGGACCTTTTCGTTCGGTGCGGTTGCGATTGTGGTTTTGCCCTTATCAGTCTTCTGGCGGACCCTCTCGGCGCATTCGGTCACAACCTGGTCACCCCCGCGGATCTCTTCCTAGGCGCGACGGGCGTTCAGCTCGGCCTGTGCGGCTTGTAACTGGGCGACAACCTCAATGTATTTCCCGCTAAGTTCGGTGTATCGCACCTTAACTTGGAAGCCGTGGGCCCTTATCTCATCCATGTCCCGCTGTGGTTTTTCCAATGCTCGGAGCACCTCGGGGGAGGTGTTCATTAGCCCTCGGCCGGGTGCGGGTGTAACTTCGGTATCTACATTGTCGTGCATGCTGGCAGATGGGAGGGTAATGGTGTTTTTTGGCTCGGTAGAGTGGAGGGAAAACTTAGTCAGTTTACTATAGACGGCGCCAAACTGTTGATGCACAAAATGTACCAATTTAGGGAGCGAATGCTGCTTTGCCACGTGCCTTGGAATAGACCTGAAAAGGGAGAAAACTGGTTGGTCAGCCAGAGTATAGGCACCGGTGTGGTGCCAGCCCAAAGGTACTCCGATGCCCAAGTCAGTGGTCGGTCTGAGTGCTAAGGAGTGGTAATAATTGTATTTCCAAAGTAGTTGTCAATAGTAAATGCTTAGTTACCTTTATACGCTAAATGGAACCCTTTTGTATGGGTGTGGTGAGTATAATAAATACATTCTCCCGATGTGGGATAAATGTCAGCTGTTGTGGGGCCGACACGTGTAGAAGACGTCCACGTGTCGGTGCTGGCCAGACCCTACTAGGGTTTGCTTGTCTGAGTGGGCCTGGGCCCCTTGGGCTTGTGTTGGGCGGAGGTACTTGGCCCTCGGGTCAGTCTGGGCCTGACATACCGACCGACGGAGGGTGGTCCTCTAGAGTCTGCCTATGGCACGGTGCTAATAGAGGGC
Organism: Prinsepia uniflora; assembly: GCA_032719365.1. Classification (NCBI taxonomy): domain Eukaryota; kingdom Viridiplantae; phylum Streptophyta; class Magnoliopsida; order Rosales; family Rosaceae; genus Prinsepia; species Prinsepia uniflora. The sequence goes on from CM064872.1 coordinate 59,472,535, forward strand.
TGGACCTATCGGTCGGTCTGGGCCTCTGGAGTTGGTCTAGGCTGATGTATTTGGTAGCGGACTGGGCCTTCTGGTGGGGTTGGGCCCCTTGGTCGGTCTGGGCCGATATGTTATGAACAATGATAATTATTGTAATTTAATATTAATATTAATTGTCTATTATTAAGAATAATGACAATTAACTCTCGGGGAGAATATTAATATTACGGAGATTTCTAACCAGATTAAATAATGTACTTAGTTGGTAAATAGATTATTTAATGTGTGGGTGTCTACAAGTAGTTGGTATTATTGTCAAGGGCAATTTGGTCATTTTGGGAATTATGGGCCACGTGACAGCTCTACAATTTTTAGGTGATTTTGGGTTCCACAATAAAGAAAAGAAAAAAAAACAAGTTGATTTTGCTAATTGAGGAAGCTGTTGGTGGAGCTTTCCTTATGGCATTGTGTTGTTGAAAGATGCTTATTGGTGGTGGTGGGTAGAAGAAACGCAGTAACCCTCGGACAAGCTCGGGAGGAGATCAAAATTTGTGAGGAGATAGAGAGGAGATTATGAAATTTCTTTTATTTTTTAATAGAAAATATAATAAAATGAGCAAATTTCTTAATTACCCTTACTAAGTTTGTAATATTACTACCACGTCATCAAGATTAACGGTGTTACTAATTTTGACTGACGGATTGTGCAACGTTTTTGACCTTGTACTTGTTCCTAGTGCTCATTGAGGCAAATTTTTGTTCCTGGTGCATTTTGATAATATTATTTTTGTTCCTAGTGCATTTAGCCTAATAAGTCAAAGAAATAAGGAAGGGAAACAGAGAGGGAAAGAGACAAAGAGAAAGAAATCAGGAAAAGAGAGAAATAAGAATCGTGAAAAGCCTAGAACTTTTTTCCGTGAACAACCGAACAGGATGTTGAGGAATTAGACGGAAATTGCTCGAATTGAGATTGTAAGTGCCTTCCTTGAACCAATAGGAGCAGAACCATAAAAAAAATGGATGACAATTACTTAGGAACGAACCAGGAACAGAGTTCAAAATTTGAAATTTAAAGTTTTAACGGGTTCGAGGATTTAAGGTCTTAAATTGAACTTAAAATCATGTTTAGGGGTTCATTCCGAGTATGTTTGTGAGGTTAATTGTGAGAAATGATCAAGACAATGGAAGAATTGAACTCGGGCCACAAAACCGGGGTCAGGACCAAAGTTGCAGATCCATCACAGTAATGAGAAGATGAATAGTGGCTACACGTGAGGCCCATGCGCACCGCTTTTTTTTGGGGGGGGGGGGGGGGGGGGAAGGGGAGAGGTGCGTGTTACTGTGTCTCGAGATGCGATCAACATATATTTTTTTTTAGTTTTTGATATTACGAATCCAACGGTATATTTTCGAGGCGATTGAGTATCATTTCAGGGCAATTTTGACTGTCCGAAGGTTTAGGGATTGTTTTTAATTCATTTAAAAATCCCAAAAAATTGTGGGAATATAGTATGAACTTATTGAGATGACTAGTGACCTTAGATATGATTTTGATAGGAGGTGACTTTCTCGAATTTTATAGAAATGCATGCAATTCAGTTCGATTGCGTGTACGGTACGTGTGAATCAACGTTTATTTTTATTAAAATATTATGCATGCATATTTATGTATTTTAAATGTTTTTCTAGTTGGTTTTGATGACGTTTGAGTGATTGATATTTTTATACAATTTTTGACGATTTTTACGGAAATTACTTTATGGCATGTTTTATGAGAATTATTTTGAATTATATTTCCGAATTTTACATAAATCATGGTTTTGGGTAAAGTACGATTAAAGTGTGTTTCTCGATGCTTGTGATGAAAATGCTTGTGATGTGGGATTGTTACGATTAATGGATGATTTCTGTGGAAAAGGTTACTTATGCACATTTTTACTAGATTTCATATAAAATGTATTTTTGGGCATTGGCTGCGGTTTCTAAATCGAGATTTTGAATAAAATTAATGGATAATATAAATGTGTGATTCCTCGATATTGGTGCACTGTGATGAGAATTATGTATGTGTGCGAATAACCCTTATCGTGATGCGTGTTGATTGACTGGGTAGTCTCAGACGTCAAGCGGGGCTCCGATTCCTGGGACTAGTGACAAGGATGTCAAACTGGGCTCTGGTTCCCGAGTGCTTATGTGGTGTGCCTACCGGTAGTGCAGTTCACTGTGTTGACTGATATTGTGAATCGAGGACAAATTGGATGTGAGTTGATTATGTGTGATGACTGTGCTGGCTTTGTGTTGACTATTATGGTTACTTGTGTGATGATTGCATTGGTCTACTGTTGCTTTTGACATAAGGATTCATTTCACGTATTTCGAGGCTATAAATGGTGTTTTGTGTTAATTGAAACTTAATGGTTTTTGTATGCATGCATAGTTTTAAAAAACGGAGGATAAATATTGAATGTTTTCAAATTATATTTTAAAAATATTTATTTTTGTCCACTCACAAGGTTTTCGACTTTTTGTGGTTTTTGTAACCCTTCAGGGCCATTGCATGAAGTTCTTGGTTAGATGAGAGGCAGAGGCATGATGGTAAGATAAATATCTCTTTTCTGACAAGTTGAGGGTAATTTTGGTATTGTGGATTACTTGTCAGACAAGAGCAGGGCCCAGATGTGGTTTACGAGGTGTTTTTAGGTTTGGGCTCTGTTAGCCCAAGCCTGAACAAGTGAACTTCAACAGATACTTGATGGTTGCTCAACTACGGTCCGTACTTGCCCTTCTTTCTCTTGGAAATTCTGAGATTTGGCCCACACTCCAACTTTCTATTGCTCGTAGTTTCGCTCAAGTTTCGAACGCCATGCTTCTACTGCTACAAGGGTGGATCGCCTCCTCCCCACTTTCCGAACCAGTTATATCAACTAGCGACTGATGCAAGCACTCTCCTCACTACATTGATGGAAGTCGTGCTCTAACGATTACAATTCATCATGGGTTGGAGTTTCTACCAATTCAACATTCTGGAGACAATTCAGCTCATGCAGTGCACTATGATAACTGTCCAAAAGGTTTGTAACTTGCGTTGTGACAGAATCAAAGAACGGCGAGGCACCAAGGATGGAATTCAGGGCGTTCTTGACTTCACTCAAATCTGGAACATCGTCCCCTCTGGCAAGGACTTCTAAGGCATGTCGAATCACCTCTTGAATAGATCAGGAGGGACCAGTGGTGGAGGTTGGGGCCAAAATCCTGAAGGGAGGAAAAAGAAAAGACGTGAATTAGTGTTCTAGAATTTGAACCTCCGAAGGGTCCTGGGCCTGAGATAGGGATAAAATTTAGAACCACTAAACGCGGGAAGAAGAGTAAGTAGAGATAATACTTGTTCAACATTTGGAGGGATCTCATGACCAATACTAATCGAGCCATAATCTAGGGTAATCACAAGAGGAGTGTGTGGAATGCCACATACCTTTTCCATACCAGTTGCCACTTTTAACGTTTCCCTAACAGGCGACAGAGGAGGTGAGCAAGCTGTTTCCTCAGGATCCTTTCCCTGAGGAAGACTATTGTGGTTGCCTACCAGGGGCATTGGCTGAACAAGCCTAACCAGAAACAGTCCAGGACTCGAATTATCTATTGCTAACTGGTTGGTATTGACACGACCCATCCCAAATCCCCCCGGGATTAACACGGGATGTGTCATGCTCCTATCTGACACGAAGTGTCAGACAAGGAATAATTCAACCTCAGTCTGTTCGGGGCTTTTAGAGCGCACCAGGATCAGAGGAGGAGTGTGAAGTCTTGGTCACTGCTACAGCCCGCATCCGCGATCAACCTGAAGGGCATTAAAATCAATTAAAAGCAGTGAGTGGACGAAAAATCAATAGTTTAATAAAACTTATTTCATAAAAAGACATTTATACCATTTCACTAAAAATCATACATGCATTTGAAAACTCGTTATCTCAATCAAATCAAATATAATAAAAACCGTTTATAAAACCGAAGTCATTTCCTTCCTCAAATCATTAGGGCCTTAGCCCAAAACCACAGAATCAATCATATGGGAACTCAACCCAAAATCGTAAAATACCAAAATCTGTAAATCCAAATCCAAGTGGGCCACTGCCCAAATCCATAAACACAAATCCATAAACACAGAAATACCATTTCGTAAATCCAATAATTCTTGTTTACCAAATACCCATCCTCGGCATCCCAGATGCCTAGCGTCCCAGACGCTTGACGTCCCAGACGTCATATCTCACAGTCTAAGGCTATGCGTGCCACCTGGGGTATCTTCAGGTTAATCTATGATATCCCAGATGTCTGACGTCCCAGACGTCTGATCATAGCAATCCTACTCCTGAGTCACCATACGGTCTGGTTGCTCCGTATAATGATCCCTTGCAGGCAATGCACCGTGACTTCCCCAGTGTCCCAGACATCTAGAGGAGACCATCCACATATCCTCATATAAGGATGGTATATGGAAAACAGTTTGTAAAGTCATTTCAAGACATCTTAAAGAGGCCATGCTCGAAATTTCCATAAAGTCACCGTAATTCCAGAAATGGGTCTTATGCCTGAAGTATACTTATCATAAACCATTTCCACAAATCCAATTTCCAAAACTCATAGGGTCTCAGCCCGAAATTCCATTTCACAAACTAACTAGGCCTCTAGCCCGATTATATAAGTCAACTGGGCCTCAAGCCCGATCATGTAAACCAACTGTGCCCCCGACCTGATGCCTTATTAAATAAAATGGACTCCAAGTATGAGGGTTCGTAAATTAATTAGGTCTCAAGCCCGGTTCCATGTTTCCAAATCCGAAATCATACCATTGAACCATTATTAAAATCACAATCACATAGAAATACAGTATAAAACAGTAAAACCTCAAAATACGTGCAAATATGTAAATCACCAATACCACAATCATCGTCATAGAAATCACATATATAAAACATATAAAACAGTTATGCATGTATTAGAGTTTAGAAAACAAGGTCCACTTACAGGCCATACTAGCTGCCAGCTCGATACACGTGTCATAATCTTCCCTGGCTAAATCATCATCTCTTGAACTTCTGGACCTATCCAAATCACATCCAAAGGTCACTAATCAACTATACAAGTCTATAGGATAAACCCCCAAAACTCCCGAAAAAGTCAACATGTCCTGGACACGTTTCCTGAGGTGAAAAACCTCAATTTGACCAACGAAACTATCTCTGATCGACACGAAATCACCACCATTGGTTTCGTATAGTCAAAACCTAAAAGATGGTGGTGGTCCCACCTCGAGTACTGTTTCCATGCGCCCTCACGTGCCAGGCCAACGCCCTGGTCAACCCTGCTACAATAATGATGACGTCATCACTAACAGGTGTCAGACTAACACGTGTCACGCTCTGGTTGGCTGCTGGTCTGACAAGTCTGACATGATGACGTCAACATGATGTCATCATTCCTGACATTCGGTCGGGTCGGCCCGAAAGCCTGCAACCAGGTCACCGTGACCCGCGACTTGACCCGATCAGTTCTTCCAACTCTAGCCACCATTTTCAAAGTGGTTTGCCCCTATATGCTCATCTAAGCCTCCTCTAGGGTTCAATGAATTCAAAGACAACAAAAGATCACGAGATTCATACCTACGATTCAAAACCCGTAGCCCAGAATTCCTCCTCCCTATTCCTCACTTTTCCGGCCACCTGGATCCACGAAACCAACACTAAATAACCCATTCCTATCCCTAGAATCATTTTAAGCCAACAAACCAACCCATACACTTTAAAACTGAGAGCTTCAAAAATGAATAGAAATGGGTAGTTCTCGGGTTTTCCAGCCTACTTCCACCGTGTCACCGCCGTGGGCCCTCCAGTCGACTCCTCTGGCTTCCTAGCCTCCCTCTGTGTCTAGCCTAGTAATGGTCTGGGGTGGGTGTGTGTGGGTTGGATGGTTTGAATTTTGGTTATGGTTTTTTTTCTTCACAAGTTCAAGAGAATATGGGAGACGGAGATGAAGTTTGATGATGATGGAGATGATCAGATGAGAGGGATGAAGGGTGAGGATGAGAGGGCCGAGAGAGATCTGAACGGTGAGGGGGGAGGGGGTGAAAGATGTGTTAAATGGCTAAAATATATATATATATAATCAACCAACGGGAGCAAGATCCATAAAATAGGGAAAAGTGGCCATGGGATGAGTGACACTTGTCACTCATCCAAGGGTTCTGGGTTATTTTAATTATTTATCAAAACCTATTATTTTATTATTTTTTAAATTGAATTCCCGGGACGTAAGTTTAACTAATTTCGTTTCCGTGACCATAACTTTTAAGTCGAACGTCCGTTTTTGATGTGCCGCCTATTTACGGACTCGTAACATCCTGACCTACGAAACGGTCCTCGGTCCTTGTATGTTGGACTCCCCAGGTCAAAAGTCAACATTTTGAACAAATCTAAGGGTAAAATGGTCATTTTACATCGTCTGCCCAAATTCTCTCAACTAATCAAGGATTAGTCACATTAATTCATAATTATTTAATATTTAATCTCGATATTTGGGATGGGTCGTTACAACCTTCCACCCTTAACAAATTTCTTCCTCGAAATTTAAACTATCCAAGTCCACATCCAATTCGTTGAAATTTGAACCTACCTCACATTTATTCTATGTATTCACGTGTACATACCAAATCACCAACTACAGTACCTCCCGGTGCCTAATGTCACACCCATAGCTACTTATACCCGAGGTGCAAGTATAAGTCCACAAATTGACCACAATTTCCCACTCACGAGGTGTGATCCCCGTACCGACACCACCTGACAATTCTGCCATTACGCTGACACTTCCCAAACTATCACCACTTTGACAGTCGTTAGCCAATTCGACATTCCTCCCACACCGGGAGTTATCCAATCTCACAATTTTTCTGCATTTCCTGAATTTTACCATGTCAACATGACACGTCCCATAACGTCGCACTTAGCTGGCACTCAAGGCTCCATGGTCACTACTCGAGTCATCAACACAATCCTGACTCACCCTTGAGTCGCACTAAGATACCTCGTACTAGAACTCCCTCAATATAGCGTAAGATCAACAGCATGATCTTACCTCGCAAGACAAGCTCAAACATGTGACATTTATTGTTCTCGGTGATCACATCAGTTAACTCCCTCAGCGATCCATGCTCACGCTAGTGAGAGTCATAGAGTAGTAACTTCACTTAAAGCAAGCCGTGGTTACACTGACCACCAACTCATTTCACCTGTGGATACACAGTCCACGTCTCATTCACCTGGGAACTTGCAGTAAAGATTTCTTACTTTAAATTTCAATATACATTAAAATCAGCTCGATAGGATCCCCCTAACGATGAAATGAATCTCACTCAACCAGTGTGCAACTGGACCCCATCGAATACCTGCCCATCAGTGATCACATCCCCGCTCTAGGGTTCCACTAGCCATCCATGGCTCTGAGCACCTGCTCATACAATCACTGAACCCATCAAAATCACTCTGCCTCAGCGCATATTATCTAATGTCCAGCCCACACTCTCAACCAATCCAATGATATCGGAACTAAGCCGATTACCAACACGTTCATCAATATACCAGTAGTACATCCTATATACCGTCACCAGGCACCACTCAGGCCTGCCCAGTATTGGTCCTTACTCAACGTACTCAGTACATACATCCATCCACCAACCAGCCCACTACATACCTCGTAGCTAATCACACTTCAATTCTGGAGTCTATCTGTCCAATCTCGCATGAGACAAACTACACACTCCAGCTCAGTATCCATTATGAGTCTCCTGGTCACTCGACCACATCCAAAGAATGCCCAAACTCACTGATGTCATCCAAGACGTACCAATTTGAACTTGTCAGGTACCTACTCATATGTTTACTATATCATATTCGATTGATTTCATAAGGAAACCAATCCCAGTAATACACATCACTTACAGAGATAGCCTCCGCCCGACAGTCACTGACACATCCAGTCTGAATGAGTGAATCTAGGATCTATACTCATCCACATATCAAAGACAGATCAAATACATTCCTCACATATCCTAAACATACCACTTCTTCTATCCAAGACCCAAACGCACTCATATAATCAAGACAGAGCCTACATATTCCAAATCACTCAATTACCGCCTCATACTAGATTAACTTCGAAAAGAAGTCGACCTAACATTCCCATATCCAAGACCATACCCACTCACATATCCAAAACAGAGGTTGGATAATAATTTCGTCCTATTCCAAGAATTCTTCAACTGTCTCACAACACGATTCCCCTCTGTTCCAAGCTTAGCATAATCAGCAAGGCGAAGTCTGCCAGCACAGCACGAAAACACAATCCACGCCATTCTGATCCACCACATAACTTGATCATCAATATCACAATCCAGATCCATCACAACATCACCCGATCATTAACATCACGATCCTTGATCGTCACAACACCCTATATCCTCAACACCACGATCCTGATCCACCTAGGATCCACGCATGCACACTCCTAGCTAACTACTAGGTTTCAGGTCATAGGTTCTTACACCCTCTTTGATTCCTTCGACATTCACATCACTCCTCAACCATTTTCCACATATAACAGATAAGTTAAAGATGAGACACGTCTAGATTGTGGGTCCTCTTCAATTACCTCATATCGATCCTCGTCATCCCACCTAGGGAAAATCAAGGATGATCCAAGACAATGACACTAAAATTCATCCTATGTGAATGCAACCAAAAATCCACTACAATCACGTCATCTGGTGCCACCAAGCACCATCTGCTAAAGAGAAGGAAATGGGAAGTCGCCCTTAGTGACTTCAGAATATCTATCACCAATGCAGAATCAATCACTCTTATCATCATCTCAATCACAACTTTTCTTGATTCCGAAGTTCCAACCACGATGGAACCAACTTAACTATACCTCCAAGTCTTCAACTCACTCGAACATCAACCACGTGTCCGTACCAAGCTAACTTAGTACCCCAACTCGCTTATCTGTTTATACCGTTTCATCCAATCACCACTTAGTCATCTCAATCACATCAGTTATCTCAATCACGGTTGAATTAGAGTCCCAACACATCTCAACCACTGCTAGATCCCATCCAGTCCTTCTCTATCATATTTGTCATCTCGACACAATTCCCAAGAATCAACACTGGTCGACGAATCCTCATTGTCAGATCAACACAAAACCCAAGCACATCACAACTGAGTCACATCTTCCGCTCATGGCTCAACCTCACTCATCGTCATCGCAATCACTGGCACACAGCGTACAAATCAGACCCAACTAAATCTCAACTCATACCGAGCTAGAATCCACAATCTATGTTCAGGTTGGAGGAACTCTACCTCCCTCAACTCACCAACTCTGGGTACAATCACCTTGATAATTCATTCAAGGAAATGAACGTTCCTTCGATTCTCAACAACCACAACTACATCCACCCTCGATGGAAGTGCCTGCCACAATCTTGTGTAGACCCAACCACCAAACATCGCTATCGAGAATCCGCATCCAAGCGTCAACACTACTAATCGGTCTACCCCGAGACCCTAAATATCATCTCATAATGGTACTCACGAATCAGATTCCATCATTTCACTTAGTTCCTGACCATTCAATCTTCATAGTCTCAACTAGACTCAACTAGAGTCATCCACTAGGTCATCCATGACCTCATCTGTACCTTGTCGCACAATCACCAAAGTTGACATGACATGACCAACCAATGGTCTCGACTCCAAAAAGTCGCCAAAGTCAAACCGCTTGCCGACTCACATTTCTGAACCATACATCATACACTAGGGTTACCCCCTAAGGTCATCTACTAACTCCGTTGTACTTATATTCTCTAAACCATCAATCACAACTAGGGTTAGAGGAACCCGGTTGCTCTCAGAAGCACCACTATCCTGACATGACCGTCTAGCAGTCCCACACGGTAATCTCGTCATGTCAGACCCTGTAATATTGTGATAGACGATCCTGACATAACCGTCCCACAGTCAAAACTCTAAAGCACTGCTACGTTCATCCCTCAGTAGGATCTTTCACTGCCCAACCACGACATAACTATGGCAAACTCAGGCACCAAATACCGAACCAAAACTATCCACGATTCATTTCCACTAACTCTAGTACTATTACCTTAACAACCAGGTTGATAACGAACTGCAGCCCATAGAGACATCACATCCTTAACCTGCACGTACCACAAGAGCAAACCATGCTCTGATACCAAGCTGACACGACCCATCCCAAATCCCCTTGGGATTAACGCGGGATGTGTCATGCTCCCATCTGACACGAAGTGTCAGACAAGGGATAATTCAATCTCAGCCCGTTCAGGGCTTCCAGTGACAGGACCGCCCTCGAAAGGGGCATCGATAGCCGTGCCGGGTCCTGCTCCCGTCTGGCAAGACGACTGAAAATCCCAAGTTACCCTCAGTACTTGCCAAACTAGGGATAGCCACACGTATTTACTCATGCCTCCACCCCTCGTACTGCCTCGAACAACGCGCCACGACCTGGAGGGTCAATAAAAACCAAAAGGTGTGAGTGGACAAAATAAATCAGTTTAGCAAAACAGTTACAACAAACGTTTTTACCCTCCGCGTAAAAACCAATGCATGCATACAAAAATCATTTCGCAATCGGTTAAGATTTTTCCACATAAGAAAAACTGTGTATCAAATTTCAACATAAGGAAAAACTCGTATGAACCTCAAATCATTTTTTTTCCCTTTCTCAACCATCGGGTCTTAGCCCGCAATTATAAACACCGGGCCTCAGCCCAAAACCACGAATCAAAACCAAATGTACAACATGATCCAAAACCAACAACCATATACCGGGCCACTGCCCAACTCAACCGAAACATCAGAAATAATCAATAAATCGCAAGTCAATCATTTTGCTGGATATCAAGTGCGCCCGAGTCTTTAAACTCAAAACCATGCGCATAAACAGGCCTTCCCGGGATATCAACGAGTCTTTAATCTCAGAACATAATCAATAGGCCTCGGGGGTATCACAGTAACCGAGTCTTTAAACTCACGAGTCTTTAAACTCATTAAGGGCCCTCCCCCGTCATCAATTAACCGAGTCTTTAAACTCAAAACGTGCTCCAGCAATAGCACCCGGGTCTTAAAACCCAAAACAGTTTTCAACGGGTCTTTAAACCCCCAAACAGTTTTCAGCGGGTCTTTAAACCCCAAAACATTTATCAATCACGACAACGTGGGATCCATCCCAAAATCACATCCCGAATTCGAATTCGTAACAATGATTCCGTAAGCCGGCATCCGGAAGCATCATTCCGAACCCAAACCAAGAATCCGCTTTACTATTTCCGAAAACCTAAATCACGTAAATCAAAGTTACTTTTATGCCCCGAGCATTAAGCCCGAAATCACCTTTTTCAAATCCATTTTAATTCTTAGAAATCACTTCTTTCTCAAATTTCATGTTCAACACGTCAAAACCACAACCATAATCACCAAAATCACGATCCAAGCAGAACATACTCAAAACCCATTTTTAAAATCCTCAAAATCACAAGTCTCATTTTAATTCCCCGATTCAAACATCAACAGTGATCAAATCACAATAACTCGAAATCTCGTAAAACGTGCAAATCCGGAACGTTCTCGAAAAACGTGTCAAAATCGTAAGTCACACTCGCAAATCATAAACAACCTTCTTAAATCATTTTACACCCATTTCATATAACTTCTTTCATTAAACCATCATTAAGCACACGAGTGACCATAGTCTCGAAATACGTGTAATTTCACATGTATAGTAAAAATACGTATAAATACGGGAATCGAATACGTATAAATGCGGAAATCAAAATCAATCACAAATTATAATCATAATCATGAAATCATAGAAATAATTTATGCATCCATTAAATTTTGAAAGCAACGTCCACTCACACACCAATTTTAAGGCTCGGTTTCGCCCGTACGCATGCCCGTAATTTCCGATATTTTCCAGAATTTCGAATCCTGTCCGAAAACATACTTTAGTGTCACTAAGGGCTTAGATAACAACCTACTAATTTCCCATAATTTTCCGGGAATTAATCGTTAATTACAAACGTAACATAAATCTTCGGACCCTCGGAATAACATCGAAACGGTGTCCGATAAATTCGATACCAACGTTAAAATGTTCGTTACAATGTGTAGGACAAAAGCCATTTTGAACTCACCTTGAAATTCGGGTCCACGCGCCGCCGTGAGTGGCTGCGCGTGAGCCCACGCGCCTGCTACAGTACCCCTGCACAGTCATCGTTCTCACCCGCCAAACCTGCAATACGGGTTGTTCAACCCGTGCGAGGACCCGATTAGCATCCCTTCAATTAGACATTATTTTGAACGATTTAACACACCATTAGCTTCGCAACCAATTGAATTAGGGATCAGTAATGCTCATTACCGTCGTCATAACCTCGAACTACCTCGACTCAACCTAAGTTTCCAAATCGAGTTCCTCGTCTGAGTTTGTCTAATAACCAAGGAAGTCTTCAATTAGCTTGTAGTCTAGCATAATAACCTCATGGTAAGGATGAATTGAAATCCAATTTCACAAACACTTACCTCAATTTGCACAAACACAAGGCTCGATTTCCCGGCCACCCGTGATGACCGTCCATGGCTCCAGGAGCTTCAAAGCTTGAAATCAACGATTTGGATCGACCCCATGAAGTTCCAGAAGACTCGTTCGAGCCTCAATTTGGCTTGGGCTGGCCTACATTTTGAAGCTGGAATTAAATTCCCTCAAGAATAAGTTTCGGGTTTTTGGAACTCCCTCACCCGGTTTCCTCCTTTTCTTTCTTTTCTCTTTCTCATAACTGTGCTCTCGCCTCCAAGACCCCTTTCTCGTTCACAATTTCACTCAAATTGGCCTTGGAAGGGACGATCATACCCAGCACAAAGTCCCTATTTTCCCAGTTCAATGGCACTCTTCCCGGCTTGTTTCCCGCACTCCTCTCGACCAGCACATTCGTGCCCTGTCTACTGTCTTTGTTCCCGCACCAAAACAATAACAATACGCCCCAAACCATCCTCAGTTCATCGTGGTCTCAGGAATTTGATCAACGTGGGAAGCAGCCTCTGTTTTCTTCCCAATTTCAGAAACACCAGCCGCACTCCACCACTGCACGCCGTGTACAGCTCCACCCAGGCCTTAAACAATTCACCCGTGGCTTTAAATTCCACACCACACTCACACACACTGATCAAGGATGGTTAAACAATTCATCACGCACTGTACGCCAAGTCCCACTCTCTGTTTTTTCAATTCAAAAAAAGATGCACTAAGCCCATACACGGCTGTTGCACAAAATAGCAGCCAAAATTACCATTATACCCTCAATTGACAATTTACCAAATTACCCCTCACCATCCGTGACCCGTAACTTGGTCAATTGAACTCTGATCGACGCGTGCCGCCTGTCGTTGTACTCGGGGCATCGAGACCATCCTAATGGTCCTCGGCCCTCGGCTAACCCCGATCAAAAAGTCAACATTTTCCCTTATTTCGTCCAAATTACGATAATGCCCTTGGGCTTCCGAACGTCATAACTATCACCTCGAACGTCGGAATCGAACGTGCCACCTGTCTATGATCTCGTGACGTCCCAAACTACATCACGGTCACTGGTCAAAGTCCATTTGACCGCCCGAATAAAAAGTCAACGTTTTGCCCACGACTAGGGGCAAAACGGTCATTTTGCATCGTTCGTCCGATTCCACCCAACTAACCACCGATTAACCCTCATTAATCATGATTAGTTACTAACCTAATCCCGAATTCTGGGACGGGTCGTTACATCCAGAGCGCGCCAGGATTGGAGAAGGAGTGTGAAGTCTCGGTCGCTGCTACAACCCGCATCCATAATCAACCCGAGGGGCATTAAAATCATTTAAAAGCTGTGAGTGGACGAAAAATCAATAGTTTAATAAAACACATTTCATAAAAAGACATGTATGCCCTTCACTAAAAAGCATGCATGCAATCGAAAACCAGTTATCTCAATCAAATCAAATATAATAAAAAATCGTTTATAAAACCGAAGTCATTTCCTTACTCAAATCATTAGGGCCTTAGCCCAAAACCATAGAATCAATCGTATGGGAACTCAGCCCAAAACTGTAAAATACAAAAATCCATAAATCCAAATCCAAGTGGGCCACCGCCCAAATCCATAAACACAGAAATGCCATTTGGTAAATCTAATAATTCATGCTTACCAAATACCCATCCTCGGCATCCTAGATGCCTAGCGTCCAAAATGCCTAGCGTCCAAAATGCCTAGCGTCCCAAACGCTTGACGTCCCAGACGTCATATCTCACGGTCTAAGGCTAAGCGTGCCACCCGGGGTCTCTCCGGGTCAATCTCTGACATCCCAGATGTCTGACGTCCTAGACGTCTAATCATAGCAATTCTGCTCCTGAGTCACTATACGGTCTGGTTGCTCCGTATAATGACCCCTTACAAGCAATGCACCGTGACTTTCCCAATGTCCCAGACATCTATAGGAGACCATCCATATATCCTAATATAAGGATGGTATATAGAAAACAGTTTGTAAAGTCATTTCAAGACATCTCAAAGGGGCCATGCCTCGAATTTCCATAAAGTCATCGTACTTCCAGAAATGGGTCTCATGCCCGAAGTATACTTATCATAAACCATTTCCACAAATCCAATTTCAAAAACTCATATGTTCTCAACCCGAAATTCCATTTCACAAACCAACTGGACCTCAAACCCGATCATGTAAGTCAATTAGGCTTCAAGCCCGATCATGTAAACCAACTGGGCCCCCATCACGATGCCTTATTAAATCAAATGGACTCCAAGTCCGAGGGTTCGTAACTCAATTGGGTCTCAAGCCCGGTTCCATGTTTCCAAATCCGAAATCATACCATTAAACCATTATTAAAATCACAATCAAGTAGAAATACAATATAAAATCGTAAACCCCAAAATACGTGCAAATATGTAAATCACAAATACCACAATCATCATCATAGAAATCACATATGTAAAACATATAAAACAGTTATGCATGCATCACAGTTTAGAAAACAAGATCCACTCGCAGACCATCCTAACTGCCAACTCGATACACGTGTCATAAGCCTCCATGGGTAAATCACCATCTCTGAAACTTCTGAACCTATCCAAATCACACCCGAAGGTCACTAATCAACTATACAAGTCTATAGGATAAATCCTCAAAACTCTCGGAAAAGTCAACATGTCCCAGACACGTTTCTCGAGGTGAAAAATCTCGATTTGGCCAACTTAACTATCTCTGATCGACATGAAACCACCGCCATTGGATTCCTATTGTCGAAACATAAAAGATGGTGGTGGTCCCACCTCGAGTATTGTTCCCACGCGCCCTCACGCGCTAGGTCAACGCCCTGGTCAACCTTGCTACAATAATGATGACGTCATCACTAACAGGTGTCAAACTGACTCGTGTCACACTCTAGTTGACTGCTGGTTTGACATGATGATGTCAGCATGACATCATCATCCCTGACAATTGGTCGGATAGGCCCGAAAGCCTGCTACTGGGTCACCGTGACCCGCGACTTGACCCGACCAGTTCTCCCAACTCTAGCCACCATTTTCAACGTGGTTTGTCCCTGTATGCTCGTCTAAGCCTCCTCTAGGGTTCTATGAATTTAAAAACAACAAAAGATCACGAGATTCATACCTACAATTCAAAACTCGTAGCTCATAATTCCTCCTCCATGTTCCTTGCTTTTCCGACCACCTAGATCCACGAAAGCGACACCAAATAACCCATTTTGTCCCTAGAATCATTTTTAAGCCAACAAACCAGCCCATAGTTTCGAAAATGAATATAAATGGGTGGTTCTCGGGTTTTCCGGCCTACCTCCACTGTGTGTCGCCACCGTGGGCCCTCCAGTCGACTCCTCTGGCTTCCTAGCCTCCATCTGTGTCTACCCTAGTAATGGTTTGAGGTGGGTTCATGTGGGTTAGATGGTTTGAACTTTGGTTATGGTTTTGTTCTTCACGAGTTCAAGAGAATATGGTTTTGTGGCCTCGCAGTCTTCCTGATTTGCATCATTTCTGCCAAAGACAGATCATCAATGGAGTCATCCCCCAAATTATATATCTTCTTATTTTCCTCTTTGTGGTAGCAGGACTAATAGAGGTTGCAAGGGCAGGGGCTAGTGTAGTCTTTGCCACCGATGAGGGGGAGCCTACTTCCTTGCCCTTACGATTAGAATTATGCGGGGGACTCGGAGCACCTATGACAAGACACGGGTTTAACAGAGAAATACAAGATCCACATAGAATATTGAAATTTGGATAAAACAAAATTACCAAGAGAGTCGAGGGAAGCAGATACCACATCCATCTCCATGAGGCCCACAGGTCTTTCCTTGATCAACCTTTCACTTGAAATGCTGACAAGGGCTATTGGATCATCGACCCCTTCCACTATAAGGGCAACGTCATCAACTCTAACTATAACATTCAAAAATACATAAGGAAGTGTGAAGGGCATATGATTTTCGACATTTCAAAGAGGAAAGTAACTTACTAACGAGGGGAACAACATTCTACTCTTGGAAAATCTCGATAAAAGTCGCGACCTCGCTAAGAAAGCTCTCTGTGGATGTCAGGACCCACCTCGGTTCCACCCCGAAAATCGAAGTAAATCTTGCTCCCGTCTGACACCCCGACACAAAGACCAAAGGAACCTCACGATAAACCACCAAATTACATGCCAGACGCAGGAGAAAATTAAAACATCCCGAAGTCAAAATTTTACAGAGCATAGTACCAAATACAAAGGAAAGAAAAGTCTACACACAGAGTACACACACATGGAAAAAAAATGTAAACCACTCCGGAGTCACTCTCGAATACTCTATGCCTCCTACGCTGCCTCGACGTCTAACCCCCGCGCTAGCTCCACCACTTGGAGGGCAATTTAAAACAGAAGGTGTGAGTGGACCATAAATGAAATAAGAGTTTCCAAAAACCATTTCATAAGAAAACCAGGGTTTTACCCCTCCGTTTTAAAAATACACGCATAACCCATTTACTGAAACCAGTTATAAATCACATAAAGATCGTCATAAAAACAGAATTGAAAGCAATTACAGAAATCACGTCATAAACATCATAAAACCATATTGTAAAACATAAGTCTTAAGCAATCATTATCCGATCAAACCTGCTGGACCTATCTGAGTCTTTAAACTCCCGAGTCTTTAAACTCAATCCAGGCCTGAATAATATCCAAGTCTTTAAACTCTGAGTCTTTAAACTCAACAGGCCTACGAGGGAAATATCAATATATTCGATTCTTTAAACTCCGAGTCTATAAACTCAATCCGGGTCTTTAAACCCAATCCGGGCCCGTCCCCCGTCAATCACAATATCCGGGTCTTTAAACCCAATAACCAGATCCAGCAAATCCAATCAAAACCATTTCTAAATCCATATCCAAACCCGAATCTGAAACCACTGGTCTGATGCCCTTCCGGCATCCAGAACCGTCATTCGGAACCCAAATCCAGAATTCCACTTTTTCAACTTTAAAATCAAATCTCGCTTCTCGAAATCCGATTCTAAAACCGAAAACCTTGATCATCAAAATTACGTCTCAAAATCCATTGAAAATCACTTATCATTTGAAATCCCAAAATCATGGCATCATAATCAGAATCCAAACTTCCTCGTAAAACGTGCTGAAAATCGTTACTTTCTCGAAAAACGTGCAATTATGTAAAACCAACATCACATATTCAACAATCATGAAATCACATGTAAAACCATAAAACAATTATAGAAAAACAGTTATGCATGCTCGAGTTTAGAGAAGGGGTCCACTCACAAATACCGGGCACGTCACTCGCGTCCCGTACGTTCCTCAGTTTCCTCGGGGAGTCCCGATCCTGTCAACAGTCATCAAAGTACGTCACTAACACGTTAACGAAGGTTCTCCTAATTTACCCCAAAAATCCCCGGGTCCTAAACGTAACGAACCGGAACCCTAAACCTTCAACCTCGCGGAACTAACCTCAAACGACTTCCGAATAACCCGAAACTTAGTTCACTAGACTCGTTACAACCTCTAGACCAAAAACTTAGTTGACACTTTCCCCAGAAACCACCGCACGCGCCGCCCAAAGTGGTTGCGCGTGGGCCTCACACGCCTGCACACAGTACACTGTTCATCGTCGCCTTCAATGGGTGAACCGGTCTGAACCGGCATACCCAGTTCTCTGCCAATCCTTCACTGTTTTCCTCCCTCTCTTCACCAATCTCTTCGTCTAGTGCTAAGCAACCTATTCCCCTCACTCTAACACGGCGACTAAGCCTCTAACCCGTCGTCCCTAACTCGAAACCAAACCCGTTCGAACCCCTGTTTCACAATCCAGCCACCCAAGTCCTCCCCCATCACGGCTGCGATACTAGTAGGTTCCTAGGACCTCACTGAGTCTCACACCACTCACCAAACTCCTAGACTCAGCCCCTAAGTCCACGACTATCGATTTGAAATTCATGGAAAAACATGGCATATTCATGGGGAAAGGGGATTACTTGCAGCCGTCCACCACCGTGCTCGCCGCCACGTTACCTGGAGTCCACAGAGCCGTCCTGACCTCCCTTCGAGTCCAATTGGATCAACACACGGCAACACCACCTCCAACTCCCTCTCTGTTCTCTAGTTCTTCCGTGAACTCACCCTCTTCTCACACCAGGTTCCCTCACACGAGCTATCCTCACAACTCAATCCTCACACTCTCAGCCTCCCTTAATCACTCACACACTCAACAATTCGCACAAACACACACGGACACCTCTCTATTTTCTCTCAATCTCACCCTCTGTTTTCTGTTTCCCCTCTTCGAACAAACACACACACACGGCTCATTTAAACACACACACCGTGCAAGCTTGTAGAAGCCACTACACACTTGCCACATGTCACAATCCCCTCAGCCCTCCCACAAATATCCCATTCTCACCTGTACGCTTGTCCCAATCCGGTTGCACAATTTCCAATGTGCAAAAGATCAAAATGCCCCTCTTTTGAGTCAAAATTACAATTATGCCATTGAAGTTCTAGACCCGTATCTTACGCATCCTAGGTCCGATGAACACATGCCTCCTGTCGTTGAACTCAGGACGGCGAGATCTACCTAACGGTCGTAGGCCAACGTATCAAAACCCGATCGTACAAAAAGTCAACTTTTCCCCCTATTTTACCCAAATTACAGTAATCCCCTCAACCTTCCGAACATCATAACTTCCTCCTCGGATGTCGGAATCGGACGTGCCACCTGTCTACGGACTCGTGACGTCTCGAACTATGTCACGGTCATCGGTCAATACCCAATTTTCCACCTGAACTAAAATTCAACTCTTTACCCAACCTAGGGGCAAAATCGTCATTCTACGCTAACGGACCTATCGTAACCAACTAACCACCGATTAAGCTCACTAATCTGTCACTAATCACCGTTTTAACCCTAATTTTCGGGACGGGTCCTTACAGTGGAAGTCTTGAAAGCCTGGATGTTGTACCACAATTTCTTCTATTGTTGCCCCAAAGGTCCTATCAAAGTGAGATGTCCACTAGGACATGAAAGCTTGAGTACAATCATGGACCAGTTTGAGGCTAGATGGATATTGGATGTGTTCATCAAAAAATGACTGACGGATGATTAGCAGCTCATCGCCAAGTAAACTTTTGAAGCCTGAAGGATGTTCCAGCATTCATTCATCTAACATAGGTAACATGGATAGCTTGTCATAATCCAAATTGATGCCCACAGAAGTTGGGTTGGTAGATTTCAAAACCAGCATGCATCTTAGATAATGATTTCCACCCTTTTGCAAATCCCTCAACAACACACAGCTGTAGAAGTTCCTAAGCACCATGGTTTTGCGATTTGGGTTACTAATGTCTAAGAAACCTTTCTTATCGAACACTTGATAATAACGATTTATACTAGCTACCTAATGCCCACAAGGGCGAGACCTCGGCCCATAGAAGAACATCAGATAATCCAGAGTAGACTAAGGCATGGGAGATTGGTGCATGAGCTGGTGCCCTAGGACGAATCTTTTAAGAAAGTTGGGGACTTTGCGGTGAAGCTGAGGAAATGACCAATTCAACCACACTTTAATCATCTACAACGGTCCATTCAGAGGCTGTCTAGACCCTGGATATCAGATAATCGTATGCAGAAGGGTTGTATATTTGGGCAAGGATAATGTGACCCAATGATATGTTCCTGCAAGAAGCCAAAGCCTCATCCAAAGGAATCCACTCTTATTTAATGGCTTTTGAGCCATTTTGGAAGACAGGCTAGTTTAACCAGAAATGGAAGAATTGAACTTTCTCGTGACCAGAACCTAGGAAATTACAAGTTATCCCAAAATCCCTAAAATTAGATTCAGGCCTAAGGTTCCCTTATGAATCAAAAGGACAGAATTCGTCAAGAAAAGGAGAAAATGTATTGAATTTATGGGGGATGACTCTAATCATACCAGGGTTCGCCATAATGGGAAAGCATAGGTCAGTAAACAAGCATGTGAAATCATCAATCTGGTCTGAGGGGTTAAAACGTAAAAGAATAGCTAGGTCAGCAGGGGGGAGTTACAGGACCAACCTCGAAATCAAACGTGTTTGTGTTATCATTCCAGAAACATATTGCAGCACTAAGTAGGTTTACATCAAGGGAAGTGAGAAAATAAAACAAACTCACCAGGTGTAACACATCATTGCGCCAAAGGTCACGATGGTATAGCCCCTTCCTTCTGGTAACCCACTTCAGGAAGCAGCTGGATATCTTCGACTTACTGCTAGATAGGAACAAATGAGCCCATCCAGAATGAACATCATTCCAGAGGAAGGAAGACCACTGGTAAATAGGAGAAGACTCAAACCCTGATAGAACTTTGTAAAGCGAATTAGCCTCTTTTCTTATCTAACCACGCCAACAAGATCCCAAGATATAAAGATGGTCAGAACCAACATGAAGAATTAGCCGGCGGGCGATGTGGCTCTTTATTTCACACACGTGGAGAACCTCCCGGGCGAGTGAATGACAGCTCTCAAAGTTTTCCATAGAAATCCAAGGCGTCTTCAGAGAAGGCATAACACCTTCATCAGCACAGGAGGAAGAGTCCACCGAGGCTTTCTCTTTTTGGGTTTTTTTCTAGGAGCCATGTGTTTCGAAGAGGTTTCTATGAATAGAATGAATTTTCAGAAAATCGAAGAAGAAAGGCAGCGACTTGCCCGAAGAGGTGAAGTGCAAATGATCTAAATCGCCAAAAGACCTGAGCTAGCTGAAAAGGCGCAGCACGAGCGAAGAAAGAGGGCAAATGACGTGATCATGTGAATTTGAAATGTTTTCGTTTTTTACCGAAAACATTTCAAATTCAAGGGGCAATGTTTACACCTTAAAAAATCCCCTCTGGGCCTAAGTTTATGGCTCACGAATTAAAAACCCAACGCCGACACAAACCCAACCCAAGCCTAACCCAAGCAGCTTTGAGCGTGGAGAGAAAGAAAGCATGGGTGGTATCCCAGCGTCAAAAATGGAAATGTGGGACCCCCACTGGACCTAACTCGGCAAGTTGAAGAGTTCCATCATGGCCTATAAATAGAGAGCAACCCAGCTTCTCAAAGGACAGAGAATCAACCAATCAAACTTAGAAAATTGATCTCCATCAATTTCTGAACCTATGAACACCTTTAACCAAGGTTTCATGGTTTAAAATAGCTGGCCCTTGTGGCAAAAACTACATCTTTCGATCTAGGAAATCAAGATGCAGTTTCTCTTCTTATCCCTTCGAGGCATTTATGTAATGGCCTAACCGTCTTTCTGACCGCTCCTACAACAATGTCATGATGGTTGGCTTCATTTCCCTGCACAAACCTTTTTTTTTACTGATCGAGTGTCATAAAGGTTGCCTTCTTCCCAACTGACCAGTTCATGGACTTTCGGCTGAGGTTTTGCAAAAGATTAACCTTCTTTTTTTACCATTCACTATCATAAGGGTTGATATTATCGATTACCGACTCACAAAAAGTCATCCCGACTACTGGTTTACGAAAAATATTTGACCATTGTTTCATAGAAAGCCATCCTAACTACCGATTATAAGGAAGGTCATCCTGATTGCCAACTCATGACTGGTCACTGAGGGACTCAAACCTCATTTTCAACGTCTTTCCGTCACATTTGTGTGCTTTTCCATCTTATGGCATGATTTATGATTGATATTCATTTCAGTTGATGATTTCTGGAACTTCTTGCTTGATACGGGCTTGAAATGCGGAAAAAAAATAATTTACTTTTATGTACTTGTAATTTTAGTTGTTATTTAACTTTAGTACTTTTACATTTATGTATTTCTATTTCCATTTCCATTTCAATGAAAACCAGATTTTCTTAAGTAATAATTGGTAAATCGGGATATATCATCCGAGTGTGGTTTGCGACTTATCAAGTCGGGATACCTTCTTTGTGCATTAGTCTGAATACCTTATTCCAACTTGAGAGAACCTGAAACCACTATCTATTTAACTACTAAAATAACAATGTCGCCAACAAGAATATCATGGTGAAATAAACTTTTGACTTGGGAATCGCTAGAAAGAGAATATTTTAAATCCTCGAAAAGGCATAGAAAATAACAACGCATGAGAATTCATGTCTGCCTACCTCACAATCACATTGATCAGAAGAAAGGTTCTTAGGTCGAAAACGAAACTCATTGACACTGTATAGTATCAATCTTCTACTAGTGACACGCCTGCATCTGAGTGGGAAGACCTATTTTCTAAGGCACATTACACTCAACCCAATCAACCATCTCTACACCATTCACCGCAAAAGAGATCCCCACGAGTGGTTCGCCTCTCTCACTCCGCATACCAGGTTCCAGGAGGAGGTCCAATGTAACAACCCGTCCCGAATTTCAGGATTAGATTAGTGACTAATCAGGATTATTGAGGTTAATCGATGATTAGTTGGACGAAATCGGATGAACGATGCAAAATGATCGTTTTGCCCCTAGGCGTGGGCAAAATGTTGAATTTTCATTCTGGCGGTCAAACGGACTTTGGCCAATGATCTTGACATAGTTCGTGACGTCACGAGTTCATAGACAGGTGGCACGTTCAATTCCGACATTCAAGGAAGAAGTTATGACATTTGGAAGTTTAAGGGCATTTTGGTAATTTTGGTTAAAAGGGGAAAAATGTTGACTTTTGGACAGTGAGGTCCGATGGTCGAGGGCCGAGGACTGTTATGTAGATCGGGATGATACGAATCCATAGACAGGCGGCACGCTGAAATCGGACTTCGAACGGGAAAGTTATGGGTCACGGAAGTTTGTTTTCACTATGCACGTACTTCGAGAAGATGATGAGGTGGCTTATTCTGATTGGCCAGATATTTTAAGTGGGACCCATGAATGAGTGACAAGTGTCACTCATCCCATTGGTCAATTACCCTAATTTGTGGATGTAGTTAATTAAATATTATTATTTTATTATTTAATAATTAAATCTACTTACACCTCAAATCCTAAACCCATTTTAACTAAACCCCCAATCACCACCGTCCATCTCATCTTTCTCTTCTGATTTTCATCACCATCTAAACATATCTCTCTTCTCTTCCACAACATCATCTTCATTCCCATATTTCTTCATTCTCCATTTTCAAACAAATAAACACACCCCACCACCATAACCATTAGGAGTACTCATGTGTGACCGTGAGTGAGTGGAGGGAAGGACTGAGAGACTGGGACGACAAGCCATGGCTAGGGACGGCGGTAGCCACGGCGGGGAGACCAAAACCGTAAGGTAAAATATTCAAAAATTGGAAATTGGATTTTAAGGCTTTTTGATTGAAACTAACAGCTAGGTTATGCTTCTGGGGACCATAGGAGACAAATGGGATTATTTTCGAGGCTTAACGGCGGTGAACGGCGGAGGAACCCGCCACCGCCATGATCGATCTTGAAGGTACGGATTTTGGTGGTTTTGATTCCGTTTTAATGTCTAAAAAGATAGGAAATGATATTAGGAACATGTAGGGATTAAAATGGGACGAAATGGACCGAAAATATGAAGGTTTGGACCGAGAACCGGCCACGCCGGTCCAGACCGATTCAGTTACAGGTGAACCCAGTTCGACCATTTGGGAAGACAGTGAACAGTGCACGCGTGGGCTCACGCGCAGCACCTTCCCTGGGCGCATGGGGGCGCGTGTCCCATATTTTGGGAATATTTTAAACACGTGAAATCTTCTATTCGATGTAATGAATATTTTGGGACTGGTCGATCGGACATCGCCTCGATAATGTTCAGTGCATCGGAAGGTTTAGGATCGGGATTAAAAATAGTTAAAAATTCCAGAAAATTACGAGGCTTTAGTGGGAAGTTAATTAAGTAGTTAGTAACCTTCTATTACGATTTGGACAGGCTCGGGAGTCTCGGTGATGGTGATTGGCATGGGAGAGCCGTATGGCATGCATATCGAGGCGGCAGCTCGGACGGTCTGTGAGTGGACCTTATTTTCTAAATTGGTGCATGCATAAATGTTTATTATATGTTTTAATACATGTTTTGTGATGCCATGAGTGCATTTGGATGTGGTTACGTATTGGCACGTATTTCGAGGTTTCGGCCCTATACGGTGCCAATACGGGTTTGTATGTCTTTATTGGTCTAAATGAAATGGATTTGGATTTCAAAAGATTAAACTCGGGTATGAGACCCATTTGGTTTTGTCTCGGGCATATGACCCTATTGATGGCCTACGGGTCTAAATTGTGGTCACGACGAGTGTTTTGTGCACGGCGACCGACGATACGACGCTCACCTCCGGATTAGGATATGTTCCTTCCGGAGAGGTCACGATGCACGATCTATTGTCGGGTAGCCGATGAAGGCTCGACTTCAGAGTGCTGACGGTTCAGGATATCGATCGGTGATGAGTGCACCATGATCTTGTGGTGGTCGAGTCGATTGATACGTTCACAGCGACATACCAGGATTGAGGGCGGTCCTGGATGGATGGTTACACGCATCACTACGATCGGAGTTGTGACTGACCCTTAGATATCAAGCACGATGCCCAACTGATGTCATATGTTCGGGCACGAGACCCAGTTGTTTTACATTGATGATTTCGGGTCAGAGACCCTAGATGGATTTCCAAGTTCATGACGATTTATGGGAACCGACATGAACCCTGGAAAGGTTATTGTAGTACATGACAGTTTATGAGAACCAGGCATGAACCCTTAAATGGATGTTATAGATCATGACGGTTCAGGGGGACCGGGCATGAATGTTTATGTTATGTATATATATGTATGTATATTCATATACCTTCCTTTACTTGTACTATCTCCTCTGGGGAGGGTCGTTGGCCTGGGTGGACCCCAGAGTAGTCACGGAGCACCAACTGAGTGGAGTCGCCCCCAAGTTGGGTTCCTTACTCTCAGGAAGGCATGAACCGTAACCTCAGGACGGGTCATTGGTCTACGGACATTGACCTTGGACTCTGAGAGACTTAGGTTTGATACCCCGGGTAGCACACACGTAGCTTTGAAAACCGTGACAGGATTGGTTGTGTGATTATATGTATATATGATATATGATATGTGATGTATACAGGTGTTGGACGGAGTCCCGTATGGATTTGGGCAGTGGCCCGTATGGTTGATTTCTTTATGGATTTGGGCAGTGTCCCGTATGGTTGGTTCTTTAGGGTTCTTTCGGATTATGGTTTTGGGCTTAGTTCCCATCTATGGTTCTTCTGGATAAATGGTTTTCAAATGCATGCATGCTTTTTAGTGAAGGGTACAAATGTCTTCGTTAAAATGTTTTTATAAACTCCTTGTTTTGTCCACTCACAGCTTTTAATGTTTTGACTGCTCTTCAAGTTGACAGCGGATGTGTACTGTAGCAGAGACCGAGATATCACATACCTCCTCCGGATCCTGGCGTACTCTGATAGCCCGAGAGGGCAAAGGATGGAAATATCCATTGTCTGACACTTCGTGTCAGACGGGAGCAGGGTCGTCCCGCATTAATCCCGAGGGGGATTGGGACGGGTCCTGTCATCCAACAAGGGTTGTCTCGGGACATTCGGCTCTTAAAACAAGAAAAACATTGGGCAGGAACATAACCGTAATTGGTTTTTTACTCATTTCTATTTTCAATTTTTCCCTAAATATATAAACAAACAAAATTAAATTAGTTCTCCCTTAGTCCCTAAGTTTGTCTAGTCTATACCCCAAATATCTACCTAAATGGTCAGCTTCATTTGAGTATTTTTTACACAACCCGACCTAGAAATCTATAAGAACTCCGAAGTTGAGAAGTGATGGCTGACACGTGGATGTGGAACCCACGTGACGAAGGCTAAGGCGATTCCTTCAGAAAGAGTTAAAGCAAAAATGTAAATAATAATTCAATTTAAATAAGTATTCCAAGGCAATAATAGTGCTAAAACAAACAAAGTTACAAAAATCAAATAGTATTGCATGATGATCCAGCTAAAAAGTAAATGAGGGGATTAACAAATAATCTAATTATCCCGTACATGAGAATGAAGTGCCAGAATTGCAACTATCGATGTCATCCTAGTGGATGGTCTTGAGCACTTTAGGTCCTGAGGTGTAAAACAAATAAGGGTGAGTGGCCCTAATAACTATTCTAGTGTAAAACCGCACACAAAAGAAAGAATGATTAATCCTTCAGTTTTGCTAAAAACTTATTATCAAAATCTTTAACTTGCAAGTTATATAAGAAATAATAATAAAATAAACATAAATCTCATTAAACATCCTATAGTACAAGCAAAGCATGCATAAACCACTAATTAAGCTTATAAGTCGCTCGAGGCATACACTCATGTCAGGCTGGGTATCTATGTAATAGCTCGTATACCTCAACCAAGGTTGGGTGCATCGCATAGCCACCTCATGTCCCTTAGAGCTCGAGGACAAGCTGGTGTTGTCACAAATATAATTTGAGCAAGTGTGGGCGGTCAATCACATAGAAACTAGTTTGTGGGAAACATACATGTGTTTGAGATACCAGCGACTTCTAGGTGATTGTCTACTTATTTTCTTAATTAACCGTCCTGAGGACATCTATGTACTTTCCACAAACAAATAATAACTAAACATGTTAAGGCAACAATTAATCAAGCGCGCTAATTATACTTGGGGGAATTATAAAGTAAGTCATAAACTAGCATGCATCGTAATTAAACATGTATATACATGCAAGGGAGAAGTTTAAGAGTATAAAATAAGGTAAGGAGGTCTACTCACAAATAGTTGGGGACATAACCTTCTGGCGTAGTAAGGTCCACATAAGCTCCTAACTGTGTTTCCCTTATTACGAAATAAATTCAGATGCTTATTAGCGTATAGGATAAGATCTATTAGACTCTTCTTATTTAAGTTTGCTCAGCAGCAAGTATAATGATAAGATTAGTTAGTGGTACGTGAGTGAAAAGTGTTGAAAACGTCCTAAAATTGCTTCACACTGCCATGGGATTACCACACGCCACCACGCATTGGTAGGCGTTGCCACACACCGCCACATGTCACCGTGCACTGCCACGCGCTAGAAACCGCTGCGACGTGTTGGCACTCGTTGAAATGTGAGACGGGTGCGTCTTACAAGCTTACTTCTTCGAGCTATACCAAGAACTGGGTTTGACTGTTGGAAAACCACGAACTCCGCTAGCCATGTTCTTCC
Organism: Prinsepia uniflora; assembly: GCA_032719365.1. NCBI lineage: Eukaryota > Viridiplantae > Streptophyta > Magnoliopsida > Rosales > Rosaceae > Prinsepia > Prinsepia uniflora. Next base: position 59,500,407 of record CM064872.1, read on the forward strand.
AAAAAAAAACCTACCAAAAACACATGCAAGTAGTCGAAATTCATTTACAAAGTGTGTAGATTCTAAAACCGGGCTCTAAAGGTCAAGTTAGCACCTAGCATGGCCGGAAAGACGTTGAGGGGCATCTCGGTGGTTTTTTTTCTCCAGGTTCTGGCGAAACTCCGCCGCGGCTAAAAATCGTCCTAATAATACATGCAACTACCTAGTTAGGTTTTTCGTGTCAAAAGAAGTTCATTGAACTAATTTTTGAGGGTCGAGCTCACCTAGGGTGGCTAGAAGACTCTTCGACATTTTTGGCCCTCACTGGAGTTCGAGCTTCTCGTCGCAATATGTTCCACAGACAACACACATCACTTAAAATGTACAGTAATTCACAAACCTAAAAGGGAGATGCGATTTGGGTTCGATTCCAAACCTATCTGGGCTGAGTTTGTTGTCAAACTTCGAGTTCTCTAGTGGCACTGCAACTTCCGGCTACCGTCTCCTCTGCCATACCTTGTCGGGATATTCTTATGAAGTTAGCTAGAACGAAATCCCTTAGCTTGGTGAAGATGATGGTTGAGTTCTCAGGATTAAAACCTTACATAATACTCATCCTCCTTTGCTTGGAAGCCTCGGGTCAACGACACCGTTCACCTCCAACGCATGTGCTTTGGTAAGTCTCCATGTTCATGGGTAGTACATGGTATTCACGGGGTCAGGGCGAGTCGAAGAGTGGTGGTGGCGAGGCAGGTTGTCGACTGGAGTAGCTGAGTTGACAGGTTCGTGTTCAGTGTTTCGCGGTGGTTCACAATGGAGTTTAAGAGTGGTTGTGGCTGTCGTTCGTTCTGTATGGTGGACGACAATGGTGGCAATCTGAGTGAGTGGTAATGGTTCTTTGTTCACAGTTAGGTGTGAAAATGAGATGGATTGAGTGTAGTTTACCAAATGAATTTCAAAAGTCATAACAGTAATGTTTCCCCACACTCCCTTACACACTCAAGTTGGTGTGTTAAAAAACTTACACACTAACCTTGCATGTCTTACACCTGTTCCTTATTTGCTGCAACAAACCAGCTCATTTGGATTTGGGTTTGGTCCAATAATAGTAGTTAAAAAGGTCAAAAGAGTGGTGAAAATTTCCTTTTACTACTATTCATTTTAAGGATTAATGTAAGATAGTTTGTTAGCGGTATAGATCGTAACCATGGATTGAAATATCGACAATTTCGTTGATATTTTAGTCGATATATCGAAAATTTGGGCATTCAACACCTAAAAGGGGGAAGGAAATTGACCGATATTTCGTCAATTTTTCTTGTTCTGAGTCCACAAATCTTTTTATGGGATCAAAATGATTGAGATATGAAGTTAATTAGCTGAGTTGGCCTCGTGGTTAGTTTCTTTTCTGGGGGCCTGGGTTCGAAGCCCTTTGTTGACAATGGCTGATTGATTTCCTTTTTTATCCATTTCTTCCAATTTTTTAACAAAGTTTGGTCTTATTTTTTCATTTTTTTTTTCCAATTTTAAATATATTTGGACTTATTTTATCATTTTTCTTCCATTGAATAAATATTATGCTTATTGTTATATTTTTAACTATATTAGCATTCAGTTATAATAATTTATTTCAATTTATGTTTATGTTTAAGATTTTATATCATCAGTTATCGTCAGAACCATATTGTATCATATTATTCGCTATATATTTATTATATCAAAGTCATTTTATAATTTTTATTAGTCTTATAAATTCATTATTGGGTACTTAGGTTTTTCCAAAGTTTCATTAAAAATTTCCAACTTTTAGACTAAATTTCCGTCATTTTTTTTTAAACGTAAACGATATCGATATATCCATCGAGAGATCGTAAATTTGATTAGTGATATTTTCGTCGATATGAATATTTCAATCTTTGATCGTAATTATTTTTGTGTTGCTAGGTTTTTTTAGAGAAGAGGTTTTTTTGTTTGTTTGTTTATGTAAATAGAAAAATGTAAAAGGTAGTTGGTTGGGTAAAGATAAACGAGAGTAGAATAAGTTATTTGTTATTTTAATTGGGCATATTAGCCAATTTTTTTATTGTTAATTAGGGGTAGGCATGGTACAGTTGGATAAAGATATTGACAATATCAAAATACAAATCGTTAAAATTTTAACAGTTTGATACATTTTGGATTTTCTAAAATTAGAAATGAAACTGTTTCGATCTAAATCGTTACTAACAGTTCAGTTTAGATCGATACGGTTTGAAATCGTTTAAACATAAAAAAAAAACAGCAAATATTGGATTGCAAACATTACCACCATATTAAAATTTTGTATATTAAGCTTGAGGAAGATTGAATCGCAAACATTACCACTATATTAAAATTTAACAAACAAACTTTACCATTTAATAATATATTTTTATATTTTTATTTGGATATACATATATTTATCATTTAATAAATTCCAAACTAAGGATTAACCAAACTAAATGCTTAGATAGCCACAAACATTACCAATAAAAGATTACCGGACTAAATACTAATAAAAGAGTATATCATTTATCTGGGTAAACATGTTCTATTTGGGTAGCCGCAAACATTACCAATAAAAGATTTAGTTTGGAATTAACAATCCTTTTATTTTTATTATTTTTACTGTGTATTAATAATAAATTTAAAAAATTAATATATTCTTTAACAGTTCGGTTTGAATTTAACAGATTTTCAAAATGAAAATTTAAATGTAAACCATTACTAACGGAGCGGTTTGGATTTTCAAACCATTTTATTTTTATCCTTTCAAATTTAAATTATTGGATAAATAACGATTTAAAACAGATCAATTAACAGTTTAATGAATTCGTGACCACCCATATTTTTCGAGAAAGAAAAGTATGAAGTGACGAAGAAGTGAGGACAAGTGCATCCCCATATTTTTCAAATTTATATGGCCATGCCCCATTGCCCTTTGAAAACAAGTGCATCCAATATTCATCATTCTTCTATATTTGTTTAGTTGAAAGCCTTTCCTAACTTACATTAATAATAATAATAATAATATTTAATTTCCTCAGAATAAGGGCTACAAATTAAGCCACTTCAAAGCACTATATATAATATAATATACATATGAATTAAACTCTACAAAATGAACCTCTAAAAAAAATATTAGGTTTGCTTCATATTAAATCAAAATATGTTGTTTGAAGTTAGGACATTTTCCATCATTTGCCGGATGTTTTCCGGCAAAAGACGAAGAGGAGTGAGAGTAGTCGGGAGACTGGCGAGGAAACTCCGATAGCATTTGCACCACTTCTCTCATTGTTGGCCTCTCAACGCTGTTTTCCTGGATGCAAAGCAATGAAATAAAGAACAAGTGCATTGCTTCATCTTTTGGCACAGAAATGGTGAGCCTCGGATCAACAATGTTTGTGACATCTTCTTTACGACAATTCGTCACTTTCTTCGACCATTGAACTATGTCCACGCCTTCACCGAACCCACCCACCGGCCGGCGCCCCGTTAGAAGCTCTAACAGAACGACCCCAAAGCTATATACATCGCTCTTCTCGTCCACCCTCAGAGTGTATGCGTACTCTGCAATACATGCATGCACAAACACAAATACACAAATATATCTAAGCCCAGTGAAAAAGTACTTCCAAGACAAAAGAAAATAACAGCACGCAATGCAAGTTGCAAAGAAGAAGAATCGAAGAAAGCAAAGCAGCCAAAAAAGAAAGTTGTAATAGTGACAAGCCTTTCCACGTCGCACAATCACATTTTATCTAATTATATTTCACATTACGCGGAAAGTATATACCACTCTCATTTTTTTAATAATCAAACTTAAAACTTCTTACTTATAATTATTAAAGCATCATAGAAATAGTAAAATTGATCGATCCTATTATATCGGCAAAATAAATAAGTGAAAAAGGTTATCAACGTCTATGAATTATATAAAAAAATTCTCAACCGTTTTAAATTTTAATATTATAATTTTTTTATTCTTAAATTTACTTAACTATGCCACGATTGACTTTTTGTCAATTTCTTAAACAAACTACTTAATTGTGTGATGATTAATTTTCCGTCAATTTCTTGAACAAACATCACGTGTATTGACATTTATTCTTTTGTTATAACCAAAAAATTCAAAACAAAATTATTTTATTAAAATTTAAAATGAAAAACTCTAATATTCAAATTTGAATAAAATTCATAATAAGTGTTTAACTAATAAACAAAGTGAAGAAAAAGAACATGGAAAAGGCAAAAGAGGTGGCAGTGGTGGTGGGCTATGGGCTGTGTCGGGTAAGGTTTCACGACACTCAAGGCCTGTAGTAGTGTTAGACATGACTGTCTACACTCTGCGTGGCTGTGCATGTGTGTGTCAGATTAGCCCTCACCACTGACTCTGATCACGCCAGATCAGAGGAGATCAGAGTCAGATTGAGTAAGTGATCATCAACGAAGGGTGGACCCGCATCCCCGGGGAGCCCACACCCAAAATAAGCAAGTTGGCTGAGCTGCCTACCGTGGTGGCACAGCCACGGAATTTAGGTTTAGTGTGTTTTGAGGCGACCAAGAAAATTCCATGCATCAACATCTGTGCGTGGCTCGGATCACGGTGGTCGTTTTAAGACTCAGTCTCAGTCGTGTCATTTTTAAGTATTTGTTTTGGGTTTTATGCATCTCTCGCCTACAAAATCTTCGTGCATGGCCTATGGAATGATTCCAAGAGATTCTCTATTCTATGGTGGGCCTATTCTAATAGGAAATTGTCACCGAATATAGTAAAAATTAAACCGTTTTATTCTAAATTGTTATTAATATAAGGTTTAATTTGAATTGAAATGATTTAAAATTATTTACATACAAAAAGAAAAATATGTATATTAAAAAATATCAAATATATTAAAAAATAGTAAGAATATTAAAAAAAAAGTAAGGATATTAAAAAAAGTAAGTATATTAAAAAAACATAAAGTATATTAAAATACAATAAGAATATTAAAAAATAGTAAGAATATTTTTTTTTTAAAGTACGGATACAAAAGAGAATAATCAATACTCAAAATTTTGTATATTAATTTTGTGGAGAATTGAATTGCAAACATTACCACTATATTAAGATTTAGCAAACAAACATTACCACTTAATAATCTTTTGTTATACTTTTATTTAACTATACATATATTTATCTGAGTATATTTGAATATCTTTTTATTTTTATTATTTTTATTATGTATTAAAAATAAATTTAAAACTTAATATATTTCTTAACGGTCTGGTTTAGATTTAACGTATTTTCAAAATGAAAATCTAAATTCAAACTATTACTAACGGAGCGGTTTGGATTCTCAAACCGTTTGATTTTTATCCGATCAAATTTAATCCATTGAATAAATAGCGGTTTGAAACGGATCAGTTAGCGGTTTTAACGAATTCGTTGCCCACCCCTAGAATTTAGACTTATATTTTACGCTCCAGCTGTAATAATATGATTTTTCGGGTATTAATATTCTTAGCTTGTTTTAGTGTATGCCCTCCGATAATCTGTATTTTCTTTTGGTGTGTTTTCAATATCATTTTATATATATAATAATAATAATAATAAGTAAAGAATTTTTGAGGGATTAAAAAGAGAAGACAAACGATAAGTAATTGTATACAAATATTTTAATAAATTGTATATAAAAATTGAACGGTGAAAGCGTTTTTGTAATTATACAAATATATTATCCATATATAATGTTTGAAATCATGAGCTCTTTTATAAAAAATAAAAATTACGTGACACTAGGCCTAGTAATCATTAGCAAGTAGCAACATTATTGTTGTAATTTGAGAAATATTTTAGAGACTAGCAATTGTAGCAGCCACCTCAATGGACCCCTAAATGTTTCAACAAAAAAAGGAATACCTCGAGTGCCATGATTGCCATGATTGCACATATACACCTGTTTCTTACTGTAATGATGAAGCTAGCCAAGTTTCAATTCTATACAAAATTAATATTGAAAAAGTTCAATTATATATTAAAATAGCTAGCGATGACTTAATTCGAATGTTGACAATTAATTGATGAGATATATTTCTGAATTTTGACCGTACTAGAATCTCACAGGTTAACTAACTTAACTATCAAGTAATAGGTACCAAACAAAGCATACAACTTTCTTTGGAAAATAAAAATAAAAAATCATATAGAACTGAAAAATGATTGACAGGGGGAAAGAAAAAATGGACACACCTGGAGCAATGTAGCCGTAAGAACCAGCAATGGCAGACATACACTGAGATGTTCCGCCATCAACCAAGAACTTAGCAAGCCCGAAATCGGCAACGTGGGCTTCGAAGCTCGAATTGAGCAAAATGTTGTTGGATTTGACATCTCTGTGGAGAATCAATGGAGAGCAATCATGGTGAAGATAGCACAAGCCTTTGGCAGCTTCAATTGCAATTTTGTACCGTAAATTCCAACCCAAGAAACCTCCTTTTTTCCCATGTAGAGCTTCTCCCAAGCTGCCATTTCTCATGTACTCGTAGACAAGCAGATTTGTCTCCTTGTTTGAGCAAAATGCCAGCAGTCTCACAATGTTTCTGTGTCGAATGTTGCCGAGGGTTTCAATTTCGGCTCGGAACCCGTGGTCATGGCTGTTTGGTCCAAAGCCAAGGAGCTTCTTCACTGCAATTTCAACCCCATTTGTCATTTTTCCATGGTAAACAATCCCTGCTCCTCCTCTGCCAATCACGTTCCCGTCTTTCACGCATTCGAGGATGTCTGAGATTGTGAATTCCAGCTTGTGGAATGGAGTCAATTTCCATGAATCCGGGCCGTTTCTCCTGAAAGATTTAGCCTTGAGTATAGCAGCAGCAGCAAAAACTAACGAACAAATTAGCAGGCCTAGTGCGAAAATGAGCTTGAAATCCGCCGGGCGTTTTCTGGGAGTGTTTGTGGTTGCTGTGATGTTGCAAGGATTGTTCAAAAGGGAGCCACAAAGATGGGGATTGCCTGCGAAAGCTGAGGCATTGAAGAAGGAAAACTGCCCTGATTCAGGTAGCTTGCCGGAGAAGTCATTGAAGGAAAAATCAGCAATTGTGAGACTCTTCATGGATCCTATTGATTTGGGAATGTTTTGGCTCAAGTGGTTTCTAGACATGTTCAAGTAATTCAAAATGTGAACGTTGGAGATTTCGGGTGGTATTTCACCGGAGAGATTGTTCTGGCTCATGTCAAGGTAAGTGAGATGGAAACAGTTCCCAATTTGAGGTGGGATTTCACCAGAGAGTAAATTTCTGCTAAGGTCAAGCTTTAGAACTTGATGGAGCTGGCCAATAGATGGTGGGATTGGACCAGAGAATTGGTTCCCACTAAGCAGAAGGATTTGAAGGGAAGAGAAATTTGAAAGCGAGTAGGGTAAAGGACCGAATAGGAGGTTGTCTGAAAGATTAAGCTGACCTAATTTCGCAGGCTCTGATGAACTCGTAGGATTTTCAGCCAAGATCCCAGATAGGTAATTGTTTTGAAACTCAGCTAAATTCAACAGAGGCAAGTAAATTAACCCATTTGGTATGCTACCATTCAAGTAATTCTGCCCAAGTCTCAATCTAGTGAGGCTCGAACATATCCCTAGGGTTTCTGGGATGGGACCAAACAGAAAATTTTTCAGCAGAATAAGTATTCTCAGCTGGTTGGATGAACACAAGTTTTGTGGGATTTTACCGGTGAGCTTATTGGAGGACAAGTCGAGCAGCTGCAGCTTCCCATTCTGGCCTAGCTTCTGTGGAATGATGCCGGTGAAGTTGTTCGTCCACAGTCCCAGGGTTTCCAAATTGGGCAAGTCCGCCAGGTACTCTGGGATTGAGCCGTGCAATCTGTTCATGAACAGATTGAAGAGTTTGAGCTGGTTGAGGTTGGAAAACTCGACTGGGATTTCACCGATAAGTGCATTGTTGGAGAGGTCAAGATTGATCAAGTTTTTGAGGTTGCCAAGCTGCCTGGGGATTGAGCCTGAGAGCAGATTGATGTGCAAGTAAAGTGTGTCGAGCGCCTTCAAGTTCCCGAATTCGTGTGGAATTGGTCCATCTAATTCGCAGCTGGAGAGATCCAAGTGAACAAGATTCACCAATTTCCCAAATTCCTTTGGAATCCCACCTTCAAAAACATTGTAGTAACCCAAATAAAGCTGTTTGAGATTAGTGAGATTGCCCAGCTCAGCTGGAATTTCACCATTAAGATCATTGCCTGCAAGTGACAAGTACTCCAAGCCGGATAAATCCCCATAAGACTTCGAGATTCTCCCAGTGAAAAAATTACCGCCAACATCTAAGTATGTGAGCTTGTTCAAGCTCAAAATCCCAAGTGGAAGTGAGGCTGTGAAGTTGTTGTTATAAGCATCAAACACTTCCAAGTTAGGAATGGCTGAGTAGTTCCAATCCAGGTCCCCACTGAACTGGTTGTTGGATACGTTGAGGAACTTCAGGCTTGTGAAGTTGGCAATGGGAATGGTTCCCGTGAGGTTGTTTCCGGAAAGGGAGAGCTTGGTGAGGCGGTCAAGCCCGGAAATCAGGGGAGACACAGAACCACAGAGACTGAAATCTGTCAAGTCTACTTCCACAACTCTCCCTCGACTACATCCAATTCCAACCCAGGAACAAACTGACCTTGGAAATGAAGAATTCCAAGTAATCAAAGCGGGTTCGGGAAATTGGAATCCTTGCTTGAGTGCAACCAAGGAATGGAAATCAGTGACCAAGGAGGAGGCAGAACAAGAGGTGCCAAGAAGAGAGAAAAATGTCAAGACAATGAAAGGAAGGACCATGGTGTGTTTGAATTATTTTTCTTTTTTCTTTGTACGGAAAGTATTCAAGAAAATTGGGTTTGGAAGTATTCAAAGAGAAGATGAAGGGATTTAAGCACTTGAGTAAGAGCTGATTTTCCAGAAAGGCAAGGAAAAGTAAGAGGAATCTGAGAAACTTCAAGTGATGAGTATGGGTTTGAGGAATCAAACATCTTCTATTCACAAAGAATGAGTCTTCAAATACGAGGAAGAAACTAAGCCTCTGCTTTTCTCCCCCCCTTTTTTTTCCCTCTTTCTCTTTCTCTTTTCTTCTTTTTCTCTTCTTTGAGAGGAAGAGAGGAAGAGTGCAACTCTGCTGGGACTGGTTTTTAAGTTCTTAGGCTCTTAGCCTTGTTTGGACAAAGCTAAGATTGCTAAAAGAAAAGGTAGTATTCTACTTTACACTGCGAAGTGCGAACCATTTGAAGTCCGGTGAAGATATCCGTTTAAGCCAATATAATTACGCCCATATCAGCAATATATAATATATATTTTTTAATTGAAAATATATATATATATATAAATGGGAAATGAGAAAGCCGTTGGATAAGAGAAATTTTAAAGTTAAGAATTTAGGGAGCTAGGAAAAGAAAAGTAAAGTTGATGATGCTCCCTCTCATTCTCTTTTTATTTCGTCTTTATTCATATGACAAAACTGCCCCTTAGCTTTAATCAAAGGGTGCACTTTAATTCTTTATTGCTTTGAGGCTTTGAATCATTGAAAATGGCTCCATTGTCTTCAAGCTTTATTTTTCCTAATATATGACCATCACAGCTGCTCATCGACCAACTTTTTTTTTTCTTTTAAAAAAACCATATGATTTTTTTAATACGAGCTAACGACGATATTAAAAAAATAAAATTCGAAATTTCGAACGCAAATTGAATAACCACTCTTGCAGGTATAATTTCCAGAAAGCAAATAGTACAGCTAGCTAGGTCACATCTCTCAAGTATATTTTGATCTTCTCACCATGCATGTTATAATTTAATTGATCATGTTTGTAGCTAGATGATGCACCCACCAAAGATGAAATAATAATATATTTTAATAATAATAGATCAAAATATATATCAGATTATTTTCTGATAGCAGCAACCATGCATGCGGGCACAGCCTCAAGTTAATTTGGGACGAGCAACAGTTCACCTCACATGTGAAAAAATAGAAAAAATTAAAAAAGATTTTTTTATTAAATACTATATTGTTAAAAAAATAAGCTTTAAATTAGTTCACTTCTATTTTCAATTCTGAATTTTTATATCATGCATGCTTGTCTCATCACCCATGACAATCTTTTAGCATCAAAATTTTTATATCCTGCTGCTCGTCGCATTTAGTTTGTTATGTATAATAAATCGGGTGAATAAGTAAAAACAAAAAGAAGCATGTCATGTGGGTACTGTGGCAGCAGCAGGAGGTAGCAAGAGGTAAAAGCTAGGTATATGAGTGATGATTAATGTATGATTACTGTGTTGTTGTTGAATGATGATTAATATATAATTGTTTGTGTTGGGTTGTGTAAAGAAAGAGTTGAGGTTGCATGGAATTAGGAACCATTAGGAGTTTTTTTTTTTCTCTGCAGCTTTATTCCTTCTCCCTTCCATCTCCTTCCTTCCTTCCTTTGCCCTACACAGCACGATGGGGGACCAAATCTCTCTCTCTCTCTCTCTCTCTTGGAGGGTAAGGGCTCTATTAGAAGATGGATAGGAACAGTCTTAAAGAGAGGGCTAGCTAGCCCATGAAAAGTAAAAGCAGAGATCGATAAACAGCCTGCTTTTGATCTTCCACTTCAAAAGAAAAAAAAAAAGCAAATTAAAGAAAATAAAAATAAATCCGTGCATGGCCCCTCCTCCTTCTCCAAATTCACATGGAAAAGAGCGCTTTTGTATTAATAACTTGAACAACTCATCGATCTCTCTCTCAAAGAAATGTCCATGGCCCCTTGTACATGGGAAAGAGTGTTATGGTATCAACAACATCGGTTGTTTACTGTCCACAAGTATTCTTCTTCGGTTTGAAAGTGGGAGATTTCGCTTTCGATTAGAGAAGAGTTTTAAGTTCATATAATATATCTCAAATTTAGTCACACGTATAATAATAGAGTATTGCTATATAATTAAAATATCTCTCTTGCTCGCGCGCGTAGTCTCATATTCTCATGTACATGTGTGAGATTTATCATGCAATGTACACTAGTGGTTGGCTCCACTATGATACTCCCATATATGGCAGTGACAAAGGAGCTAGCCAGGGACTAAATTGGGTGGACGATGTGCTCTTTTTGAGGTGTCTCAATCTGTCTTACAAATGGGCAGGCCTGCCCTTTTGAAGGGTCACTTTCTTTGTGACCTTATCGGCTTTATTATATGGGCTAATTGACTAATAATAAATCCCAAGTGTGGCTCAAACGTGTAGCTTGGTAATCTGGCATAATTGGGAGTCTCATGTTGTTGTTTGTTGTTGTAGAAATGTAGGAAAAGGACCAGGAGGGAACATCTCTAAACCTTTAAATTTGATTTGGATCATACACAATAACACTAGCTAAGAGCCAAGACATGGATTTTGATTGGTAATCAAATGATTTGCAAAATAATAACCTATTTATTTGTGAAAAATTATACATGCCTCTAAGTGGATCATGGAAAGGGAAGCCACTTGGAACCATTAAGCATTGTTATCGTTGCATCACATTTATTTATTTTAATGTTTAACGAGATTAAATTTAGAGCGTACGGATAATGATAAATCGTTAGGTACATGAATGGAGTAATTGAATGTGATATATGCGGTGTACAAAAACATGTTTGAAATTATTTTCACATGACTTTTTTTTTCTATCACATCTCTATTTAAAAAAAATGAATGACATCATCAAGAAATTTTCTCCCACTTGTGGGTTTAATTGTAAGCAAGCACTATACACCCCAAGACTTAGGAGTCAATTTCAGAATGGATCATTAGGTTTCTCATCATTTTCTTACTTCATGTGGCTCTAGGATCACATATTTACTCCTTGTGCATATGTCAACCATTAAATCATCAATTAAGTTAAGGACATTCTTATTATTAATTAAAAATTCTTATTCATTTTATTTTTCTTTAAGTGATTAATTATTTCGATTTAGTTACATTTCAAATTAGTGCATTTAAATAAACTATACAAGCATAATTCATTAATATTTATGTAAACGTGATTCCCTTGTTGTTTGTTTAAATGCATTAATTTGAAAGAAAAAAAATAGCTAAATCAAAATAACTAGTCACTTAATGAAAAATAAAATGAGTAAGAAATTATAATTAATATAAAAAATACCCTTAACTTAATTGATGATTCAATAGTAAAATAGCGATAAGGAGGAAATTGATATAATCTCAAAATCACATGAAGTAAAATGATGAAATTGAAACCTAAATTGAACATCAAATCTTAGGGTGTACATGATGTTTTCTCTTAATTGTATAGTAATTACAAGAACATCCCTTAAGATTTATCATGCTTTCACATAATAATATCACGATATTGTATATATTTTCAACATAATTTCCTAAAATTTTATACAATAAATTAACACGTACGCATTTCGAATTTATAACTATTCTTTCATACAAGCTATAATATTAAGAGTGAATTACTAAATAACCCTTGACAAGATTGTACTTTACTTAAAAGTTAGAATATGATAATTCTTTACTTTAAGGTCCTTCCACTATTTTTAGCCATGCATATTTATTGTCATTTTCTTGTACAATATATGATTAGGATTCTAACCCCTTAATTTGTAATTAAACTTAAAACACTTTTATAATTAACTTTATATATTATAATTGATTTTTAAAAAAACTTAAAATGAAGTCCATGTTATTTGAGATTTAGCGATAGGATATAGAGAGTTTTAAGGAGTGGGAGGAGGATAGTGGTGGGTGTTTAAATAAGAGTAGTGGTGCTTATGATTTAGGGTTTAATGTTAAGTTCTTAGATTTTGTGTCAAATTTGAAGATTTTTCAAATTTGAAGTTTAAAAGCTTTTTTTTCCTCTTAATTATCTTATTTTAAGTTGAATTATCTTTACATTAATCTTTAATGAATAAGTGAAAAAAAAAAATTATACGTAAAAGTAATGTTTTTTTTATGAAATAAAAGGAAAAAAAGCTACTAAATATGGATAAAAAAAAATTAAAGGATCTATGAGTAAATTATTATAGTAGCTAAAAATTGTAAAATTTCAAAAATATGATTAATTTTTTTTGAAATAAATATTAATATTATGGAAGACTAATAAATAAATAATTCTAATATTAAGGATAGAATTTTGAATAAGGATAGCCGACATCATGATTCCCATGTCACATATGAAATCAATGTTGGGAGGTAAAAAACATTATTATCCTTTTTGACCAGGAAGAAACTCAGTTATGAAAGCCATGCCCGCCAACATATATTCTCACGCCTGCAAGGCTACAATTACAAGCCATGCACCTTTTTATTTTTTTATTTTGAGGGGAGGGGGGGGGGGGGGGGGGGGTGTGGTTATGGCATTTATAACTCCTACCTTTGAACTGCTTTCCTCAAAAGACAAAGGAATCATCCATTCATGCGATAGTCAAGATGGCAAAAAGAAAATAAATCATTAAAAGGCTTAATCACCTAATTATGCCAACTAAAACTAGAATCAATATATCTTGACTATGTTTAATTTGTGTCCTTAATTTGACCCTACAGTGTCAAAAAATCTATCGAAAACGCTGACGTGATAGTGACACCAAGAAGGGAGGCTATTCCCCCCAATCTTCGTCACACCGGCCACAAGCCGAAACAGAAAACAAAAGGCAAAAGAGAATAAAGAAAAGAAAAGAAAAAAAAGGTAGAGTTGGAGATTAAAGCTTAGTGGTGGTGTCTATTCATGTACCACGAGCGCTACTATGCCACATTTGGTCATGGTAGTAACTCAAAAGCATGGAAAGAATATCTTTTCAAAGGATATAAAGAGATGACGGTTCATATGGTAAGACTAAAAGTTTAAAACGAGATGTTATATGAACTCTTACACGTAGTAGTTTCAACTTTTAATTAATTATCTCATAGGAAATTCAAGCAAAATAGGACCTTAAATTTCCAGAAAAATCATAAATATATATATATATTCTCACCTAAACGTAATTAACAATATTAAATTTTCCATCCATTTAAAGAGTAATTTGGACCTTTTGACAACAAAAGAAAAATACAATGAAAGGCATAAAACCAAACCAAAAATTTGCCCGCTTAAAAGCCCTAATATTGTATGACTTTGGGAAAGGGAATAATTCCATTTTCAAAACATAATCAAATTCATATTTTCAACGTACATATCTTGTGAGAAATAATCCAAAATACCCTACACATGAATCATGTGCAATTCATATGCGACTTTTTAGATGGAAATTTTTGATACAGTTAAAATCCGATGATTATTCATGAAATTTTGAAAAATCGAGGTAACATTTCATTTATATTTTTGTATGAGACGGCAAATTGAAACTACTGTATGAGTTTCAGATGACATTTAAGCAAATATCCCTAATATTTATGATCTGCAATTTTACTCAAGCCAATAGTGAACAAATTAAATTGAAACTAATTAAGCAGCAATGCATAATGATCGATTTAATTAAGGTTTATTCCTTTTTTCAAGGACATCAATGTGACCTCCTTCTGAATTCCATTTTGATACTAACTTGAAAATTAGAATATTTCAGAATATCTATAAAATCTTACTCTAATTGCTCTAATCACAAAAATTCTGAAATAAAAAATATATCTTGACAATCACGTACATAAAATCTTGAAATTTAAGATAATAAAGTCGACAGACTGACTGATCGATCCTTTTATGATTTTAGTGCTCTGAATACACGCATGCCGACATTTTGCCCCCTTGCTTGGATCATATCGCCAAGACACCACTTTGGAACTGGTACTTTTACAACTTACATTACATGAGCAAATCGATTGTCAATACTTATAAGATGGAGATATATTGTGGCTTAGTTTTATGTTTAGTGGTATTTTTTTTCGTACATTTTGTGAAGATTTTGAATTCAATTTTTATAAATAGTGAAAGTGATATCTAGTATGTAATATTATAATCTCTCTTTTCTAATACTTTTGTATTAAAAATAAACAAATATGTATCCTTTTTTTGGGGTAATTAAAATTCACTAATACGGCAAACCTAACAACCAAACAAGGAGGAGAAGTCAGAGGCTACAAGGAGCAGTAAGAGGCTCCAGAACTCCATCAAATCTCTCATTGGTACGAGGATCGAAAATGACAATTTGTTTCCCTTGTGGCATGACAATTGGATCCCCATGGCTCTTTCTTCGATCATTGGAGGTCCAATTGTCATACCAAAAGAAAAAAAAATTGCCATTTTTTATCCCGGTGCTAATGAGAGATTTGATGAAGTTCCGGAGTTTGAGGATTTTACGCCAGTTCTAGAAACACATTGAGAGGAGAGTGAGGGTCCAGAAAGAATTCTCATCAATGACGTATTTAAAAACCTAATTAACCAAAGCCTAGCTGCATAGTCAGTTAGGTGATTCTAAATATGACAACTCATTAGGGCACAGTTCAAGGGATGGAGTCTACGGATACCCATCCCTCATTCCTACTTGCGTAAGCATACAATCTGTGAAGACCCGTGTTTTTGAGGCATGGTTAGCAATCCCACATCACCCGAGGGGGATCTAGGGGATGCGTCATATATGTGTGGTCGCACATCTATCCAACATGAGGTATTTTGGGAGCTCATTGGATTTGAGTTTGGTTGGAACTCCAAAGTTAAGCGAGGTGAAGCTGGTGTAATCTTAGGATGGGTGACCCACTTGGAAGTTGCACGTAAGCTCCCAAGAACAAAATCGTGAGGGTTTGGCTCAAATCGGACAATATTATATTGGAAAAGGTCGGGTCGTGACAATTTGGTGTTAGGGTCTAACCCTAGCTGGAATTGAGTGTGACAACGAGGATACTAAGACCCAAGAAGGGTGGATTGTGAGGACCCATTCCTTTGAGGCATGGTTAGCAATCCCACATCATCCGAGGGGGATTTGGGGGATGCGCCTTATATGTGTGGGCGCACATCTATCTAACAGGAGTCATTTTGGGAGCTCATTGGCTTTGAGTTTAGTTGGAACTCCAAAGTTAAGCGAATTGAGGTTGGTGCAATCTTAGGATGGGTGACCCACTGGGAAGTTGCATGTGAGCTCCCGAGAACAAAACTGTGAGGGTTGGGCCCAAAGTGGACAATATCCTGTTAGAGAAGGTCAGGTCGTGACACAATCCCTCAGACGAATTTGTCGTGGTAAGAGCCAATATGAGAGCCAGACCATAGAAACCGTATGTAGAGATGCTCAATGTTCAAGATGACATTTTTGGGAAGGAAAAGGTGAGAATCCTAGAACACTTGCAGATTTCCCAAAACTGATTTGATGATGAGCAGTTAGCTAGTAAAGGAAAAGAGCTTATGCACCCAACTTCTGATTCTCGTGATCATGCACTCAATAAGAAAAGCACAATCCCCAAAAAGAAAGCTTTGTGGTGGTAAAAGGAACACCAAGGTATCGAACAGGAAGGCAACCACTCTGAAATCCAAAGCAATCCAAGAAAGGAAGTAGGCATTGCTATTAGGAAAGATAGAGAGACATTCTCCATTTACTAGAGCACAATCAAGCTTCCTAGGGACAAGAAAACCATCAAATTGGTAGTTAGATCCTAGAGTAGTGCAAATCATCAATACCCAAAGCAGACGATTAATCCCTAAAATCATTAAGGGAAAATATACGAGGGCCATTTCCACGTTCATTCTCAACAAGAAGCAAAACAATATTGAAATCCCTTAAAAGGCACCAAAGGGAAATGTCAAGGGAACTACGAAATGAGCACATATTTGACCAAAGTTGACGCTTAAAAATATCATCATTGGCACTGTTGACACTATATTGGACCAGATTCATTGGATCGTATGCCTAAAGTTCAAACACCAAACATAGGCCAAGCCCACACAACCTACACAACCCTAGCAATGGGTCAAATACGGAATGACATGCCGAAAGATCCCCACCCTCGATCTAGGTGTCACGTATCACCATAACAATCGAGGTGCATTTATCTCACATCGAAACTATAAAAAACGACTACCTCGCCCATATAAAAGGGGTGCACATTTCCCAATGAGGTAACTAATACTTATTATTATTATTATTATTATTATCTATTACTCTGTCAAAATTACTACTTAATGTATCCTCTCTCAAACAAATTTAATGACTTAATCATTAGAGAGCCTTAAGTTGGCACCAAACCGGTGCGCATCCTAACAGAGGACACTATTAGGATCCGTCCCTAGTTTTACTTAAAAATTGAACCGGTCCTGCTCCCGTCTGACAACTCATTTAGTTTATCACAAATTGCTATTAAAATTCAATAATCTCTATTTACGATTAAGACTTAATTTCCACATTTTACCCTTTCGCACTTAATATTTCAAACTACCACAATAATCCCTCAAGTACATATCCTTACTAAATTTTATTAACTTTCCACTTACAAAATTCATCATTATAACCTCTAGTATCTTCTCATTGTCACGACACCCTATCATACATATTATCAATTATAATTTCATGACACCATCTCTTCCATCATATTAGTACTATGCCCATCCATGACTATAGGTTCATTATCACACATTCAAGCTCATCACCAAATCAATATATATATATATATATATATATATATATTGGTAAGCAACACATCTTAACTTAAAGGAAACTCACCAAGCTTCTCACAACCCGGTTAACCTTTTTGATTACTTTAGGTTACCATTAGGCTTCAGTCGGGTTTGCACTCAGGTCGCCCGACCTGGCGACTAGACACGTTTCTAAAACCCATTTTCCTCGACCGTTTACTATGATTCAAATGTCCATATTCTTCACTTTGGTCTCAGGAAAAGATCTATAACATCTAAACTCAGAAACCTTGCCTCGAAAGCCTAGTCCATAACTTTAGCCTCCGACCATGTTTTCCAAAGTTGCCCATCAGCGTTTCTGATAGGACCCCACCCGAACTGTCAGGACCCGTTCTGAATCCCCCGGGATTAACGTGGGACGTGCCTGATCCAGTCTGATACCGCGTATCAAACCAAGGAAAATTTCCGACTCTAGCCCTCACCGGGGCTTCCAGAGTACATTAGAATCGTAGGAGGAGGAGTGTGATGTCTTGGTCTCTACTACAGCCAGCATCCGCGATCAACCTGAAGGGCATTAAAAACATTAAAAGCTGTGAGTGGAAAAAATCAATAGTTTAGTAAATCACATTTCATAAGAAGACATTTATGCCCTTCACTAAAAAGCATGCATGCATTCAAAAACCTTTTCTCAATTCAATCAAATCATCGGAGCCTTAACCCAAAACCGTAAACCATAGGGACTCTGTCCAAATCAAATCAAGTGGGTATCAACCCAAATCTAATACCCGTGGGTCTCGGCCCAAAACCAATCACATGGGAACTCAGCCCAAAACTCATTTCCGAAATCATAAAACACGGGGTCTCAGCACCACAACTATCTCAGTGAAATACCAATCATAAACATGGGGTCTCAGCCCCCAATCAATCCCCTTAAAACATCATACATATCTATCTATATATAACCCATCCTCGTCATCTCATATGCTCAATCTACAACCCGTCATGATATATCTAAGTATGCATACTACTCGAGTCTCATCTACGAGTCCTCTCCCAGGATCTACGACGTCTGGGAGGATTTGTCCAAAATGCAGGATCTACGACGTCTGGAGGACTGTCCCCGGACCGAGTCCGTGACTATACCATATCTCACACTCGTGGGCATGTTCTCCCTCTTGGAGTCACACATCCCATGCAGTGGATCGTGACACTCCAGGATCTACGATGTCTGAAGGAGACTAATCACATAGGAGGGTATATACATATCAAATAATTTCTTTCTCAAAATATTTTTCAACTGGGTCTCATATCCGATTAATCTCAACAAGTCAACTGAGTCTCATACCCGATTTGTCTCAACAGGATTCCTCGAATCCAATTCAAATCCAAATCTCCCCGGGACTCAAGCCCAAATTCACATTTCAATAGGATCTTGAACCCGAGTTTCCATTTCATAAACCATAACTGGGACTCAAACCCGATTTCACAATTCAACGGGGGCTTAAGCCTGATTTCAATATTTGGGCCTCAAGCCCGATATCAGAACCAACAGGGCCTCAAGCCCGATACTACAACAAACTGGGCCTCAAGCCCGAATCGTAAACCAACAGGGCCCTCGGCCATCATATAACTCAAATGAGCCTTCAGCCCGATTTCTCGTGAAATCAAATGGACTCCAAGTCCGAGGGTTTCCAATCAAATGGGTCTCATGCCCGATTTCATGTTTTCCAATCCAAAACCCATTCACCAAACCCTCACAGAAAACATAGCATGTATAAGCATCATATAAAACCAGAAATCTCTAAATACTTGGAAATACGTAAATACTAGCTACCACAAACAAATGAACTCAAGGCATCTCAATTCATGTATTTAAAACAAATATAAAACATTTATGCATGCATCAATTTAGAATTCAAGTTCCACTCACAGACCGTCCAAAGCCGTGTTTCGATACGCGCATCATAAGCCTCTTTCGGGCCAATCGTTGTCTCCGGGGTTCCCAAACCTATCCAAATGGTAATAGAGGATTACTAACTACTTAAATAACCCCGCATTAAAGCCCCGTAATTTTCTCGAATTTTTAACTATTTTTAATTTCGATCCTAAACTTTCGGACATCCCGAACTATATTGAAACGATGTCCGATTGACACGAAACCAATCCCAAAATGTCCGTTACATCGAATAGATGTTTTCACATGTTGGAACCACCCCCAAAAGATGACACACGTGCCCCCATGTGCCGCCCAAAGACCCTGCATGTGGGAGCCACGTGCCATGAATAGTAGCATCTCCTACCTCGCGTGAACTCGGTCCGGCTGGTTCGGTGGTTTGGCCGGTCCAACTGGACCGGCGTGACTGGTCCGGCCCCATATCTTCTCCATTTTTCTACCTTTTTCTTCCCTTCCAATTCCATTCTCTTTGTCTCATCATTATCTATCTATTCAAATCATTAAACTTAAGGAAAAACGCTTAAAACCCGACTGTGCAAGTTGAACCCCACGACCCCTGTTTTTTCCGGCCATCCCCAGGGCGTCTCACTCCTTCACCGCCGTCCAATAATTCTTCCAAACCACCCTAAAAATGTATTGAACATCCTCCCATCCCCACAAGCATCCATAACGTCCTAATAAAAAACAAAGGAAATTTGGACAAAATCGGGTAATCGGGTTTACCTTTCCTCCACCGTGGACGGCGGTCCTGTTGCTCCCTTGTTGTCTCCTGGCTTGTCAGCACCTCTCTGTATCTCACTCAACCTCCCAAGTCCACTCAAGCATCGCAGGGGAAGGGAGAAATGGGGTTGGGCTTTGTGGGTTCTCGGGTTAAGGGGAATGAAACAGAAGGGATGAACGATGCATGTATGTGGGATGTTAGGCAATGGATGAGTGACACTTGTCACTCATCCATTGGACCAATTCAAAATATATGGGGCCCACTCAGGACAAAAGTCCCCTTTTTGCCTCGTAAAACGTGTTGTCATAAATAATTCCTCGGAACTTCTGTGAACCGTAACTTTTCCGTCGAACGTCCAATTTTGACGTGCCGCATATCTACGGACTCTTATCGACTCGATCTACATAATGGTCCTCAGCCCTCTGCCATCGGATCTCTTAGGTTAAAAGTCAAATTTTTGCCCTCGTTTAGGGGCAAAATCGTAATTTCACCCTGAACGTCCGTTAATCCTCATTTAATCCCCGATTAGCCTCGCAAATCCATCATTAAGTGTTAATTAATTCCTAAAATCAGGGACGGGTCGTTACAAACTCCTCTCCTTAAAGAATTTCATCCTCGAAATTTAAATCGACCCAATTCCACAACCAAACTATGGAATTCCAATCATGTCCCTCTGCTCGGCACTCCCGTGTAATCATACACGTCTGATGCAAACCGCCGTACTCGTCGGTAAGCACTATTACCGGAGCTTCCAAAGCTCCAACACAACTCTCGCGAAGCCACACTTCAGCTCTTATGTAACGACCCGAACCAAGAATAATAATATTTTATTGTAAAAAGACTATTTTGCCCCTGAGGGGGGGGAAACTTTGACTTTTGACCCGGGAAATAATTTGGACTTGGACCCATGACTATGACGTAGGTCGGGACGTCACGAATCCGTAGGCAGGCGGCACGCCGAAATCGGAGTTCGTATGAAGAAGTTATGGTCACGGACGTGTTTTAACGGAATTTACGAACCGAGAACAACATAATAAAATATTAATTAATTATGGGAATCCGTGCCAAGTCAGATTTGAATCAAACTAGCGGATGAGTGACAAGTGTCACTCATCCAAGTCCATACTATTCCAATAAAGCAACCTTACAACTATTTACCTATTTTATATTCATTTATTTGCCTCATTAAATCCTAGCCATTGGATTTTCTGCCTAAACTCATCCCAGCCTTCCATTTTAGTCTGCTTTTTCTTCTTCATGCACGATCATCTCCCTTTTTCTCTCAAACACAAACACATACACATCCATCCCCCCTAAACCGTGCACCTTCCTTTCCATTTTCTCTCGATCCAAACGCACAAACCAGCAACCTGCACACCATCAACCGACCACCCACAGCACCACCATCATCTCCTTAGCACCACCGTGCACCACCAGCCACCACCATCCATTTCCCTGCCCTGAAAAACCCGTGCAAAACTCAGACCCGAAACACAGAGGAATCGGGTCCAAGAAGCAACAAACCACATTTTCACCACCTCAACTCAAGTGGAGCTCCAATCGACACCGTGAGGACCCCAGGAGCACGACTGAACAGACGGCGAAGGCTACGGCGACGGTAAGGCCCAAAACCCGAGAACCCGTTTTTGTTCCCTGTTTCGAACCAACTCGTTTTAATGCCTAGAAATCAATCTTTTGGTTATGGACATGTCCTAGGGCTAGAGACGAGCTGTTTGGGACTGTCTTGGACGACTGAGACGGCGTGGATGTAACAACCCGTCCCGAGAGCCGAGATTAGTAGTGTGATTAAGGTGGGATTAGTGAGCTTAATCGGTGGTTAGTTGGTCTCTTGGGGTCGTTACGGTAGAATGACGATTTTGCCCCTAGTTCGGGCAACATGTTGACTTTTAGTTCGGGTGGTCAAGTGGGTATTGACCGGTGACCAGGACGTAGGTTAGGACGTCACGAATCCGTAGGCAGGTGGCACGCCCGATTCCGACATCCAAGGATGAAGTTATGATGTTCGGAAGGTTGAGGGTATAATCGTAATTTTGGTTAAATAGGGGGAAAAAGTTGACTTTTTGGACGATCGGGTTTTGGTACGTTGACCGAGGACGGTTAGATAGATCTCGTTGTCTTGAGTTCAATGACAGGCGGCACATATTCATCGGACTTACGATGTGCGAGTTACGGGTCAAGGAAGGTAGTGGCATAACCGTAATTTTGAGTTAAAAGGAGGGGCATTTTGGTCTTTGTGCTCTGGAAATTGTGCAGAGAGAGGGACAGATGGACGGCTGGGATTGAGCCACTGGGGAGAGAATGGAGATGATGGTGACACGTGCTAAAGGTGGAGTCGCTTCTAGTTGGTTCCCGTGTGTGCACGGTCCAATAATTTGGGTGCAACCGTGCTGTGTGTGTTGTGTTGTTCGCAGAGAAGAACGGAAACAGAGGGAGTAAATTGAGAGAATTGATCGGTGATGGTGTGTGTGTTGGTGAGTTGTGAGGGTGTGAGAGTGACCAGAGAGTGAGAGTGAGACAGGGAGAAGGTGAGACGGTGTGGTGGTTGTACGTGGGTGAACTGAGAACCACGGGAAAACCAGGGGGAAACAGGGAGGAAATCAGAGAGTTTGTGAGAAATCGTGGCGGTGGCGGCCGTGTACGGTGCAACTAAGATCGTGGTGGTGTCGTGAGGGGTGCGATGAGTCCACCAGCCCCAGCGGAGCTCACGACGGCGACGAGAGGCAGGTCATTCCTTATCCTTGTATCTTTGCTCTGTTTTGTAGACTGAGTTCAAATCGGAAGTCGTGGCTTGAGAGGTAGAATCGAAGTTCATAGGGAGGTCTAGGGGACTCAGGTGAGGTTTGGGAGTCCTCTGGTTGTGCTGCCGTGATGGGGAATGAACGGTAGGGGTTAGCACGACGGAGGAGACTCTGTGTGCTCTGTTTTGGCCGTGTTTTTCAGACGGGGAGTCGTGAACCTAGGGACTGAGTCGAAGGTTTAGGAGAGTTGGGTTAGGTTCAGAAGGGTCCTAGGAAGAGTTTGGGATAGCCACCGTGATGGGAAGTGACCTGGGTGGCCGGGAAGGAAAACAGGGGCAGAGTACGGGTTTTCTTTCGAGCTTGAGTCGACGATGTAGGGGCCGTGTCGAGGTCTGAGAAGTTGGGCAAAAGATAGGGTAGGTCTGGACGAAGCTGTGGGTGAAGAAAGGAGGTGAAATGGCGGCCGGACGGCGGAGAACAGCTCTCGCCGGTCCGATGTGTAGTACTGGTGCGAACCAGGTTTGCTCGAGGAAGGGGGTGCACTGTAGCTGGTGCGTGAGGGCCACACGCAGCCACTTTGGGCGGTGCGTGGGGGCACGTGCGGCAGTGCCCGGTGAAGGTGTCAACATGGTTTTTGGTCTAGATGTTATGACGAGTCTAATGGGATTGGTTTCGGGTTAATCGGACGTCGAATCGAAGTAGTTCCGCGAAGATGAAGGTTTAGGGTTCCGGTTCGTTACGTTTCGAACCCGGAGATTTGTGAGGGATTGTAGGTGGATCCTCGTGAATGTGTTAGTAACGTACTTTGGCGGTTGTTGACAGGATCGGGACTTCCCGAGGAAGCTGAGGAACGTGCAGGACGTTCGGGACGCGATTGAGGGCTCGGTACTGTGAGTGGACCCTTTCCTTAAACCCGAACATGCATAACTGTTTTCTATACTTGTTTTATATACGTGATTGCATGATTGTTGGATTTATGATATGGTTTTATATGATTGCACGGTGTTCGAGAAATAACGTATTTGGCACGTTTTACGAGGAGAGTGGTTTCTGAATATTGAAGCCATGGTTTTGGGATTTCAAACAATAAATGGTTTCCAATGATTATAAAGGGATTTTGGAACATGATTTCGATGATCAAGGATTTTCGGTTTTCGAATCGGATTTCGAGAATCGAGATTCGGTTTTAAAGTTGAAAAATGGATTTCCGGATTTGGGTTCGGAATGACGGTTCTGAACGCCGAAAGGGCTTCGGACCAGTGGTTTCGAATTCGGGTTTGGATATGGATTTAGAAATGGTTTTCAAACGGTATTGGATTGGATTTGCTGGATCTGGATATTGGGTTTAAAGATCCGGATATTGTGATTGACGGGGGACGGGCCCGGATTAGGTTTAAAGGCCTGGATTGAGTTCAAAGACTCGGGAGTTTAAAGACTCGGATAGGTCCAGCAGATTTGATCGGAAAATGGTGTTTTACGCTATAGTTTTATGATGCTTGTGATATGATTTCTATAACTGTTTTATAGTGTTTCTGTTTCTTATGATGTGGTTTTATGGTGGTCTGGTTTATAACTGTTTTATGAACTGGGTTATGCATGTGGTTTCAAAACGGAGGGCTAAACCCGATTTTCTTATAAATGGTTTTGGAAACTTTTCTTTTAATTATGGTCCACTCACACCTTCTGTTTTTAACTGCCCTCCAGGTTGTGGAGCTAGCGCTGGGTCTTGGCGTCGAGGCAGCGTCTGAGGCATAGGAACTACGAGAGGGATTCCGGAGTGTTTAAATTTTCTTCCGCGTGCGTGTAATTATTATCGTTGTTTGGTTTCTTTATATTTGGTACTATGCTCTGTAAAACTGTGACTTTGGAATGTGTAAAAGTTTCTCCTGCGTCTGACAGTGGTATTTTAGTGAATTCCATGCTTTTCTTTTGGCTTTAGCGTTGGGGTGTCAGATGGGAGCAGGATTTACCTCGGGTTTCGGGGTGAAACCGGGGTGGGTCCTGACAGTGGATCGCCGGAGACGACGACCGGATTTCTGGCCGTGAAGTTCAGCAAGGACTGGTGAGTTTCTTCTCGTTTTCTTTCTGTTTTGAGGTTGTAGAACCATAGAACAGACCTAGACGACCCTATAGGGATGAACCCCGTCGAAAATGGTGGCCGGAAACGTACGGTGGAATCGGGTCAAGCCGTGGGTCAACGGCGACCCGGTTCCAGTCAAACGGGCTGACCCGTACTGTAGCAATGATGACGTCATCATGCTGAAGTCACTTCTGACGTCATGATGACGTCATCCTGTCAGATGTTGTCAGACCAGGGACCAATCAGAACATGCCACGTGTCACCTGACAAGTGTCAATGATGACGTCATGCTGACGTCAGCAGTACTGTAGCAGCGTTGACCCACGCGTTGACCAGGCGCGTGGGGGCGTGTGTGAACAGTGATTTTGGTGGGGCCGGTACCATTTTCAAGTTTTCGACGATACGGATCCAATGGAGGTGGTTTCGTGTCGATCGGAGATCGTTAAGTTAGTCAAAATGGGGTTTGAAGCACTGGGAATATTTCCCGGGATGCGATTTTGAGGCGGATCTGTTCTAGGGTCGTGGTATTGATGTTGTAGGGTCCTTAAGTAACTCTCAGGTATAATAATACATGTTTTTAGAGATCGTTGAGCAGCAAGGACCGAGTGTGAGTGGGATGTTTGATTTATAAAAGGCTTGCATGCATAAACTGTTTTACTATTCCCACTTATGATTTTGATGAGCCTTAGGTGAACTGTTTATATATGCTAATACAATGTTTTGGGCATGAGACCCGTCTGGATTATATGTGGATTTTGTGTGGAATGTCCGGGGGGACATAGGGTAAACTATACTGTTATTGTACTGTACTTTCCTACCTGTGTATATTGTCTCCTCCAGAGAGGGTCGTTGGCCTGGGTGGACCCTGGAGGGGCCCTGACTGAGTGGAGTTGACCCCCGTTGGGCTGCTTACTCTCAGGAAGGCATGTTCATATACCTCGGGCAGTGACCGGGATACCGGGAGCTGATGTACCTAGAGAGTCTCGGGTGTGAGACCCTGAGTGGCAACTCGTAGCCTTAGAACTGTGACATCATTTGGGATGGGTTTTACAGTGCACTAATATGTTAGTTTCTCCTTTTGATTGTTATTGTGGTTTTATGGATTGATTTCATTATAACATTATGTTTTCACTACATGCAAGATTTGGAAAACGGAGGGGTAAAACTTTATGATTATTTTATTCTTACATTGATTTATAAACTGTTATTTTTGGCCCACTCACTCTTGTTTTACTGACCCCTCCAGACCCTGACACAGAAATAGAGGAGGAGGACCCGGAAGAGGAGGCAGAGGTTTAGTTTGCTTAGCTGTGCACCTGTACACCCACTTGTGGGTAGGTTGAGCACCGAATAATGTACTCTGACTATTGTGCTCACGTGTTGTTATTTTATTTTCCCTTGTCTGACAGTATCGCTTTAAACACTGTTGTTGTACGTTATCTATCTATTTAAGTATTCGGTTTTTATTTAAGGGTAATTTTGGTATGTTTAGAGTCATTGTCAGACGGGAGCGGGGCACGACCCCGGGTAGTCCCAGTGGGATTGGGACGGGTCCTGTCATCTTATGTCTCACTCGAGATATCAACACTCGTCGATCTCGCCTGTCACTCACTCTAACAGGTCAGCAATACTAAGTTGTCGTCAAATCGGCTTTTCAGTCTTCCACTCTAACACGTTTCATCCTACAGTCGTCAGGCTGAAATACGTATTCCAACTAAGGGATATCACATCCAAGCTGACATCCTGCTCAGCATCCGATCAGGCAACATCCTCCAGGTCCTGCCATCACCATGGCACGAATCCCATCTCACAAGTCATCCTCACACTTGCGATACCTATCGATCTCGACACTCATGTCAGCCAACGCTCTCGTTTTCTCATACTCATATTGACTCTCCTTAGAGTCCCAACAATCCGTACCTATCCGAACTCATCGAATACCGATTCATCTCATTACCACAACATGCCAGATTGACTTCGTACGGAAGCCAATCCATCAAACTCTATCAAGACCAGTTGGCAACTCCCGGCTCCACTGCACTCTTGTTGCGCTACTCTGAACTCGACCCGCTCTCGAGCCCCTATACTATCACGTCACGAACTATGTCGAAACACATTCGACATCGTACCCATTCTGGGTGTATCAAGACCACATCGAATACTTGTCTCAACAAAGATAACACATCTGCACTGTAGGGTTCCCTTGGTCATCTATGACTTGAGCCCCCGCTCACATCAATCACTAAACTCTACCAATCCACTTTACTCGAGCACACAGTAGTCGACGTCCAATCGACTCATCACTATGTCGGCATTCATCCGAACATAATCCTCATCGAACCGTTACTATCGGATCCAAACTTATCCCCGTACACATTGTACAATCAACATCGGACCTCGTCCGACCACGATCTAACGTCCATCTTAAGGTACTACCCAGCCTATTCGATGACTGCACTCTGGCAACATCCAATCACGTACTAATCCTTACTATCCTCAACGTCTTCTCGGAGTACACGTGGTCACCTGACTAACTCCAGAGATAGACCAATTAACATCCACCAAAACCTCTACTCTCATAACCAACTTTTGTCTTGTCTTCTCGCTAATTATGCCCAGAGATTCTTTCATAGTCTCACAATACGATTCTCCTCTGCTCCTAGCTTAGCATAGTCAGCAGTACGATTCTCCTCAATGATTACCTGACCTCGGTCTACTCACCTCCCAGTCGCCATAATCACCTCAGTCATCTTGATCATCCTGATCGTCACTACGCGACTCAATCTAACTTATCTCGATCTACCGTGAATCCACTATCTTGGACACTCACTCATCATATCCAGTGACGCCAAGTACCATTCGCTCTTCAAGTAAATCAAATTTGGCCCACAACCTAGGTGTTCGGTTCTTACACCCTCTTTGAACACTTTAGCTGTTATATCACTCCTCGTTATCCCACCTAGGGAAGAATCAAGAAGAATCCAAAATGATGACATCAAAATTCATCCTATGTCATCCTCCGGCACCCAGCACTGTCTGCTAAAGAGCAGAAACAAGAAGTCACACTCAGTGACATCCAGATTGTCCGGCACCAAGGCGAAAACAAGTACTCTCCTCATCATCTCAATTGTAACCTCTCATGATTCCGAAGTTTGAATCACGTTGGAAACATACTTCTTTTCCAATTACTGAGCTCACTCATTACACGAGCATCCCCGCGTCCTATATGCAAACGATTTCCAAGTCCTCAACTCAACTGGACACCATCCATGCGTCCGTGAATACCGTTTATGCACATCCAAAAGGATGTTAATTCATCTTAACCTGATGTACCACTCGACTGAAGAGTCACAACAGGCTCTTGTTGTGATCTGCAGCCAAATTTTTGCATAATACCATAATTAACCAACCGACCCCTACGTCATAAGAAGTCACTTATGACACGACCTACCCCCAATTCCCCGGGATTAAGGGATAAGCCATCCTCTCGTCTAACCTACATGCGACATGAATGCTAAACCGATGCCCAACCTCCATGTAACACGTAAGCCAGATAAGGGATTCCCAAGCGAACCGTCCAAAAACTTCCGGACTTCCCAGAGTGCGCATAATCTACAGTGGATCGCGTGTGTGATGTCTCTGTCTCTCTCTAACAACAGCCTGCACAACATCAAACCTGGAGGGTATCGAAAACACAAAAAGATTGTGAGTGGGCAAAAATAAATAATACATTTTGAAAATAATTCATAATAATTTACACTTATACCCTCCACGAAAAACCAATGCATGCATAAGAAAACCATTCCATAAAACCATTTCATATCCAA